>JAVJAQ010001202.1:359469-919847 GCA_032362365.1 Zygogramma bicolorata | reverse complement strand
CGGGTCTAGTTTGTTTATTTAAAACATATACAAAGTCATTTATTTCAAAATGTTGGTGTCTTGTATTTCGATCGTAGTATTGTTTTGATTTTTCTTTAGACTTTATTATATTTTCTCGTGCTATTTGATAAGATCTATTAAATTTCAATTTCAAATCAGAATAGTAATCATCATAAGAATATCGAAATTCTGGATTTGCGGTTAGCGAATTTGGAATTGATGGTTTATGTCCAAAAATAAGTTCATATGGAGTGAGATTTGTACTTTTGTGAATATGACCGTTATAAGTGAATATGGCTAGACTTACAAATTCATCCCGATCATTTTGTTGGTTGTTAATATAATGTTTTAGATATTCTTTCAGAGTCAGGTGGCTCCTTTCTAATGCTCCGTTAGTTTGTGGATGATATGGGCTAGATAGTACATGTTCGATTTTAAAGAGTTTATTGGTTTCTTTAATTAAATTTGAGGTGGAGTCACTTCCTTGATCGGTTAAAATTGATTCGGGAATTCCGAAAATCGATATAAATTCTAATGAAGTGTTTGCTACTGTTATAGCTTCATGATTTTCTGTAGCTTTAGCAAATGAAAATTTTGTTAAGTCATCTTGCATGGTTATTATGAATGTATTTCCATTCATTGTGAGGGGTAGAGGACCAACATCAATGGCTAGTCTTTGAAATGGTTTCTCTGAGGTTGTCGTAATTTGCATTGGGGATTTCCCTGGTTTGTGGTTTGTCTTATTCATTTGACATGATTGACATCTTTTTATAAATTTTTTTATATCCTTTTTCATACCGGACCATTTATAATTTTCTTTGATTCGTTTGTGAGTCCTTAGATATCCTGAGTGACCTGATACAGAGGATTCGTGATTCTCTTGAAGTCTTTTAGTTATTTCCTGTTTGTCATTGGGTTGAATTTTTGGTTTATTAATTAAAATAATTTCTATGTTGAATTGCAAAAATAAATTGTTCATCATTTCATTAATCAAATCTTGCTTAAGGTTTGTGTTGTTCTCAGTGGGATTTTTCAGATATAATTTAGTTATGTTGTTATTGATCAATTCAGTTCTCATAATTTTTGATGCATAAAATATATCTTTTCAAGTAAATTTTTCGAAGTGATTGATTTTTGCGAATGAAAGATAAGTTATTCTGCTTTCGTCAATTGTTAATTTCGTGAAATCGTATAGTTTCAAATCTGGCGGAATCTGTTTTAGATCATACATATCGTTCAAATTTTCATAATATTCATTTTTCTCGTCTAGATCTTTAAAATAAAATAGCATATTTGGAAAATGTTTCAATATGTCGTCATTAATGATTTCTTTTTCCGCAAGTTGGGTATTCGTATAGTGATTTTTGATGAAATTATCATATGTATCGGGTTCGTCATAAGTTTGAATGTTTAGAACAGGATTTCTTGAAAGTGCGTTGACATTCGAATTTATACGTTCCGGTTTGTACTGAATCGTATACTGATATTCTTCCAATTTGAGTCTCCAACGGAGAAGGCGTGAACTAGGGTCTTTGCAATTAAAAAGCCAAACTAATGGTTTATGATCGGTTTGGATAGTAAATTTGCGTCCATAGAGATATGGTCTAAAATGACTTGTTGACCATACGATTGCGAGAAGCTCCTTTTCCGTAGTGGAATAATTTATTTCATGAGAATTTACAGTTCGTGAAGCATAAGCTATAGGAAGATCTTTTCCTGCTGTTACCTGTGATAAAATTGAACCGGTTGCGTAATTTGATGCGTCTGTTGTAAGAATAAATTCCTTTTCAAAATCTGGAAATTGTAAAATTGGTTGATGAGTTAAGATTTCTTTGAAATATCCGAATGAGGTTTGCTGATCTTGGGACCAAATGAAAGGATTATCTTTTCTGAGAAGGTTAGTAAGAGGTTTAGCGTGCTTGGAAAAGTTTTCAATAAATCGTCGATAATATCCGGCAATTCCTAAGAATTGTTTGATTTGCTTCGGATTTCTTGGAATTGGGTAATCTGTTATTGCCTTAATTTTCTCAGGATTTGGAGAAATACCTGATTCATTGATTATATGTCCTAAATACGTAACTTCGTGTCTCATAAATTAGCATTTATCGGGCTGAAGTAGTAAATTATTTTGTCGTAATCTATCAAAAATTGATTTGAGTTTTAAAGAATGTTCTTGAATCGAACTAGCATATATTACAATATCGTCGAGATAGACAAAACATTGGAGTCCGAGGAGTCCTGTCAGGATATTATTCATTAATTATTCTCTGAAATGTAGCTGGTGCTGTTTTTAAACCGAAACTCATACGAGTGAATTCGAAATGACCCGAACGAGTAGGGAACGCTGTTTTAGATATATCCGATTCTCTGATTCCAATTTGATGAAATCCTGATGCCAGGTCCAAAGTGGTGAAATACTTAGAATGACCAAACTGATATAAAATTTCCTCGATGTTGATCAATGGATATGCGTCTCCGATTGTGACGTTATTGAGTTTCCGATAGTCGACGACTATTCTCCATTTTTTTTCATTCGAAGCGTCGGATTTTTTAGGAACGATCCACAGTGGACTATTATAAGGAGAAACTGAAGGTCTGATGATTCCTTGCTTGAGCATTTTCGAAATTTGTTTATCAACTTCATTTTTATGAATCTGTGGGAATCTATACATTTTTGAGAAAATACGTTTATTACCTGTGGTATTGATTTCATGTTGAACGGCATTAGTTAGAGTCAAATCATCATTAGGTAGATAGAAAATATCGTTATATTCGTTGCAAATATTCTGTACCGTATTTTCCTCTTTCGAATTCAAATGATTGAGCCTAAGGTTTTCCGAGAGGGTGTTTAGTCTGTTGAAGTCTCTTTGTTTTCTTTCGTTAATATTTAAAATTGTTGACTAATTTTCATTAAATGGTTCGAGAAACAGTTCTTTATTATTTATTCTTAACTTTCTATCAGTTGTATTCAGAATTGTGGTGATAGCTTTTTGATTTACTACTTTAACGATTCATTTTGCGAGATAAACGCCTTCGGAAATCTGAATTTCTGGACAAATGCCTTCCTCGAGATTCTGGTTTTTGACGTTGATTTCAATTAAAGTCTCTGCATGATCTTGGATTTAGAATATGGGCATTAGATTTAGAATTGATTTGATTAGGTATCGATTCTATTCTGACTTGTGTAGTCAAGAAATCATTTCCTATTATACCGTCGTATGGAATATTGGATTCTTGGTTCACGATATGGAATTTAATAGGAAATTCGAATTCGTCTACCTGGAGATTAAGATTTATAGTACCCACGGTAGGTATTGAAGAATTAGGGTTAATACCATCTAACATAATTTTTTCGTTAGGATTATAAAATGATTTAGTTCGTTTGATTTATTCTGATTTTATTATAGATACGAATGCACCTGTATCTATTATAAATTAGAATTCTATTCCTTGATAAAATGCTTTTATATAACAACTATTGGCCTGAACCGTATGAATTTTGGCATGTCTTAATTGATTTTGTTCGACAATTAAAATTTGTTGAGTATTTTCGCCTTGATTTGGTTCTGGTGGATTTATCGATCCTGTATGAGTTTCTGAGAGTGAATCGTCGGTTTTGATTATAGGGAACCCACAGATACGACATTGATCTGGGATTGTGAGTAGTTTAAATTACGCTGATCGTTTGATGAAGTTGCCTGTGAACCAGTGTTTTGATTTTTATTGTTATTATACTGTCTTTTCCGACATTCATTGATTAAATGACCATTCTTTTTACAATAGCGACAAAATTTATTCTGATAGCTTTGATTTTGATTTGAATTTGTTGAATGATTTGACTGTGTGATAGTATTGGGTTTATGACTAGGATTTCGATTGTTCTGAGCAAATTGATGGTTTTTCTTCCGACATTCTTTAGAGGTATGGTTATTTCGTTTACAGGTATTGCGGGATTTTGTTAATGATGAATGAGATAGTGCGTTCAGGCGTAAAGCTTTTTCTTCTTCGATTGATGCATTGAGAGCTGAATTCATATCATTGATTTCTTTTGATCGTAGGAATCTTGAAATGTCTGGATTTGAATGGTATATAAATCTTTGTGAAGCTATTTCCTTGACAAGTTCAATTCGACCAAGTTTTTCTTGAATGTCTTGATAATTGATCAGATTCATTATTCTCGTTACTACTTTGTCTAATCTATTATGGAAATCTACTATTGACTCTTGTAATTCTTGTTTGATCGTACTAAGTTCTGCCATAAGTTGGGTAAAATGTTTTTCATCTGCATAGATTTTTACTAAAATTTCTTTCAAATCTTTCCAGCTATTAATTTCTTTTCCAGAGAGTTGGGCTTTAGCGCTACCAGTTAACCGTGAAAGAATGAATGCTAAAAGTGCTGTTTTTTGACCATTGGTTGCAAAGGTATCTGCATTATCACAATTACTTAGGAATTCTTGCAAATCTGATCTGTTTTCATCAAAACATCTTGGAATTAATGAACAAATGAAAGACATTTTAAGTTCTGTGTTATTATCAGAGTTTGTAGGATTTGTAGTGTTTGTCGAATTTGTTGAATTCACTTGAGCCATGATTTTTATAGATGTGCAATGTTAAATGGGGATCTGAATTTGAATTTTCTTGAGTTTGAGTACCACAAAAGCAACACGACAGATCGAAGTAAATATTAAGTGTACAGTTTTGTCTCACGCTTATATCCGTGTGACCAGTTGATCAGAATTGATTGGTTTCCGTAGTCTGATGTGAACTGCTTGCCTCTCCAAAAGATTTTCTTCCGTGACCGTGATATTGATGATCCGTCCTCGTCTCAGAAGTTGGAACTTGCCAAATTTGCTTAAAGAATCACTTTCAATCTGCTGATTTTATCGGTGATGTTTTCTTCCAAATTTGTGACGATGATCCTACTGACTGCGCCAATTTTTGGTGTTGTGTTCCAAATTTTTGATGAATGAAAATCCTTCTTTGTAGATCGAGTTTAACTAACTTTATTTACACTAATACATTTTTTAGCTCTCGAGATGAGACCTTGTCTCGTTTTTACTTGAATGAATACTCAATACTAAATATTACAAGGATAATTCTCCCTTTTATCGGGGCTAGTTAATGACATTGTACACCCTTGAGCAATTTGGGTAATTATCCTTTTGTTTGTGTTTATATAACATAATTGATATTAAGATTAAGATATCTGGCGGAATGAGGTTACAGAATTAGACAGAGGCGTCTCATTTTTTTGTACAAACAATATAACGTAACTATAGATATCTAACATAGGTTATGTTTTGTTTGTTTTATGTTTCATTGCGAAAGTCGGAGAAACTTTGCCTATTGGGAAGTTCATCATCCAGATACGCCTCTATCGGCAAATATTTGAACTATTTCATCAAGTAAAACAAAAACAAACTTCTGTCACTGTCGAATGTGATCTGAAATTGTGGTGCATTTTGGTGTTCTTGTGCTTCACTTATGCGATTTAATGAAATTGAAATTTATTTATAACAATGTCGAAATTAATTAATGTGAGCTGTTGTGTGGATGAATGTTTTAGTAGAAAAGGAATAAATCCTAACGTTTCTTTCCATACGTATTCCTCATTTTAATAATTATCGTACGAAAAAACACTTCTCTAACACATTCACACACTGAATAGTCTTCACATTTGTTTTACACAGAACTTCGCTAAAACTCGAAAAACACAAGGAACAATACAACTCAAACCATAGTAAACATATGTTTTGACACATTACGATCAGCTGATTACTGTTTGGAGCCGACATTTTTGAACAGACATCAGCGCCCTCATCGGTAAAAATTCTTTCCTATTAAAAAATATTAATGTGCACTGTTGTACGTTATTAGAGACCGATACCTCAATGTATACAAATTGTAACTTTTTCTAAGGTAGATACATATAGGTACATTTACCAATTTCGAATTGATTGATCTGAGACAGTTGAAAAACTGGATCAAAAATAAATATTACTAAGTATAAAAAAAATGTTGAATA
Organism: Zygogramma bicolorata; assembly: GCA_032362365.1. Lineage (NCBI taxonomy): Eukaryota > Metazoa > Arthropoda > Insecta > Coleoptera > Chrysomelidae > Zygogramma > Zygogramma bicolorata. Next base: position 913,822 of record JAVJAQ010001202.1, on the reverse strand, counting down.
TCCAAAATAAGTGATGAATTCAAGAAAACGAGCAAGAAAACCACGTCAGTTTTCTTTTGAAACAGTTTATCTCGAAAACGGTTCAAAATAGAAAAAGTATTATCTGAACAAAGTCAATCTAAAATTGAATGTAGAGCTCAAAAATGTTGAAATATACAGGGTGTTCCGTTTGAAAAAATTGAGTTCCACCCATTTTTTCATGAGTTCAAAGTATCTGCATTTTTTGCAGACCCTGTATGAGGCAAATGAAAATATGACTCGAGTGAAGATCCTAATAGTATCACTCCACTCCATTTCAAATTTGATCGTTTTAGTGCAAGAGAGTTCAAGATTATCAGCATTTGAAAGTTCATGTTTGGTGAAAAAAATATCGAAATTAATTTATATATTCTAAACGGTAATAGATAGGTATAGAGAAAAAGTGTATGAATTTGTTGACAAAGTGATAATGAATCATAATATGATATTATATACGGGGTGTTCCATTTGAAAAATCAAAGAAGCCGCTACTTTATTGTAGAAGCGACAACGCCGCATCGTCTAAAATAGTTTAGGCGTGTAGATCATATTGATTTATGCATACTGTGAAATTTTCAGGTTGAGCATCATGAAAAGCCCTGTATTTAACTTGCTCATTTTGCTATCTAACCTCATATTATATTGCTATCCTCTCCGTTTTTTTTATGTCGTACCACTATTGGCATCTCGAAAACGGTAATTGATACGAAGTTGGTTAAATTAGACAAAAGTTGCCTATTTTAGTGAAAAATGAAACAATGTTTCCAAATCGAAAATGTCATGGACCGTTTCTGAGATATACGGGGAAAACCAAAATGGCCCGTTTTCTTATCTTTGCGCTGGCGCCTTTATTTTTAGGAATATGGAAAAGTGTTCAGGAGACTTTTTTCTCCATTTCAAATTTGCTTCGATTTTAAATACGACGTTCCGTTTCACGGGGGCCACCCTCAACTCTCTTTTTTCAAATACGGAACTGTATTTTTTTTATGAATTTGAGTAGTCCTTGTCCTACCCAGGTCAGATATGTACCTTACCTGAGATTTAATTCTACGTTTCTGCCCATAAATTCCATTATCAAAGTCCGAACAATGAAAATCCTCCCCTTCGGAATACGGTCCTGATTTTATTTGAAAAGATATTCGACTTCAGTTGCGAGAATGAACTTCAAAATTAATCTACCTTGGATGAATACTCTTCAAAACATAATACCAAAACTTCAGATCTCTGATGTATCAAGAAATGTATCCCGAACGTCGTCAGCCCAATTCCAGAAGTTTTCAACGTATTGAAAGAAGTTTACGAGAGCATGGTTCATTTGTGAAACCAAAAAATAAAAGTTGCCTTGTTACTGAAAATGGTGATAATAAAATCGACGTTTTGGGTAAGTTTTTTAAAAGTATCATACATGGTAAAATAATAATTTGAATCAGGATTCGTGGAATACAAGAAAAATCAGAATGAGGAAGTATCTCTTAGAGAAATAGCAACGAATAGTGGTATATCGCTTTCATCAACAAGAAAAATTTTGACGAAACATAAATTCAAGCCCTAAGAGTGAGAAAAGTACATCATTTGCGTTTAACAGACTACAATGAAAGAGTAGTATTTTGTAGATTGCTACTGAGACATTTTCGGTAAGATGATGAAATTTGTAGTAAAATTTAATGGTGCGACGAAAGCCGATTTACAAATGATGGATGGTTCAATAGGAATATTCATTATCACTGGCGCCAGGAGAATGCTTATTCACATAGAGCCACCAATTTTCAAGAGAGGTTCGGCATTAATATCTGGCTTGGGGTTGTGGATACCGAAATCATTGGTCCCTACTTCTTTGATACTTCATTGACGGGGGAGTTGTATCATGAGTTCCTATCGGAGATTCTGGACGATTTTTTGGATGATTCGCCTCTAAATATCCTGAGGAAATATGAATATTTTCAACATGACGAAGCATCACCACATCGCACACGAATTTGTAAAACATTTCTCGATAGGACCAGGCCAGGAAGATGGATAGGAAACAATGGTCCTATTGAAATTGAAAATTTGAAAGAGTTAAAAGCTTCAATGAGTCGAGCATGCATGGCTATAACTCCCCGAATGCTTCAAAACTGCCACAAGCATACCATTTTTAGAGCGAAAATGTGTTTGGGGAATGGCGCGCGTCAATTTGAACACCTTATCAGATACCGGCACCGATGACTAAAAAAATGTGTACTTAAGATATTATTTGTTGCCCTTTTTTATTTTTATAGTTTTCTATCTTTATAGTTTTTTATATCAATTTCAAATAGTTTCAAGTTGAATGTGTATTTTGAAGTAGAATATTGCCTTTTTTTCTGCAAAGGCCAGAGGAAAATTAGTAGAAAAAAATTGGAATTTTCATTGTTTGGACCTTGATGATGGAACTAATGGGCAGAAATGTAGAAACAACTACTAGGTGAGATACATATCTGATCTCGGTGAGATAGGAACTACCCAAATTTAGGAAAAAAGTACAGGTCCGTATTTGAAAAAATAAAATTGAGGGTGGCCCCGAAGAAAGAAACGTCGTATCGAAAATTAAAGCACAGTACATCGAAACAAATTCAAAACAGAGAAGAAAGTTTCCCGAACACATTTTCATAATCCTAAAAATTGAGGCGCCAGCACAAAGAAAAGAAAACGGGCCATTTCGGTTTTCCCCGTATATCTCAGAAACGGTCCGTGATATTTTCGATTCGAAAACATGGTTTTATTGTTCACTAAAATAGACAACTTTTTTCTAATTTAACCAAGTTCGTATCATTTACCGTTTTCCAGATGCCAATGGTGGTACGACATAAAAAAAAAGAACTGTATATGACGAAGGTTCGAGGAAAGTGTTAAAATTTCAGGAAGCTGTGATTTTTCCAAATTTTCACTCGAGTGCGATAATTGCATAAACCTATACAGTTTTCTGGATGGAACCTTTCAAGTTTAGAAAAAATCGGGTAACCATGGTTCATTTCGAAAAATCCTTTCAGCGCAACTGTTGAGTCCCTTAAGCACTATATGTTGGAAAATTATTCAAGAAAGATTCACCACATTGATATCTAAAACCTTCATATAGGCATGTGCATCAATCATCAAGTATTTTAACGTGATTGGATAAGAGGAGGACATTTTCACATAAGCCTCCTTCATTGGTGGGAGTTCTAGTTTTGTTGGCTGTGTAAATCTCTCAATAACACTTTCAATTTAAATAGTTTTCTGAAGTTAAAGTGAAAGTGTGTATAAAATGGTATAAGAAAACGATATCTTCATCTTGAACAGTGAAAGTTCAAATGAAAATTACTATTTCATGAATCCACATATTGAGATTCAATACAAAAGTTCTATATTCCAGTAAAGGAGGGTATGCTTTTCTGGGCCATCTGCTTCCGGTCATGAGATTTTGCACAATTTTAGGTCAAAAAAAAAAGAATTTTCCAAAAATTCCAGCCTCCAAACCATTCCGGAACATTTTCAAATAAGCTCTTCTTCGGCGCAATTTTTCAAGGCAATACAATACTAAAATAGACATTTTGGCATAGAGAAACTTCTGTGATTCAGAGATCGGATTCTGCTCATTGCAGAATCGATGAAATCTCTAGTGTTATAAAGGCGTTTTAAACTAGGCGGGGTCACAGATAATTAATCTGTGGCGAGGTTTTGAACATATCCCATATAGAGACTTCTGTGTTTTAGAGATATCGGATTCTGCTTGTTGCAGAATCGATGAAATCTCTTTTGTTATAGAAGTGTTTTAAACTAGGCGAGGTTACAGATTAATTGATCTGTGGCGAGGTTTCGAACATATCAGAAGTGCCTGTGGTGTTGATAGCACTGATATATAGTGTCGTGTTATCTAAGGCGATTAAAATATCGGATGCTAATTATGTACTTTATTGACTTATGATAGAATCACAAATAACACGTTTCCATGCCCATGTATGAGTCGCAACTCCCTATGCCGGCAAAACCCCTAGCGACCAGAAGTGATCAAACCTGCATGTCGGGTTGTCTATGGGTGACACTCATTATGTGCTAACATCATATAGCGGGCGCAATCAAACGATATTGGTATAGGTCATAGATCAAAGAAAACAGGAGATGGAACATGAATATACAAATCAATGTGCGCTGAGCCTGCCAAATATTCAGAGTTGAAGCCTAGGAGTGGGAAGTGCTACAGAGTAGTATTCAGGAAAAATATCAGTTATTTCGCCCAAAGTCGTATTTGCAGTGAAATGAAAATGGTTTTTCCAAATTTCATATACTTTGAATAGTTTATATAACCATAACCAGGAACATACACTTTCACAATGAATAGTTCATACACCCACGACCAGGGGCGTGCAATTTCATAATGAATAGGATTTCATATAAGTCAAATAAAACTCGCCTTAAGGTTGCAAATTCATTTTCGAATCTACTGAAGATTCATTGGTACATTACGATTTTTCTTAGCATTGTATAATTATATGTTATAATCCGCTAGTATGCTACTGCCAGCAAATTCAAAAATATTACGAATGAAAGTAAATAATATACACAAAATTGGAATATATAGTTTATTTCATAATTCATGCTGAAGTGTAATTGACATACACGAGAATATTCTTGCAGATCTTTTGCCTCGATTGTCAAAGCCCGCCTCCATAATTCTCTTCTTTCAACATTGCTAGGAAAACTGAAATAGGTCATGTAATGATATGATTTCGTCTAGCAGAACAGTTATATCTAGATGCAAAAAAGAACAAACACAAAATTGCCGTAAGTATTGAAATTTGTGTGGGATTTCGTCTTCATTCTTTTTCAGATGACTTCCAACTCCATTTTGAGAAATTTTGACATAACCACTTTCATCAAAGAGGAGTAACCTCATTACGTTTTATCTGAATGTAATATGAAGTTATCGATTACTTTGTTCACTTTTGAATCAGTTCAGATTTGCAAACTAATGGAACTCCTCGTTATTTATTTTATTTGTTGGCAATATTTGAGATGGCTTGTGGAAATCAAAACGCAATATTCGAACGATATGGAATTACCATCGCGATTTATCCCGTTGGTCTCATTCATCGGGTTATGGAAAACAAATTATTGTCAACTTCGAATGTGAAACAAGTACGGCCCTGGTGTTCTGGCCACTCCCATCAAAACCATACCGCACTCAAAACAGACTTACCGGAATAGATGAACAGATTTCATATCCTTCTTATAATTTGAACTGAAGTAGTATCTGCATCGCTCCACAACACACCGTGACATTTTCTACCGAAAAAGTTCACGAAACACATGACATTGACACTTAATAACAAACTTTGATAATCGTGCACATCCTTCAAATCGGTACGTTGGTGGGGATATACGATTTGATTGGCGGACCTTAGGAGTGGGAATATCAGGGAAAATTGGCAGAGTGCGCAGTTGACCATGTTCTATCTCCTGTTTTCTTTAATCTATGGTATAGGATAGGTATAATTGAAGATTGGTGTTAGTACAATCAGCTAACAGAAATGATTACTGTTGCGATTTTTCACTGTCACCAGAAGTACCTCCACTCTTTTTGCTCTTTAAGTTTTTGATATTGATGATGGTGTTGGTGACACTGAACTATATTACTGGAAGGCTAATAAGCTTCAGCCACAGCGGCGGTTACAGCGAAAAATCTCCTACCAGCGAGTTTGCGCAGTTTGAGATGTCACTAAACCAAATATCCACAGATCTAGCCAGAGCCGGTTTCAATAAATTTGGCCCGTCATCAATTAGCGGAAGAAAATGATACATTGCAAATTTTTATTCAGGTCATTTCCATAAAGGTGATGAGTTACAATTCGAGAATAAAGACAAATCCACGACTAATCTGGTGTGCTGAAACCATGTCATTTCATAATAATAATGGAGTTCAAACTGCAAGCACGTTTTGTTTATCAAATGTTTGAATTTTAGCTATGCAACCCATTTCTGAAAAATGTGTGTAAATGGTTGCATACCATATGGGGGTGAAGTCAATAGTTACGGTGGGATATATGCTTCTGAGAACTGAATGAGCCTTTGACTTTTTGTACCAAAATTTTATTGAAGAGTTTTGAAAGATCTTTGTATTTTCGCACAAATCTTGCTGAAAGATTACTCAAAGAATTCCTTGGTTGGTTATAAGTTCAAATAGATAGAGAAGGAAGCACCATAGAAAATGAGGTCCAAAGCTTTCCACTTCTCGCTTACAGATACAAATATTCCAGAGGTGCAATGAGGTTGAAGAAAAAATTGCATTCGACGTTTGAGGAAGCTTACTTTGTGAGAATATCGAATTTCACTTGAAAAATTTCGAAAATTGATCTCTTCAATTCATTTCATTCAATTTCCTGGGAACAAAATTAAACAAAAAAATACACATTCATTTATTTCAACTTATATTACAAAAAATATTCTATTAGTGATTAAACAAAACTAATATGGAAAGGGTTTTTCTTTTGAGGTCCCCCCTAATCATTGCAGTTTGTGCCATGGCAATATTGAAAAACCTAATTTTGGTATAAATTTTTGTGATTGCTCTTATCAATTTCAATTTGTGATCAAATTCATAAGGCGATATATCGAATATATGTGATTCTAAAGTACTAAATAATTTTTGATCTTGAAATAAATTGGCAGAAATTTGATGAATAAAAGTAGCCAAAAAATTTTTTTCAACAGGCATACAATTACGAATATTTACTATATCTTCTCCTGGTCTTATGAGACCACCCCTATCTTTCCTGTTTAATAATTTAAAATTTTCTGCATCCACTGTCAGTTACTGCCAGGCATTTCTTGCATTTGATTATTTTTTTCAATGATTTGACAACAAAACCAGCAATGTGTGTAACAACATTTTATGTTAAATTAGACAAAGATGGCAAATAAGAAATTATATGGTAAAATTCTTCGTCTTCTATAACCATATCATTAACATCGTTGTTATATTTTTTTATCACACACATATCATCCAAAGTCAAATCAGCATAAATTTGTTTCTGCGGTTGTGTTGTAGTCAGAATGCTAGTATTCTCCAAGTTTGTGCAGTTTCCATTTATGTTTTGTATGTCATGATGTAATGCCAATCTTTTGAAAGTATAGTAAAACTGGAAACATGTTGGATTATTATTCCAGCCATTCCTTCCCCTGAAAAATAGAAAATGCTTGTAACACTGATTATTTCAGAAAGTATTTGCTTACCTTATATAACAAAATAGTAGTTCGAGGTGGTCCTGACTGAATTTATACGTCAAAATGTAATTTAGAGGTGAGTTAGGTTTTTTCACATATTCGTCAGATTCCCAGAGATGATTTTATGGTGATACATAAACCAAGAATAGGTGTCTTATTTTTTGATTCATGTATAGCAGTTCCATTTATAAGTTTTTGTGAACTTAAATATTCAAGTGTTTTATCAAGCAGGGGTCTCCACACTTTTTCTGTTTCCGGTTTCATTGGAGTTTTATAACCTTTCCCAAACGGATTTCGTGAATTTAGGATATCAAATGTCATGTCTATAATTCTAATGAACTCAATTGTTGCTCCAGCTTCTTCAAATTCAGGATGCTTCATGTCGGTGTTCAAAAATTCCAAGGCATCTGCAACACTGGCACTAATAGTTTGCACTGCTAGATTTACCTAGAAAGAAAATCATAAAATTAGTCTCTATTGTAGCTATTTATGCAAGAACAAATCAAAAGTTGAAATGAGAATAACTGAAATTCGAAATTTCATTTTGACTGCTTGATTTCCTTTTGTTTGTTTTTTGTGCTATTCACCCAAATATAAAATCAATGCACACTTCAATGTATAAATGCATACTTTTTTATATAAAAATACACACTTTTTAATATATAAATGTACACAAATATGTTTTTCTGAGGATAATAAATATACAACTGTATAAAAAATCATTGATTAAAAGAAAACTAGAGAATGAAATTATGTAGTGTCTCAGTTCTAAATTGAATCAACTGGTTTGAAACTTATTCCATAGTATCCAAATATTTATGAAATCAATGATTGGATTGAGTCTTATTATAATAATAAATTGAACAATAAAAAATGTGTATAAATGTTAGTAGTACCATTGATAATAATACAACTGAATTAACACTAACCACAAAAGGAAAATGCTTGTCTGTTGGAAGTAAATAAAAGTAATTTTCGTTTTCTTGAAAAGATTGAAATATATGGAATAGTAAAAAACGGGATTGTGTACTGACCTTCATTTTCTGCTTTTTCCATTCGAGATGACTCTTCTTCAGTTTATTTCCTAATCTGCAGAACTCATCTTCTTGGATTGAATGAAGTTTTTCAATATAATTGAAACTTATTTTTTCATCCTTGGAATTTAGGAAAAATGTATGTCTTGACCAGCTATTCCTAACTAATTTAATCATATGACAGGCATCAAATATAACATAGACTTTTGAGTCATTCAGAGGATGTTTAAAAAACGGTTCCAGATTTTCCATTTTCTTCACCTTAGCACCAAGATTTTCTGCCATGACGAAATGTGCATTAGGTCCGTCACATGTGACAGAAGTAATAATTACTCCAATTTCATGAAGTTTCTTCAATGTCTCCTTTACTATGTTGGCTTTCTCAGATCCAGTGAGTGAGTTTATCAGAAAATATGCAATGGGGAGTTTCCATCCACTATTCAGGGAGACTACCATCAACACCAAAGCTTCTGTGGCATACTTTGAACTCTCATCTGCAATATCTGCACCCAAATTCTCATATCCCCAAGTTTTACTTCCCCTAACTTCGATTTGTTTTTTTATGGCCATCTCATCCAACATCAAAGCACATAGCGTTTTTTTGTTTTGTGTGTTATTCTCAGCAACAATGATTGATAAACTGTTGAACGCACTTTGACAAAAGCCTGGTTCACAATCGATATGTGATAACCAAGCTCTTATTGTAGATGGTGCTGGTAAGGCCAAATTGAATGTTTTTCTAACATAAGTATATGCTTTTGCAGAATAAAACTGCAAAGTCATGGCAAAACTTCGAACTTCTTCTGGAATTTTACTTCGCCCTTGTTTTTTTGCCATCAGCTCTTCTTCTCATATTTTCCATAGCTCTTCTCATTAATTTCAATGGCAGTCCTGAATAGGTTTTCTCCAAAACCGTTAGTGCATCTTCAGAAAGAAAATTTTTCTTTCTTAAATTTTGCACAATCTCTTGCAGACTGGAAACTTTTTTCTTCAACCGTGTGACACGTTTTCTGCAAGCATCTAATTTTTTTTGTATAACATTTTTCATTTTTCTTGTATTTTGTAACTGTTTCAGAACTGCCCTTGGGGATGCACTGAAAAATGGAACAATTAATATATCAAAAAATACAGATACTAATATAAAGACCTGAGAAGTGAGTTGAAAATATAAAGCTTCTTAATATAAAGGTAGAAAAAAGGAATGTTACACAATCAATGTTTTCATTGGAATTGAAAAAATGACATTGGAAATAGTAGAAATAACTGAACAATAACAAACTCTTCACACAGCAGTCAAAATATACTCAACAATACAACATCAAAATGCTTATCAATGAAAAACAAATTGTACCAATTGAAGGGGGGGGGGGTCTCCCTGAGGAGAGAACCATAGGGTTATAGCTGGCATACAAAGACATTATAACTAATGGACTGGCCTTTATGACAGTTTTCCATTCAACACGATATGGGATACAATAGAGAGAGAAAGGATATGCACATTGAAGTGATGTTGTGAAGGACAGAATGATAATGCTAGACTTGATATCCTTCTCAACTTCTCTTTATCTGCTACATTGAGGAAGGAATTTGCTTAGAGGTTACACTTGAAGTACTCTATCTTGCTTACTCCGGAGTCTTCTCCCTGTTAGGGCCAGCTCATTAGTTATAATGTCTATGGTGGCATATTGTTTATGAAAATGGGTTAAGTGACATCGAAGTACAAAAAACAGCTAATTCAAACTTTTCTTTCAACTTGATTATCTAATTCGACATGACTTTCATCGAGAATCTGATAAATGTATTTTTCTCAATTCTATGCAGATTTTATAATTACCAATAAACTTTGGGAGCCCAATACTCCTTATCCATTGTATTGCATTTACACCCTTTTGGTTCTCACCCCTTCAGTTTTTATTTTTGAGGCTCTCTATATTGTTGATATTCACATAATGAATGCAATACAAGTAACAACCAACCTGTAATTGTGGATCAACTTTACATCTCTTCTGGTTTTTTCACTATTCCCTTGTAACCCTCACTATCACTTGAAGACGAAAAGGCAGGTAACTTCCTCTTAATTCCGAAAGTACAAGATTTGTCAGAGTTTGAAGATTCTCGTAATGATTCTGGGGTAATGTTACTCGCTGGAGACCTAATAGAAAATTTTTATGAGCGTTGATATAAGAATGTGTATAAAAATGAATGGTATGAATGACTGTCAGAATAAAATAGGTAAATCATAGGTACGACTAAAACATTTGGTGTAAAATTAAAGTTATCAAGTTCACACAGCTCTCGAAGACTATCAGAAGTATAACAATAACTTTATTCCATCAAACTTTAGAGTGAGAAACCTCTGAATATAAAAATATAAGGAAAAAGAAAAACTAGCAGTCAATGGTGAAAATCTGTCTGAAACATCATAAAATGCTTTCTTCAATACTCACGTAATATTTGAAATGGTTTTTCAACAGTTTCCTGAATTATTGGGGAATATTATTCTAAATTTTCAAAACTTTGTTAACAACATTCTTCTATACTTGTGCATACCTATTGTGTTTGTGGTAATTTAAGCTTTGAACACATTGTATTATTAACATTTTCTGTTTCATACTTTCTTATAAATTGATCGTAATTCTTTAAAGTAATTCATGCAAAGTCACATAAGTACAGCTTATCCAATCCATCTTGGTACAGAACTAATAACGTATATGCCCAGCAATCTATGTGAAGTATAATAATATAAAAAAAACTATTATATGTGTTCACTATTCTTAGAATGTGTTTTTTCTTTCGTCATGGTCTGCACTACCAGTGGGCAACTGGAAAAGTATCTGAGTTTGTGCCAAGATATATTGGATAAGCTGTATTTATATACATGCCAGAGTAAGTATTCTTTGTTGATATATTTTTCTGTATGAAATTTTTACCTCTCTAATGAAGAAGGAATATCTTCTATAGGGCATGTCACAACAGTTGTTATGATATTTTCTTTATTTTCTATGGAGTATTCTTCATGGTCGAACTGGGCCAAGTTGAGAGTGGTTCCATCTTGATTTTTGGCTGATTGAAGCAGGTTATCATTACTAGGGCCAACACTAGAACTTAGAATATGAAATCAAATTTGGAAGTTAATTTTGTTACAGAAAACAAAAATGTGCCATATTGATCATTTCTCACAGTGACAAGTTACCGGCACCAAAATGATAGACTCTATTACTGACAGTACTGAAATGATGTAATTTTGATAAGAAACAAACATCAACTCAAATATAAGAGTGCCAGTTTGAAGACATACTTTTTTGGGTGTTAGAACAACTGGAAATATATATTAAAAGGGCTTAAATTAATTTTGCCACCACAAATAGGAAACATAAATGAAAACTGAAGTCCTTCGTTATAAAAGGATGAATGAGGCTCTAAAACGGTGTCTGAGCAAATTTTAGTTTTGGAAACTTCTTTCAAGTATTCTTTATATGTATCAACCAACCTGAAACTCTTTTGATTAGCCTGAAAATGTGTTACTGATCTCCGTAAATTCAGTTGGGGAATGGCGTTGGGTCTCAGTCTATTTTTCACCATGATCTTATCTTCCTCTAAAAAGTGTATGTCACAAACAGGATTTTTGTCACTCAGGTGTTCTTTAGTGGGATCTCTTCCCAAAGCTCTCATCCAAGAATCATGTCTTTTTGAAGTGAGCCTGAAAAGAAAAATATAGGTTCAGTGCCCCTAGAGAGAGGATGCAAAAATCTACTCAATATAAACAGATAGAACATAGATAATTTCAGTCCAAACTTTCAAATGATATCCTATGTATGTGGTAAAAACAAGATTCTGAAACAATACTTACCAGAAATAAGTCAATCCTGGAATTTTCCCTTTATTCTTACAAAACAAAACCATGCACTTCATTTTGTCTATTTGTTCTCAGAACTATATTTATATATTTAACGTCAACGAATAATATTAACTAAGCCAATTGATAAATACACAAATCAAAGCAACAATGAACATAAGATCACAAGAAGAGAAACAAATCACTCAGCACACTCTACAAGTAAACTCAAAATGAGGCACCATGGACGAGGGATTGAAAATTTAAAGCCAATCCTGGGTCCTGATTAGTACCTTATGCGCCTGCGTGTGTCAGCGACAGTCGGCGTACAGTTTTCCAACAACGTTGCCGATACCACTACTTTCACTTCGAAACTAACGTCTATTACACATTATTCTAATAATTTATTATCGTTTAGTGGTATATAAATAAACATATTTCACGTTCAATCAATCAACTAGATGTGCGATGCCTATTTCAATCTATTCGAAAATGAAAAAAAATATTTGTTTCAGTTGTTTATAATCCTGTGCTGAAGTTTCAACATCAAAGGATAACATACAAATAACTTTGGCAACATTATGACGGAAAAGTGCCATAGAACGCATGTCTGTTGGTAGGACTTCAAACGCTATACCCGGACGTTTTAATATAATTCTGGCATACGTATCACGTATCGGCATTCTAGTATTTATTATTATTTCTATGGTTGGTGATCAGTTACAGGGCAGCGAGAAAGAACACAATAAGTTCAAAAGTTCTCCAATGTTGCTAATATAAACATTGTTTTAGTTCACTTTCTCGCCTACACTAAGCATAGCATTGGATGCAAATGCGGGAGTTTTCTCCAGGCACAATTCACTTCTCCTAATTTGGAAGTACTAAAATTAAAATTTATCAGTTAACAAGTTAAATATTTTCAGAAATAACCATCAAATCCATTACTTTTACCTTTCTAGAGGAAAAAGGTCCATTCTTTCGTTTCAATAAAGTTTTATCAGAGTATATTGTAGAACTTCTCATCTTTGGTTTCATATTTTATATCGAAAAAAATTTCAAAACACAAAAGCCCTAAACAAGTTAGGTTGAGTCTATAAGTAACAAGTGACATTAATAACACGCCCCCACCATAAAATACAAGTCAATGACGTGGCATTGAACGACCATATACTCTATTATCCGTGTATAAAATTAACAACTACCTACATAGATATAAAAAGCGTTAAAATAAAAAATATGCCGAATACTTACGATTAAATGAACGAATCGGAAAGAAAACGATGCATTTATTTGCTGTCAACAACACTACTAAGAAAATGTCATTTCTGACAAGTAATCATTCAAATAATCATCGAAAAGCAATATTGCCACTTCACATTTTTTGAAAATAATAAAAGTTATTTTTTCTATGAATAATTATTCAACTATTACAAATACAGGATGCCTCCTTTGTCCTGTACCATCACTGACTTTCACCTAGATATTTTTTAATTCAAAATTTTGTGTATAACAAAACAACATTTTGTAAAATTAAAATTTTGCTAATTATGATTCGGAATTTGTTGGTGTAAAAAGGATTTATAAACTTTGAAACCTTCAAAAAATTAAAGATTCACTAAGAAATGAAATTTTTCAAAAAAGGTAATATTATACATCAATACAGGATCCTGTGATATCTAACAATATTAACCTTATAAAGACCCAAATATCAGAAGGGTTCAACTTATGACATATCACTACCAGAATCACTGCCACTATCAAAATCAGAAATGTCACTATCATCATTTGTGTTCAATATAATGCTATCTATGATAAGATCTACAGTTACTTCTGTCTCCATATAAAAATTTTCATTGTCTTTGGCACGTTTGCATTGAGACATCCAGTCTTGATCCGAAAATGTTTCAAAAAATGTCTTGCAAAAGCTCTCTACATTCTTAAAATTAAAATCTACGTTTCTATCTGTAACAAACTGCTTCAAGATATCCCAAACAAGTTCAATGGGATTCAGATCTGAATGATAAGGAGGTAATCTCAAAACCTTGTGACCCACATCTTGTAGCATTTTGTCTATTTCATAAGTTTTGAAACGAGATTTGTGCATTTTTATGATACTATATAGTTCCACCTTCAGCATGTCATTGGTGAAGGGGATACCACGTCCTCTTAGCCACATCTTCATTTCTTCCATTTGTGAACCAAAATTAGGAGCTTTTTCAATTTCCACATTGTTGTATGGAGCATTATCGATGACAAGGACACTTTGAGAGGGCAAATTGGGAATTAGTTTTTCTTCAACCCATTTCTTATAATTCACAAAGTTCATTTCTCCACGATAATCACCTGATTTGGTTTGTGAATTGTATGCCAAATATGCATTGGGGACAAAGCCGTCTGCACCAGCTGCATGGAGTATAATCAATCTTTGTCCTTTTGTCATAGGTCTGCGGTATCCCTCATTATTCTTATCAGTCCAAGATTTTTCATGAATATGTGAATAACTAATATATGTGTCACCTATATAAATTATCGGACAGCCTTCTTCTCGAAATTTTTTTAAGTTTCTCAGGAAAGTCAACCTCTTATGACGAATATCAGGTCTTTCCATTAACAAAATGCGATTCGTTTTTCTCCACCTGAATCCTATTTTCCTAATAACTTTCCTCAACCTCTCACATGAACCTTCATAATTATATTCATTTTTGAATTTTTGATGAATCCGACGCACAGAAGGCACCTTTTTTTCTGTCACAGTGTAATTGATAATCATTCTTCTGAGTACTCCCTCATTGCAGTAATCTAAGCCACTCTTAGGACATGATGTTTTCCTTTTCTTATTTGGGGTCGAAAATGAAGGGTTCGATCCTCTTTCCACTTTTACCATTTCACTAGTTATGTTTCGAATAGTACGAATACTCACTCCAGTAGCAATGGATACTCTTTCTTGGACATTCTTCAGCTTCAGATCCTTGAGTGACTTATCGGCCTCAACTTCTCGACGCATAAAACGCAAAATATTAGCCAATATTTCGCGACTTTGACCACTCAACACTTTGCCTTTTACTTTCGAAACAAACTCCATAACCAAATAACAAATAACCACTAACCTCTGTTGTCACATAGATTTTTGGGAGAGTGTTGTAGAGGAACTGAAAATAGTGTACTTTTTGATGTTGGATGTAGTTCATGTAGCAGAGTAGGAGTTCGTAGAACAAATTTGTCATGTAGCTGCAACCAACGTTGGTATAGACATAGACTATATTAGTTAGGTTAGGATTTTTCGAGCGCGAAATTCGAACTCAGGTCCATCACGGAAACCTGTCATTTAATTTTCCATGTAAATCTTATGGGACTAAAAATTCTTCGACTTTGTCGCTTTTTTTCAGGTATTCAGTATCATTCCTTAGAACTGCTTTTGGATGATAAAGGTGGAATAGAGTTTCCTCTATCTGTCTGATTCAAAATAATGGAAAGAAATGGTATATTTACTCAGGGTTTTCAAATATAAAAATGCAATGCAAAATTCATGGAACGCATGTCTTAGGCTGAATTCAGACAGATCCGAAATCCCATCGTACGACGATCTGATAGCTTTCTGATTGGTCTAAGTTTGAATTTTCATGCGGGCGGGAAGAATTCGTCCGAAAGTTTTAACTTTTTCCTATGTCGGATGAAGAAAATGCATTCTGTCAAATGCAATGGTCAAAACTAACGATGTTCTGATTGGTGCATTATTTTTAGCGGGAATCATCTGATTGAAATGTCATTCTGCCATCCGATGTCGGATTGAGATGAAATATATTTAACTTCGTCCGATAAATTTACCCACGGAACTCAAAGGACACATATATTCTGACAGAAACTGACGTTGTGGCGGTTTGTAGTGAACGTTGGTCGGGGAGTACCGATCCGAATACCCTAGTATCACTAGACTACAAAATGGTGAAAACCAATATAAATTTATAAAAATTAGATACATCGCAGATTTTAAACTGGCTTGAATATATATTTTTTTATTTCAAAATGAAGAAAAAGGATATTGAAATAGGATATTTAGAGAATTTATTGCAGAATATACAACTTCCATGATAATTGAAAAATATATCTGTTTGAAGAGTCTGCGGAAACTTTCCTCAAATATTGCTCAACGTAGTAATAGATACGGGGCGACTAGGAGGATTTTCTCATTTTAAAATCACTAAAGAACTATGTGACCTCAAATAAGAACATATTTGAATAAAAACTGCATCTCTTCATTATAAATATACTTTGTTTTCGTACCAATCGATGTTAGATAAAATTTATAGTACCACTATGGATCATCAAATATCATTATCTAGTTATATAAGGTGTTCAGGTAGGTATCTTCCTTGATGAAACATTGAGTTGAGTCAAGCACATGGAACTCCTTTGTATTCGAATCATGTCTGTTATGGATTCTCTGGGGTGGTAGTTTTCTCTCAATGAAATAAAAAGCTGCAATTTGCATCTAACATACGAATGTATTTTCATTAGTTATAAAAATTCTGCGATATTGAGCCATATAATAGATTACTTCAGCACTAATATAAATGTTTCGAAAAACACTATTTCTCTTTATGGTCAGTATTAAACTCTATTTCTTAAGAAGCTTGTACATAGTTATATGACAAACCAATATGCCCCAGGGGATTATATAAATTGTACCTGCAAATGACTATCGAATTCAGCAAAGATTATTTTGACCAGAGCAAACACATACTATACGGTGTTCAGACTATAAAAGATATACAATGAACAACATAGTTCAATTCAATATCAAAACCGGCTCAGTATAATAATTGTATAACTTTATTTCAATAATATGTGGTTATTTTGCCACTCCTGACAACATTCCATATTGCGAACAGTGATAGTTGGACGGAATTTCCATTTCTGCAATCCTCAAATATGTCTAGTACACTCCTATACATTAGTCGGGATGTTCTTGTATCTCCTTATTGAATATAATCGTCCTTCCAAATACTATTAGCGAAATAGGCATTCCCTTCTAATGCAGCAACACTTATCTATTCAAAATGAACGATGAATCATTGCGAGCACCTTGGGTATATCTCATTTAATTATCTTGGTCATGTAGTGAGCCTGTCGACATTCAATGAAAATATTTTCACTGTGCCCTTGGTAGCTTATCTGGTACAAGTCACTCTTCCGCCAAGCCAATCTTCATTGTTGGAGTACTAGTTAAGGACATATGATTCAACTGGTGAATGGCTTCATTATGATATTTTGCATCTCTTCTCTTTTGACTACATAAAGATCATGAGGCTCAGTTCACTTGAAATATAGGAAATAATCTTCACTCATCAAATATTATTCGATTCATTTCACCCTGAAAAGGCACGATGGTTAAATACGAAACACTCGACATTTTTGTTTACTGTACCTGGCCGAACGACAATTTTGTTTTCTTACTAAAGGATGAATATTATCAGATGAAGCACATTTGCTACGATCTCAGTCGATCTCGAAAAAAAATTATCAACAGTAAACATATTAGGTTATGTTTATTTATTGGCGAAACTTCGTCAATGGAGTTTTGCGAATATCATGTTTCGTGATCACACAGAACAAAAAATTCTAGAATTTCGTATCCGAGTAACAATCGGGTCTATGTGAATCGCCAGTTTTGTCCGATGATACGAGTACGATTCGGACGTCGGATATCGGATCTGTCTGAATTCAGCTTTAGATTGATGAGTGGTAAATTACTGGTGGGGCAACAAAGTTAGCGGGATATTTTAAATTGGCGAGTTGATATCGGGAGAGCTAGTAAGTTGGCAAAATTATTCGATTTTGTAAATCTGAAAATGGTGCACTGTTTTGCTCCTGGGTGTAACCACAGGCATCCAAGTGATTGCAAAATGTTTGCATTCCCAACAAACGAAGAAGCAAAAATATGGATAAAAAATTTAGCATGGTTTGTGTTAAAAATTTGGATGCAATTACTGATAGATGTATCCTGTCCAATGACTCTATTTGCTCATGATTTTTTCCAGTCGGACTGATAGAAAACCTACTAACACAAGCCGTGTCTGTAGTTGCCATTTCAAGGATGGTTTGAAGATAAATTGGTTTTTTCAGCAAATCAATTCATTACATGTTTCAGCATTCATCAGAGGATACAAAAAAATCTTAACAAAAGCATTAAGTAGATGAATAAATAACAAATGTGTTAAAGGTATATTGATATTTACGAGTTGTCCTAGCTTATGTTTTTTCTGTGATAATATGACTGTGCTGGCTGAAACTTTTAGTAGATGGCCTTTTAGTATTCACCAATAAGGTACTTGTATTATTATTATGATTGTGATAAAATGTGACTGTAGAGAATATTTCAATTTTAGTATAAGGAATCACATTTTCCAATATCAGTAAACTATCCCAAAATTCATTTACATATATTAAAAATGAAAAATACAATACATCATGAGCTTAAATGCGTGAGATATTCATTCAAATAAAACTCTTTCAGTATATTAATATTTTTTTTCCCAACTCTTATCCTTTTCAATTTTCTTGATGGCAACATCAGCAGTGGTCCATAAAACTAGATAACAATAGTCTCTTCCAGTAATGTGTAGCTGCCCCTGAATTTGATCATAATAATTATGATCCTTATTGACAATATATTCGCCATTTTCACTGAATAAAATGTCACTTTTCTTCAAATTAACTGCCAAGGTGGAGTTCCTTAAGGTATATGGACACTTTACTTCAATTAATCCATCTGAAAAAATCAGTCCATGTGGAGAGGCCCCCAAAAATCCACAGGGATGTAGCCATAGTCCTGTTCGCACAACCTTTATTGCTCCTGTTAGTTTTTCAAAAGATTGAATTCCATTAGCTTCGTTTTGGCGTCCCCATTGAATTTGTTTCACCCTTTCCAAGTCATAACTTCCTGAAAATTAAAAATGTAATTTAAGCAATCAATATATGGAAAAAATACCAAAAAATTCAAAAATACTTTCATTCAAATTATTCGTTTGAAGTGCTATATATGTAGAAAATAGGAATTACAAAGACATTCCATTGATTATTGATAGATGTTTATCACTCTTAGACATTTTTCATTCACAAAAAGGAAACAAGTCAATAAGCAAATCCCCTGGCTACATGGCGCAATGTACTATGTTCTGATTGCCATAGAACATATGCAGGCCAGACCAACAGACGTGTGACAAGAAGAGTATACGAACATCAACTTGCTGTCCGAAAATCAGACCCATATCTTCAGCTCTGTACAAACATCATCAAGAGACAGGACATAACATAGACTTTGAGAGCACTAAGACCATCGCCACAGCAAAAATACTACAAGCTCGTATAATTCGCGAGGCAATCGAAATCCAGAAGCGACCTTCCTGCTTAAATAAACGTGACGACGGTCAGAGACTTCCAACTGCATGGAAACCCCTAATTTCCAGATGCCCAATCCCCACCAAGACATCCGACGGTGCTTTAGCAGCACCCGCTGCTATAAATACCACCCAACATCCCTCGATACCTCAGTTCGATCTAAGGAGTAGGCAGATTGAGACCTCAGAAAGAACTCGTGACGAGACCTGGGGAGTAGGCAGATTGAGGCCCCGGCGTCAAGTCACAAACCTTTGCCCTCTGTGACAACACCTGAGGAGTAGGCAGATTGAGACCTCAGCGTGAAGTCACATTTACTCTTGAAAATGGCTCCAAAATCGGAGCCGAAACGTCGAGAACGAAACTCCAGACGCGGTATATATATATATATATATATATATATATATATATATATATATATGATATATATATATATATATATATATATATATATATATATATATATATATATGTGTGTTCGGATAGGTTTCCGCGGTCAGTTGTGTGTTGTTGTTGAGTTCGGGTTGAACCGCGTCTGGAGTTTTGTTCTCGACGTTTCGGCTCCGATTTTGGAGCCATTTTCAAGAGTAAATGTGACTTCACGCTGAGGTCTCAATCTGCCTACTCCTCAGGTGTTGTCACAGGGGGCAAGGGTTTGTGACTTGACGCCGGGGCCTCAATCTGCCTACTCCCCAGGTCTCGTCACGAGTTCTTTCTAAGGTCTCAATCTGCCTACTCCTTAGATCGAACTGAGGTATCGAGGGATGTTGGGTAGTATTTATAGCAGCGGGTGCTACTAAAGGACCGTCGGATGTCTTGGTGGGGACTGGGCATCTGGAAATTAGGGGTTTCCATGCAGTTGGAAGTCTCTGGCCGTCGTCACGTTTATTTAAGCAGGAAGGTCGCTTCTCGATTTCGATGGCCTCGCGAATTATACGAGCTTGTAGTGTTTTTTTTGCTGTGGCGATGGTCTTAGTGTTCGCAAAGTCTATGTTGTGTCCTGTCTCTTGATGATGTTTGGACAGAGCTGAAGATGGGTCTGATTTTCGGACAGCAAGTTGATGTTCGTATACTCTACTGGTCACACGTCTGTTGGTCTGGCCTACATATGTTTTATGGCAATCGGAACATGGTATTTCATATATACCCTGTGATTCGTTGACAATTTTGTCCTTGGGGGAGCGGAGGAATGTGGAGATTTTATTGCTGGCTGTAAATATCGTTTTTATGTCCTGTTTTTTGAGAATTCGGCTGATTTTGTCAGTAACACTTTTAATGTAGGGAAGAAAAGCTTTGTGGGGAACGTTGTTGTCTGTTGGGTCTCTGGGAATGGAATGAGAAGTTTGATGGCGGCGGATGGATCTGTCAATTTGATGGTCTGTGAATCCATTTTGAACAAGGGCTGATTTGAGTTGGGCTAGTTCCTGTGGTTTGTTGTGGAGGTCTGTGAGGTTGATGGATCTGTGGATGAGGGAATTCACAACGGAATTGGTTCGTGCCGGATGATGGTGGGAGTTTGCGTTAAGGTATCGGTTTGTGTGTGTTGGTTTCCTGTAGACCGTGTGGGTGAAGGAGCCATTGGTTTTTGTGATGAGGACATCTAAGAATGGAAGGGAGTTATTGCTTTCGATTTCCATTGTGAACTTTATATTTGGGTGGAGGTCGTTGAGGTGATCAAGGAAATTATGGAGAGTTTCGGAGCCGTGAGGCCAAATGACGAAAACGTCATCTACGTATCTGAACCAGCAAGAGGGTTTGTGGTCGACCACAGCAATAACTCCCTTCCATTCTTAGATGTCCTCATCACAAAAACCAATGGCAATTTTTCATCTCAGTGGAGCTCTATTTTATTACTAGGCTAAATCGCTATATATATATTTTTTTCAAAAATTTTGATTTGCACCATAATTGCATTTTTGGTCTCATTATTGAATATTTTTCAATAATCTACCTAATGATATTCACGAATCAATAAAAGGCCACCGCAGATTCAACCTGATTGGGAATCTGCAATCGGATCTTAGCCGAACAATGTAAATGGGTTTCTGGAAATCATAATCAAATACCAATAGATATTTCACTATTCACATTGAATTTCACTTTCAAGATAATGGAAGTTGACTCCTACTGATGAAAACGGTAGGTACTTGAATCTAAAATATTCAAGAAACTGCATTCTCATGCAATCACTAATTATTTAAGCGCAGTAAGTTGTTAGACTCAGCCACTTGCCGCTCCTAACAGCTTACAGCCCTTGAAGCCGCTTCACAAAATTTGAGATTTCACCATGGAAAACTGGCAAATTTTGTGAAGCGCTGTTAGACGCGGCCACTGAAAAGACTAAATTTGGGACACATGTCGTTTGTCAGTTTCAAATTAAAAAACCATCGACATAATATCAAACTTAGACTGCTAATTGCCATATTCCTGTTACTTGGGAAATTCATCCAAATTGAGTTTGTAAAAACGTGTCTGCGCAATGCGCAGAAGGCTCAATGACTGTCAGTTCAGACGTTGACACAAGGCTACGACCATTTTGTTCATAGGCGTCGTCGACTTGACGGCTTGATAGTTATTAGTTTGTGATAGGTGATAGTATACATTTTATTGTAGGATTCAACCTAATATGCCGGAGTCCCAGCCATCAACATCTCATCAAGGAAATCTAAATGAAGTAGAGGAGTTAGTAAATATATTGAATGATTTTGGTGCTCTAAATATATAACAATCTTGGGAATCATTTTGGTTGCTGCCTAGTACCTATCGACAAGTTCAATTGATTCTTTTTCATTCTTCAAGTCAATTTAGAAGGAACGAGATATGACATATAGGTATACTGATATTTGAAGTGATCTGAGTTTCAATCAGCTGTTTTTTAGGGCATTGCCCAGCTCTTCAGGTTGACTGACAGTCATTCGATATCTGAAGTTAAGCAACGCCGAGCGCGGTTAGTACTTGGATGGGTGGCCATGCAGGGAAATACCGTGTCGAAAGCCCGTACAGCTGCAGCGAAGTAGCATATCATAGCTCGCAGACCAGTGGCGGATCCAGAATCAGGTCAAGAGGGGGGTCTATAACTCAAAATATATATATATATATATATATATATATATATATATATATATATATATATATATAACAGAAAATTATGAGCTACCGTATAGCAACAACTAGTCAAGATCCAAAAAAAGGTGAAAGAGATTGACATGAGCAAAATTTGAAGGTGTAGCCAGGAGATAAAGTAGGTTCGAAACTTTACTTTTTTAAATCGAATCGAGTTAATTTAACCTAATCAACAGCGTATTCTACTCATACATAGTATATTCAAATTGTTACCGGCGTACACAATACTCATCACAAATGTAACAAGTCTAATTTTTCAGTAGCAAGTTATTCAAGAATGTTGATAAAATTTTGCGAATCTTGGCAGTATTACCTGTAACTACAGCAACTCCAGAACGAGCATTTTCGACTTTAAGGAGGATCGTAAATTACCTGAGAAGTACGATGGGACAGGAACGACTGAATGGTCTTGCTTCTTTAAATATCCATACCCATATTGAACTCACCGAGGACGAAATTCTAGTAGAATTTTTCAAAAAACCTCGAAAATTCACTAATGTTTAAATGTAGCCTGCTCTTCAGTTTTCAATGGAATGTAATAATAATTATTGAAGTTCTTCAATTTTAAAGCAAAAAAATGTATTCTATTTTATTTTTTTGTCTTGCTCATGTGACATTTTTTCGTTCCCTAACAAAATTTGGAAATTAGGAGCCGATAAAAACTGAAAAAAAAACTCTTATTTTCCCAATGGGGGGGTCCGGACCCGAACCCCCCCCTCCCCGTGGATCCGCCACTGTCGCAGACAATATATCAATGAGCACAAGATATATTGAGGATATGCCGTCCTTCGAAGGGGACGTTAAGCCGTCGGTCCCGAGTCCATGGATGTTGGGCTCGTTAAAGATCCCTACCTCTGGTTGGAATACCAGAGGGTTCGGCAAAATTTCCGGTCGGGGGCAGTGTGCTCACCGGCGTCGGTGATCGGCCTTGGTATCGGAACTAGGCCGACGTTAAATAAAAAATAATAGAATAGAATAGCTGTTTTTTAGGGATAGAAAAATAATAATACCCTCTTCTTCAGACAGTGAAGGTCTCTGAAGGTCCCCCAAAAGACGAAGAAAACTTGTGAGAATGTTCCATAACTACAGGTAAGTGCTGTGCTCAACTAATAATAAATATCATGCTGGGTTCATAAAAAGGAAGATAGAACTCATTAAAACTTCAGTACATTTTTTCAATGGCTCAGGAACAACAAATTCAAAATTCTCCAATTAGAATTGATTGTATGTATAATATCAATATCAATCTAGTCAAAATATAACACAGTACTTTTTTATTTCTCAAAATATCAAAAGTCGTAAGTCATAAATAGTATTTAGAGTAGAATAATCAAAAGATTTGGTGATTTAAGATATAAATAGTTATGAAGAATAATAAGTAATCAATCAAGGAAACTCCTACAAAATATAAGCAGTACCCTTCACCAGATGAGTGAAAAACGTCTACATTGAGCTCATAGTATCTGGTAGCTTGCCTATTCACTATCTCTTTGATGTATACTAAAAAAGTATCATTGGTTGGTAATCAAAATTTTTCATTTATTTCCACGGAAAATGAAGACAAATTTGAACACCATTCAAGAAATAAAGAATGTTATTGTAAGAAAGCTGAAAATTTCGAAAGCGAGAGTGAAAAGACTTACCACAAAAATAGCGCACCTCAAAGGAATTATTGGTGAGTTAATGAAAAAAACATGATGGGGTCAACAAGCCAGAGAATGAACACCACCCAGTAAATGAACAATCCGACTAATTTTCGTCTATATTAAGGTTATTTCAACTATGAGAAGTTGAAGTCAACGCTCGTGAATACGGCAACGGCGTGGACCATGTCGTTCATACATTGGAAAAATTATAACCTCAAACAGTGATTGCTCATAAAATCGTCAGATCGGTACCAAGTCAGATAAAACCAAGTGCGCGCTATTTTTGTTGAGGTTAGTGCAAATCAACGCATTGAAAAGATGTATTTTATAGGGAAGAATATCGACCGATGAGGGCGCTGGTGGTGGTTAAACTTTATCCACCATTTTGAAATAGTTACCTTGTTTACATTTGTGAAATAACGCGCCAAACTGAAATCCAGTCATCAGTTGCCCCCGCTAGACAAGATTTTGGTGTTTTTTGCTATATTTTCATTGTATGAAATTTTTCTCGTGAAGGTTAATATAACTGTGTTCATGATGCTTTGAATATCCGCACAATACCATTCATTATAGGTGAACATAGATGCATTGTGTTTTAAAATCTAATGATATTTGTTCCAGGACATTTTTTAGTTTTAGTGTAGTGTTAGTGAACCAAAGACGCTTTTATTACATGGATGATGAAATGCGCCATAACTTCGCCTAAAAATAGACAAACAGACTCACCAGGTAACAAGAAATCATCTCTCTTGAAATGCAAGTAACACACTGAAGCCGCTCTAGGTGGTGATTTATGCAGTTTCAGTTTAATTTTCCAAGCCTTGTACCTGTCTATTTTCTCTTTCAATCCACTTTCCGTACTGTTTCCCACCAAAGATGTATTTATCTTTGGAAACGTGTGGAAAGATAACTTTGGATTTCGGTTCCCAGAGTTGCGGCAACTTGGCACCAAACACTTTATACGGCTCACTGAGCGATCTGCATCCATGATTGTTTGTTATTATTAATCAAAAAAAAATTACAACTTCAGATGAGATTTCCTAAATCAACACCAAAGAACTCAATAAATTCACACACATAAAATGGAAGCCCTTTGTTTGTGAAATTATAGCAGTGCGTTATATTTCCGCCAGACGTCGCATAAAATTATGAACTTCCCAATAGTTGTGTTGTACCCATAACATATTATCAAATCTAACATCGAGATAGTGGAAAAAACAATCGAAAGATTATATTACTCTATTGAAAGTTTATATCATTCATGTGCTCACAGTTGAATTTTGGTGTTCATTGACTAGTTTCAAAATAACGAATTAATCCAGTAAATGAACAGCCATTCATTTACTGGCGATCTACGCAGTAATAATAAAAATGAGCGAAAATGAACCTAATGATAATGTGAAATAAGTGCTTTAAGGTAGTACCTTCATTTGGTCGGAATTTATAGAAAAGGCTGAAATACATATAACTGTTAGATTTAGTGATAACACGCATTTTTGCGAAATTTGAGCGAGATTGACCTTTTCGTTACCGAGATAATGAATTCAACATTTGCATGGGCTCTTATGGGAAATCGGAAAATTTGACGCAAAATTGCGTTTTTAGTAAAGAACGAATTTATAGACATGCGCAAAAAAACGATTGTATTAAACTATAGCAAGATTGAAAATTTCGTGCGAAGTTTGAATGCATTTCACCTTCTAGTTATTGAATTATGAGACAGAGAAGTTTACATTATCGCACTCGCCGCAGTAGCGAGCCGGACTATGTAGCAACGTCGCACGAGTTGCTCTGTCGAAATGGTTGTCAAGTACTCGGCGCAACAAACTAAAGTCCCGTCGACTTCTTACGAATACAAATATTTTTGGTACTCAATACAAATATTTTTGTACGATGGCTCTGGAGGGCCAATGTGAAAAAAAAATAAGTCGAAATTTCGACTTATTAAGTCGAAATTTCGTCTTAGTAAGTCGAAATTTCGACTTATTATCTCGAAATTTCGACTTATTATGTCGAAATTTCGACTTATTATCTCGAAATTTCGACTTATTATGTCGAAATTTCGACTTAATTATCTCGAAATTTCGCCTCAATTAAGTCGAAAATTCGACTTAGTAAGTCGAAATTTCGACTTTCGAAATCAACGCTTTGTGTTCTGTGTCAAAGGTTACATAAATCGTTACAAGGTACAGCCATAGACATTACAACACAACTAATGGACTGGCCTTTATGACAGTTATTCACATACATTAGAGAGAGAAATAATATGCACATTGAACGATATTGTGAAGGACACAATGACAATTCTATAATTACTCTATCCTTCATAACCTCTCTTTCTCCGTTGCATTAAGGAAGGAATGTGCTTAGAGGTTATACTTTAAGTATTCTATCTTGCTCATTCCGCGGTCCTCTCTCTCTTAGGGCCAGTCCATTAGTTGTAATGTCAATGGTTACAGCGCGGGAAATTTCTGTGATTTCTACCGAACGAAACGTCCTTGAAACTTGAAACTTTTAGTTTTTACCACAGAACACCCACACAGATCAGGTTTACTGACACAAATGAACGGAAGCATTTTAAGTGACATAAATGGGAGAATAACTATTTATAATACAAGTTTGTAATGTAGGCCTTCTTTGTGTAAGTGTGAAATTTGTTGAATGAGGCGCAGTCAAGTTCAACATAACATGCGATTACAAATAGCTCTTTAAGAAAATGTATCATACAAAATTGTCTCTACAACAGTTATATGGACAAATTGTGGAAATTGTTGAATGTTTTATCTTATGGAAGTTTTCAGTTTTTGTGGTTTTATCAAATGATGACTTCCGAGTATAATCTGACGCAAAATACTGTCTTTTTGTATTTTTTTACTCACTTGTGCTAAAAACTATCATTTTACTCTCTGTGAACAATGTGTCGTTGAAAAATACTTTTGCTATCATAGGTCAGGTTGTGTAAATATGTCTGACAGATACCACTGTATGGAGTTGAAAAATTGAGAATTTTATCTGTGTATTCCGGAAAGTCATTCGAGCTATACCTGTTCAATTCTATTCCTTTATGGTCTATTTTTGCATTTTTTCATTTAACTGAATTTTTCTAAATGTTTTTTTGAAATATTTGTGAATTTTTCAAGATATTTTAATTTTTACTAACCTCTATCATCTACCAAAGTTATTGAGTGAAACCTATGATTATTTTTACTAGTTTTTTAATCTTTAATTATATTGTTTATATTTGTTTTTCAGACATTGATGCAGAGCACAAGCTAAAAAAGGAAGCCACTAATACAGCCGAGCTCATTCTTTTTCTGGATGAGTTGTTTGACAGCCTGAATTCAAACAATCAGTTGAGTCCATCGGGTAAGCCGCTCAAAGGTGCTGTCAAGCCAAATTCCCCCCATGCAAAATATTGGAGAAATACTTTCAAAGTTTTAAAAACAATGAAATATTTCTCAACAAAGAAACAAAAACTTATTTCTGTACCTTCAATTAGGAATTTAATTTTCACCATCAAGTGTTTCTTACGACTAACCAATATTTTATTTTCCCACTACAAATTCAAATATATTTTAATGAGATCTTTCAATCAGGATGCATTAGAAAACTCTTTCAGTTATGTAAGAAGCCACGGAGTGAGACATGTTTCTCCGGATGTGTCTCATTTTCAAACTTCATTCAAATCATTGTTATTGAATAATTTCTTGTCGGCACATTCTCCGAATGCAATTTGCGAAGAAGATTTTTTGACTGGAGCACTGAATAATTTGCGATCATTTATACTTATGGAACAAGAAACAGAATTACCCACCAACTCTCAAATTTCTCCTCCACAAATTCCTAGTACTGTCATTTCAAATAGAAGAACGAGAATTGGGCAGTGCACATTGGTGTATATAAGTGGTTACTTGGCCAAAAGATTGATGAAATCATTGAGATGTGATAGTTGCAAAAATAATTTGCAGTATTGGAACGAACATTTGTCCAATGATTTTATCGAGGCACGGCAATATCCCTCTTCAAAATTAGTTAGACCTGGTAGCTTTTTTTATTATCTTGTTAGCCAAATTTTTTCACAACTATATTATCTGCTACCAAGAATGTGCCATATTAGGAATATTACCAATACTCTAGAAAATATTATCATGGAAAAAATTGATTTCACACCCATCAATTGCCCATCTCATGATATGGGAAATAATATATGTAAACTGGCTGTTAAATGTAGTTTATATTTTTGGTGTAGAAGTGTAAACAAAATCGCTAAAGGTAAAGATTCCAAATTCATATTTTTCATGAAACAACAGAAGGATCTTTCATTCATTGATCCAATGAAACTGAAAGCCCATCACAAGTTTTTGAATAAATCAAAGAAGAAAGCTAACTGAGTTTGTCTTCCGCTTATACATTTTTCTTTGATTTCAAATTATTTTATTGTTTTTCTGTGTATCTATTAATATATATTTAGTTTATAGAATAAGAAATATGTAAAATATTCAAATTAAAATATATTTTTTCCTGACAATATATTAGTTTCTATTTTACATTGCGGATTGTAAAGGGACAAGCACTTGTCAACTTTAATCTCCCTCATGTATTCCAGGGGCTCGTCAGATTATTCAGATTTATGGATAGCAATTTAGAGGTCTAAAAAATCAATTTTCTTCACAAGGCTTTTTTTTTGTTTCTACAGGGTAACATACAAAAATGGGTTGAATTTCTAACGTCAATTATGAAAAATACTGTCATTTTACTTGATATAACTAATGGATGTAATGTGCATTGAAAATTATCCATTGACTTTGCATATATCAATTATGGTGTACATACTCGGATATAGTAGACAGTTTTTTCCATTATTGACGTTATACATTCAACCCGTTTTTGTAGACTGTAGTGCCAGAAAAAAAGTAATGAAGAAATTTGCTCTTTAGACCTCTAGAACGATATATCCAAAAATCAGAAAAATATGGCTAGTCCAAGGAATATACGTATCCAGTACCATGTCCTTTCAAATGTTTCGAAATATTACCGCAAGATGTCGCTCTGCGAGTATATAGCGACATCTGTTGACTACCACATGTAATATAAAAATGTACCAAATGCATGAAAATCAAGACCATTACGCCATCTACCCGGTGAGCACAGCATCTTGGTGTATTGCTGGTTGCCTCAAATTTATGTCAGGTGCAGTTCCACAGAGAGTCCTTTCTATGTGTGGGTGTTCTGTGGTTTTTACCAAAGAATAGAAGAAAAGAAGTTCCTTCTCTTTGCTTTTACGTGCTTTTTACAGCTTTTGCCTATTTTGGTACAGCTTCAATAAATATGATCAACATATTACCTGTGTTACCACTTTGTTATTACTAATATTAGATCATTGAAACGTACACAGATAGTTTAGTATAAAATAGTACCTATTGATGGTGAGTGGTGAGTACGAAATAATTGTGTATATTTTTTTGTTTCTTCATGATAATTTTTGGTATTTCAGAAAATCATGAACGATTCATTCAGAGAGTTTTTGAATAAGAGAGGAATCCAACAAGAAACAATTCAGCTTCTTGAAGATGAAAAGGTACCTATGTAGTTCTTATTAATAGTACATGTTCTTATGGACTCACAGTTTATATATACTGTGATTACTACATTCAAAACTTTGCAAAAAGTTGTTAATTAATTCTTGTGAAATAGTATATATACCTACTTTGTTGTCTTGTTGGTGTGATGGATTCTACTTTATATAGATTAACTGTTTCCTCCTAGAGCTTATTGTTTCATAGTTGAAATGAATTTGATTTCATTTCAGATTGATGCAAAAGTCATACTGGTTCTGGAAAGTGAAGATTTGGTACAATATTTTCCCAAACATGGAGACCGTATAGCAGTATTGGAATTCTGCAGAAATTCTCAAGGCTCTACAAAGACCAAGAGAGGTCTGCTGGAGAGATTAAGACAAAAAATGAATAAAAAAAAAAGAGAACCTAATGGTGATGAGTCTACCTCATCTTCAAGTGAAGAACAAGGAAATGAATATAAAAATAAAAGAAAAAAAGGGTCCAGAAAGGTAGAATTGGGCTGGATGCATAATGGGAAGCAGGTAAGAACAAAATTTGGGGGAGGTTCAAGAAAGGTGGATATATCAAAAGCAGCAAAAAAAAAAGAAATACTGGAATATGCCACACCCTGCTCTGAACGAGAACCCCTCATAGTACCTGAAACCTCTGTAGCAGAAACCTCTTTACCGGAACCCTGCTCTGAACGAGAACTCTCTATACCAAAAAGAGTTGAAAATGACATAGAGGTGATTGTGTTGACTGGTGAAGATGATGATCAATACAATAGCCTTATGACAGAGCTCTATCGTGTTCGGTCAGAAGAGTTTCCTGTACCAGAAACATCTTTCTCTGTATTTCCAATAGAAGAATATACTTCTATTGGAAATACAGTAGTGGAACCCTTGGCGGACCCTAAAATTGTCAACATAACATTGCATAGAGGGCATGTTCTTATGGAACTCATAGATAAGTTCAGAACCATTGACTATATGAACATTATTTTAAATGTAGAAATGTGTCTACCAAATGGTTCTAAGGAAGCTGGTTTGGACATTGGTGGGGTGTTTAGAGACACACTATCTGAATTTTGGAGTGATTTTTATGACAGGTGTACTGTTGGAACAACTTATAAGGTACCTACCTAAAGTATTTTATTTTCAAAACTTTTTATATATATTTTTTCCGAGTTTTTTTTCTATTGGAGCACCCTGTATATTTTCATATTCTCGAATTATCTATGTATTTCATTTCAATACAGGAATTAAGGTCTTACTTTTTTTTAAGGTACCTGTTATAAGTGAAGACTTTAATGCAGAGATGTGGAAATGCATTGCTAAAATAATATACGTAGGATGGAAACAAGTGCGATATTTTCCGATCAAAATTGCACCTATTTTTATGGAATATTGTTTACAAGGAAAAGTCAAGTCTGACATCATTCAAACATTCATGAACTATTTGAGTTCATCTGAATCAGATGTCTTAAGATCAGCCTTAACCTCCTGGAATAATGTTGATTCTGACACACTCATCGAGATATTAGATGGGCTCGAATGTAAAAGAATGCCGAATCAACACAATATAGGTACTATAATATTTGACATAGCTCACAAGGAGCTCATTCAAAAGCCGAAATTTATTATTGATTGTTGGCAACATATCATTCATGGATTGAAGACAATTGAGGGGTTGAGAGATGTTTATAAATCTGCAGATGCCACATCTATGAATATTTTAAAAATCTTACAGTTTGAGGAACATCTCACTCCAGAACAATCCAATATAATGTACTTTCTCAAAAGGTTTATTAGAGAAAATGACTCAAAGGAGTTGTCCTATTTTTTAAGGTTCTGCACTGGTGCAGATATTGTCACTGACAATTTGATTAAAATAAATTTCAGCTCATTGAGAGGAGTTGGGAGGAGGCCTGTCGCTCATACATGTAGTTGCATATTAGAACTACCTGTTGCTTATATGAATTATCCTGACTTTAGATCTGAGATGAAGTCAATTATCTCAGCTAATGTATGGATAATGGATATAATTTGAACAAAAACTTAAGATACAGGGTGGCGATAATGCTCAGTTATATATGAAAAAAAAATAATATAAAAGTTATAAGACACCAGAAATACAATGTTTTGAACATTTTCCCAGATGCACAGAGTGTTCAATTTTTCCGAAATAGCAAGACATGTGTTTTTCAAATGGAACACCCTGTATTTCATTGTATTTTCATATCCTCCCTGAAGTGCTGATTTAATCGATCTATTACACTGGGGGTCTAGTGGGGATGATTACACATCTATATAGAGTGTGAAAAATCGAGATTTTTCACCTTTAGGAATTTGTTAAACCATTAATTATTGGTCAAAACGGCATGCATGTTTCTATCTTAACTTTTTTATTCCCCATTGAAATTTAATAGTAACAAATATTCTGAACCACCCTGTATTTGATGCAATAAAATATTAAATGTAAGTAAATCAAAAGTTAAGGCAGGGACATGCGAGCCAAGGGCGTACCCAGGATTTCAGCTAGGGGGGGGCAGCTCATACCTGTTTCGAGAAGATGGTCGGTCGGGTATATTGAAACAAAAAATCATGGAAATTGACTTTCATTAATTAGTTTGATTATGACACAAAACAAATTATTATATATATATATATTATATATATATATATATATCTGATATTTTGTTTCGTTTTATATATATATATATATATATATATATATATATAGAGAGAGAGAGAGAGAGAGAGACAGGACAGGAAAACCTCTCTCAGCAAGGAATTCCAAAGATCAGCTGTTCTATTGAAAAAAGATCTCTGAGCAAGAGAGGTTCGACAGGTCTTCAAGTTCACAACAAAGGGGTGGGAATTCTGTACTCGTCGGGTCATCCGTGTAGATATTGCCAAGTGTGGAACGTTTGATAATAATTCAGAAGAGCACCGACCGTGAAAATATCTATAGAAGAGAGACAAGTCTCCGACCTTTCTACGATGTTCCAATGAAGTTCCAAGAAAATCTTCCGGCGTTTGCTTTAAGTAAGCTACATCCCTTGTATATGACCAAAACCAGCATTACAGACTTACACAAGAACGCAGAATCATTCCAAGAATTTCATAACCTGGATATCACCGGAGAACTGAACCTTTGGCATAATTTATGGGTGAAGAAGGCTTAATCAGATGATCAATTAAGGGACATAGAAGTAGTTGATCTGTTCAACGAAGCCAACATTTTTTATCCTGCTGTCAGAAAGGCATTAATTATTTTAAGCACTATCCCATGCACCACGGCGACCGTAGAACGATCCTTCAGTACGCTGCGGAGAGTTAAAACGTGGCTTGGAAGCACCATGGGGGAAAAAAGGCTTACAGTTTTATGTCTGATGAGCGTACATCGCAATTATTTAAAAGAAAACAGTGAGTTTATTGAATGTTAATTCGTATCTCCTGTCCCTTGATTCACGCGGTGTTCCCTGAACATAACAGGGCTTCCCTTTCGTGTGAATCTGTATGTAAAAAAAAATTGCCTAAATTTTTTTTCAATACGGCGCTGCCTCGACTCCAATTACTACGAATCGTGCCGGTCAAAAAGATCGCTGTAGCGCTGATATTTCTATCCAACGGTAAATTCATTAGCGTTAGCCTACTAGGTAGTCTCTATATACAATGCTTTTTCTCTTTACTGGAAAAAGTACTGTCGACCGTAACTAGATAGCGCTAGATGTTGTTTTCTCCAAATTATATTTGGCTTCAATCATAGATGGCTTTGATTTTCTCGTCGGGAGCGGAAACTACGAGATGCGACGGTTTCGCGGGAGATTTGAATTATATTGCGTCGCTAACCGTATACCATAACCTAGTACATATTATGTTGTAGAATATTCAATCATAGATGTAAGAATATTAAATCCAAATATCTGACTGAAAAGATATTTTGTTTCCAACACTTCATTTTGCGCAGAGCGCAGAGTAGGTTACACGTTTTTAATTCCCACTTGCCAGGAAAATTGATGTTCATTTTATCTTCTAGGGGGGGGGCAGCTGCCCCTACCTGGGTACGCCCTTGTGCGAGGCGTTTTGACCAATAATAAAATGGTTTCGACATAAAAAAATTCCAAAGTTGAAAAATCGCGATTTTTCACCCCCCTTATCTCTGTAATCATCTCTTCTAGACCCCAAGTGTGTTGGATCGATTAAATCAGCAATTCAGGGAGGATATGAAAATACAATGAAATGCAGGGTGTGAAAGAAAAATAACATTCTTTGCATCTCTTACTATCTTCAAAACATAGACTTTCTGGTGTCATATCACATTTATGAAAGATTTTTTTTTCAATGTATTTCAGCATTATCGATGATAAATATACATTTGATTTTTTAATATACAATATTTACGTTTATTCTCAAATCAATGAGAGTACCTGAATACTGGTACTACATTTAATGTATTTCCTTTGTGTTCATTTTTATTTTTATCAGTTAAGACTGAATGTTTGTAATATGTGATCCATTATGTGAGTACTGAAAAATTTATAGTTTTATGTTTTTAGCCGTTTTGTTCAACATACGAATATATTTTTGTTTTTGTCAAAGTTATATATATTGATATTATGTAAAAATGTACTGAATGATAGATATGTTATTTTTTTATCACTTTTATATATGTTATATACAGCATAAAATGTATGTTTAAGAATAAGGATAATCAATAATATATTTCGATTTCATAAACAATTGTTTTATTTGTAGGTTTTCATTCAAGTGATGAGTTAATTGCATTTCTCAATGTATTATATAAATCAATGGTATCGAAAGGGTCTTCAGTCTTCACAAGATGATTCTGTCCCATGATCATATTACACAAATCATAAACATCTTCACCACAAGAGTAACTCAGAAACGTACATTCCTCTTTGCACACAGTAATGGAATCCTGATTTCTTATGGGAGTAATATAGTCTCTTCCCCCGAATAAGTTAGGTAATTCAAACATTACAAATGGTTTTCCTGTAGGTGCAATACTGTTCCTAGATGCACTTATTTTGTGTGTGTTCCATTCTAGTACAATCAAATCCAATTCTTTCTGAAAGAAACAAAATAATCACAATAAATCTATTTTTATGAAATAAATTATTTGCCGCATATGTGCCACTTTGATTTCTCTCTAAGATATGTCAGAAAATGTATGATATATATATATATATATATATATATATATATATATATATATATATATATATATATATATATGCACTTATTTTGTGTGTGTTCCATTCTAGTACAATCAAATCCAATTCTTTCTGAAAGAAACAAAATAATCACAATAAATCTATTTTTATGAAATAAATTATTTGCCGCATATGTGCCACTTTGATTTCTCTCTAAGATATGTCAGAAAATGTATGGTATATATATATATATATATATATATATATATATATATATATAGATGATAAGTATTCTCGACCGTCTATTTGTACACAAAGTTGTTTTTTCGATATCAGGGCTTCGGTCTGAAGAAAAAGATTACTCTTTTTAGCTACCCGAGCTTTCGCTAATTTTTATTAGCTTTTTCGAGGGCTACAATATAAAATGGACATCAAAAAGTATAAATATAAAAATAGAAGGTACATACTTGTGCTATTTGTATTTGTACCTTCTATTTTTATATTTATACTTTTTGATGTCCATTTTATATTGTAGCCCTCGAAAAAGCTAATAAAAATTAGCGAAAGCTCGGGTAGCTAATATAATCTTTTCAGACCGAAGCCCTGATAATATATATATATATATATATATATATATATATATATATATATATATATATATACATATATATATTTCCGAGTTTGATATATATATATATATATATATATATATATATATATATATATATATATATAATATATATAAGCTGAATAATCTACAATAAAAATATCTGAGCAGTACACTCACCTGAATAATATCCATGAAACAAAATTGTATAAGTGCTCTGTCCAAAAAGCTTCCATCATACATCTGATCATCCTTCATTTGTTGAAATATATTAATCCAATACTGTGCATTGTGTTTTCTTAAAATACTCCACCAGGATTCGATTCTTTGATTGGCAGTACTTCTTCCATAAATGAATGAAGGGCTGTTTCCTCTCGTAACATTTTCTTCTTTCAAAAATATTTGCATCTTTTCCACATGTCCATTTTCAGTACCATTATCGGCCCTAATAGTACGAGGAATTCCTCCCAATTCTAAGAGAGCATTATAGTAATAACCCCCAATAACTTTAGGATCATTATTGGTTCTGGCTGCTTTCAACCACAAAATATATCTAGAGAATCCATCAATACAACCATTGATACAAATTCCATATGGTTTCAGTTTATCATAGGAATCAAGATGCCAGAGAAAATTTGGCCCACCGTTATAGTATTGCCTCCGTCTCAATCTCCTTCGTTTTCGTAAAGAAACTCCTCGTGGGTCTACCAATTTCATTATTAAACGAATTGTGTTTCTTTTAACAACAAATCCTTTTTGGAGACATTTCAAATGCATCCATCGATAACCGTGCAGCTGTCCTGATTTTAAAGTTTCGGATCTTAGAAATGATACAATTTGTTCCACATCAGTATAATATTTTCTCCTAAATAAACCATTTTTTCTTAGGATTCTCTTGAGAGTGCGAATACTAATAGGATATTTATGTTTCTCTCGCAAGATACTTAATATCTCTTCATTATTTAGAGCGAGTTGAAAATACTTTCTGACCAATCTGTTAATACCCATTTTCGAAAGTTCTAAAACTCAGTTCACGGATTATGATCAATGCTCTGTGGCTGAACTAAACGGCATGAACTTGAAAACATCACTGTTATTACTCTTTCACAGAGTTGTACCTATTTCCTGTGTAAAGGATGAATAACAATGATCTATTATAAGCATGCCAATATATTTCAATTTTTTTTATTTTAAAGTCGAAATTTCGACATAATAAGTCGAAATTTCGACATAATAAGTCGAAATTTCGAGATAATAAGTCGAAATTTCGACTTACTAAGACGAAATTTCGACTTAATAAGTCGAAATTTCGACATAATAAGTCGAAATTTCGACATAATAAGTCGAAATTTCGAGATAATAAGTCGAAATTTCGACTTACTAAGACGAAATTTCGACTTAATAAGTCGAAATTTCGACATAATAAGTCGAAATTTCGAGATAATAAGTCGAAATTTCGACTTAGTAAGACGAAATTTCGACTTATTTTTTTTTCACATTGGCCCTCCAGAGCCATCGCATTTTTGGTACTAAATATACATATTTTTAGTACTTATATTTAGGTACATATGGCTTCTTATCACAAGCAAGTTTTGAAAGTCTCTTGTCAAAGCGTTCTTATTGTCTATTCTTTGGAGTGTAAGAAACATTCGACGTCACATAGTTTTGATGTACTTGTACATATTAAGTCGTTAACCTTATTTGTATTACTGTAATTTTTGAAACGATTGCAATCTGGTGCCATAACAAATAAAATTATTAGCAAGGACTTTACGAAATTATTTGGGCAATTATTTCTTGAAATGAAAATTTTCAGCGAAAAAACCAAATCAGGAATAAAGAAAAGAATTATTAAGTGCTCATTTCTTGAAATGATTAACAACATTGTCAAGAATTTTTTTCACTTTGATTATTCGCATTTGTCTATTCTCACCCCACAGCATTTCTCTAATGCCATTTTCTCCACTTTCTTGCTAAACATTTTCGAGTTTTCCGTAAGTTATACCCGCTTCGGCAATTCTCTCAATCATTATTTTCGAAATTTGACCACTCAAAGGCACACGCGTATTCACACAACTCTAGAGTCCCATCCATTTCTCGCACAGCAGAGTATGCAGCGTTGCCGGATCTACGGCTCCATGTAAAAGCATACGGAGCGCGGTACACTCGGGCGGAAAAGTATACACGCTGCCGCAGTGCAATAGCAGCGCTCCTTCACTCTCGAGAGGGCGAGAATTTTTGCGCCTGACGTTAGCGCTGGTACTACCTTAATAATTGATGAAAGATTAATTTCAAAGCAACCTGAAACCAATAAATGAACGACGGGACTTTTCATAATGTTCATTCACAGGGCGAGAGTGCCAGCAAATGAACAGCATCTTTTCCTTAGTTCATTAATTGGTGTAACACACGTGGAATCTTCAATGTTGATATCAATTGAATTTGATACTATCACTAAGTATTATGTTTTTGAACTTATTTTTGAATTGAAATTCTGTTATAAAATCAAATAACGTTGTATAAAACAAAATAATCATTATTTTCTAACAAATAAAGCATTTGTTCATTAACTGGGTGTTTGCCGTCCATTTACTAGGCATCCAATGGTGTTCATTCATTGGGTTTTGGTACTTTTTGATCTTCGAAGGTTCATAATACAAAAAATCATAAAAAAAATTATATTTTCATGATATACATCCATTATAGAAACACTAAAGTTATCAAATAACTGATCACATAAAAATAAAACCACAAAGAAAAATAACTTATGGTCCTAGAAAGTTACAACTACCCTTAATCGTTCATTTACTGGTCTGGTGACCCTGTCTGATGATTCTTTATTCGTCAAATACGTAAGAAAAACATGTGTATTAGCTATGCCCGCTCCCAGTGCCATGAGAAATTGGATAACCAATATTCATTGTAAGCCTGGTTTTCTCAGACAGCATTCGACACTTCGAAAAGTCATTGAGAATAATAAGAAAAATTTGCAAACTTTATGTTGCCTGATGAGCCTTAAGAAACAATTGGAATTCCATTCCAATATAATATGGGGGATATATTGATTTGGGCACAGGTATTGAGTTTGATGAAATGAAGTAAGCAACCGAGGTTTTAGTTTTAATGGTTGTGTCTGTAACAGAGAATTGGAAAATTTCAATAGCATATTTTTTAATAATTGGTCTTGGAGGAAGAAATGGCCTTTTCTCTTGTCAAATTTCCCCTCCGAATGCATTCAGAAATCAATGTGACTATTGTTTCTCT
This sequence comes from Zygogramma bicolorata, assembly GCA_032362365.1. Classification (NCBI taxonomy): domain Eukaryota; kingdom Metazoa; phylum Arthropoda; class Insecta; order Coleoptera; family Chrysomelidae; genus Zygogramma; species Zygogramma bicolorata. The sequence continues at coordinate 874,945 of JAVJAQ010001202.1, read as the reverse complement.
TACTTGTGATGGTCCAACAGCTAATTTCAATATGGCACAAGCATTAGGGGCAAACCTCAACATATCAGCCATATTTTCAAAGTTCAGGTACAAATCAGAGAGTTTATATCATACTTATGCATATCATAAGTTGAAGTTGGTCAGAAACAACTGGGCAAGCCTCAATGTATTAGTGGACAAAGATGGAAATGAGATTCGGTTTGATTTTGTAAGAAAATTATATGAAACACAAGAATGAATCTGATTGAGAGTTGCAACTTAACTAAGAAAATCCAATATAGAGTGGATCAAGCAAAAGATGAAGGTAGTTATTAGAATTGAAAAATTCACCACTATTAATTGTAATGATTATATTTTAGGGGTAATTTAGCTGCCCAAACTCTAAGTGGTAGTGTTGCAGATGCATTGGAGTTTTGTTGTGATGATCTCAATCTACCAGAATTTAGAAATGTGAAGGGTACTGTGGAGTTTATTAGAATTGTATACCGATTATTTGATCTATGTAATTCAAGAAATGCTTATGCTAGTGGATGCAAAAGACCTTTGAGAAAAAAAATGACCAATTCTGCAGCTGTTCCTTCACAGAATCTATTGAATATTCGAAGGGTTTGAAAAATTCTGCAGGTGTTCCATTGTATTTTACTAAGAATAACACCCCAGTCAAAGGATTCATCACCACAGCTACTTCCCTAATGGGTGTCTATGACACATATACATATATCAAGAATGATATGTCAGTTGATCACTTGTTGACATAGAAGATGAGCCGAGACCACCTGGAATTATTTTTATTTACTGTGAGGTATGTATTCATCAAGATGTATATTCATAATTATTTTTCTTGGTTCAGAGTATCATAACAAACAAAAATTATGCTCATAATTTCCTTTTGAATATGAGATAGGAATGAATGAAGAAATCCTAATTGTCGCATTATTGTATAATTCTCTCTAACGTACATAAAAATCGCTGTTTATTGATTATTTTAAATTATTGAAGATGCCACTCCAGCATTATAAACTGAGGATTTTTTTTATCAGATCTCGAAATGGTTCTGATAACAACCCTACGCCATGTCAGTTCAATTATACCTTCAAGAGATAGATGTTATACCATGACATTAAATACGATAGAGGAAATTGTTTAAGTCTAGACACCACTTCAATTTTAACACTTAAACATATTTCTAAACCAAAACAGAGATAGGTGTCTATTGATGAGCTGAGTTCCATAAAGAAGTATGGGTTTAATCATGAAAAAGTTATAGATGATCACGATTGTGGCTAAGAATTTGCATCCTTTTTTGATGTAATCACTGAAAATGTTTTGGTTTTACGTAGCTGGTTTTGTAGTCAAAAAAATCAAAACTGTCATTAAATGTGCAAAATGTTTATTAGCAGTAGAAGTTGTTGTGAATGTGACAAAAGATGATTGTATAGATTTTACCCAGTGATTGATAAGTAGGGAAAACAGGGGCAGATTGATCAAACCATCTGATGATGTTGTTTCACTTATACGTTTTGTAGAATTTCTGAATTACAAATCAAAATATTTTTAACAACAACTGGCTGTTAGGCTGGATTCAGACAGATTCGAAATCCGATGGTACGACGATCCGACAGTTTTCTGATTGAAATTGAACTTCAGACTAATCAGAAAGCTGTCGGATCGTTGTACCATCGGATTTCGGATCTTAGACGTGTGACAATGGCCACGTTTACACCGTGCGCTAATTTGGTATTCTGACCAAGCTGACCATACCAAATTCAGACTAAGTCAATAAGTTACTGCCTGTTTATACCATCTTCAAATAGTGAACAGTATGGTTCTTATTTGGTAAGCATACCAAAGAACATGACAGAAGTATAAACAGGTTTGCAACTCTGCTGTAACTCATATTTTTTGACATGAAAACATCAAATAATTCATGGATTAAAATCAGAAATAATAAACATTAGATTTGGATTTGAGAGTAAGGGCAATTGTAGTACATTTGCAAATGATGAATTGTGAAAGAAAGGCGAGATTATCAAAAATTATAAGGCTTCATAGAAGGAATATGAGAAAATGTCAGGAGTTGAGAATAAAACAGGTGAGGAAAATGATAATAAAATGATAAAACAACGAAATACACAGAGCTCGGACTTATGCTTAGCAAAGATTCAAACCAAATTTTGCAACTTGCGGATAGTCAATGCCGTAGGTGTTTACACCATCTTGGTCACTTAACTATTTTGGTCTGGTACGCAATAATTTTGGGTATCAAACCAAGCTGGTCACCTGACTGAGTGTATTGTTTACACCAAGATGACCAAGACGATTTGGTTAAAATAAAGTCATTAGTCAGCTTACCAAGCGACGGTGTAAACGTGGCCAGTACGACCACAGCGGATATGTTCCGTAAATCGTTTCGGTTAACCAGAGCGGTTGACAGCGGTTTTGGCCGGTTGACAGCGGTTACTGAAATTTTCGATATACGGAACGCTTATCACTTGTCATACAGAATCATAATAATAAAAGGAAAAAGACTATTGAAAATTAAAAGAAGTAATTTTACCTACCTGATTCATTTGACCTTAATTAATAATTGATTGTATTCTTTGGCACTATATAAATCCAATGTCTTTCTCTATATATTGGGATGGTCTTTGCTTCCGAGTGGTCGACTGCGCCTGCTCGGAAGCAAAGACCATCCCAATACAGAGAGAGAGAGACAATTGTCTTTCTGTGCCTCATAATAGTTTTACTTGTGAGTTTTTCGTGTACAAAACTAGAATTATAAACCTGGTATTTGTTTAAATTGTTTTATATGTTCATAATTTTCGTTCCTTGCTCATTGAAATTGAAATGGATCACCATGAATGTGTATATAAATATGTGCAAGCTTACAGAGAACGTAAATAGAACTCTTGAGGGACCGTCAGGTATATACTGGGATAAGGAAAAACTTCAATATGTGAAAACCTGAATATATTTTTAATCGCAACCAAAATAATTTACAGAAGAAACATTCAGGCTATTCACTAAGTAAAGTGCTTATCGCAGTTGCTAATAACCGTCGTAGCAACTCTGATAATAACTTGCCATAATGACGGTGGTAAGCTGTTTTTCCTTGACAAGATTTCTGAAGCAGTTGCCTGTAAACCACTACTCACAGCAACTGGTCATTATAGTAGCAACTTAACTTGAAAAGTGAATACCAATTTCGCGCTTAGCCACTGACCTTGAACATAACGACAATTTTGTCGCTATCCATAACAACTCTGCTTAGTGAATAGCCCTGATTATATCCCTACAACTATCAGGAAAAATAATCCAATTCAACTTTACATAACATTTTAAATATCATTTTATTTATCACAATAATAACAAAACAAAAACAGACTTTGTCGTGGTAACACTTTATGTTGGTATGCTCAAAAAATAATTTTATATACTATCTACGTCCTCACAACTAACCACATCCAAAATATCAGCGAAATACACCACAGACAGACCAACTTTGACCAACTCAAAGTACATATATAAGTGTCCTGTGATCAAATTACCACTGCAACCGATGAAATTCAGCGGTTGTTCGGGTTACAGATTTAATGACAACTTTGACAGACCGCGCCCATTCTAATCAGGTATAAACATATCGGTTTCACCCATATGTTTCACCGGTTACAGCGATTTTGACAGGAACCGCGTTCCGTAAATATAAAATTTATAAAATTTTTGATTTACGGGACACTAAATTTGTAACCAGGTTAACGGAAACGATTTACGGAACATATCCAGCATAGGTAACAATTGTTACTTACAGTGTTGCCAACTCAGTGGATTTTCCACTAAATCGGGTGGTTTTGCCTTGCCTTTTAGCAGACAAATATTGATTTTAGTGGCTAGTGGATTTGTTTAGTGGAATTTAAAAATTCAGTATTTTTTTTCTTAAACATTGAAACGACGACTGACTATAAAGTCCACTCGTATCGTTTTTGGAGTTTAATTTCATCGTGCAGCAACACTCTTTCATCTAGTGGGTAAAACAGCCGAAAGCACACGCATCCAGACCACAAACTCTTTGAAAAATGACAGTAAAGTAACATGGGGGATTCCCCGACGGGGAATCCTTATTCTCGCTCAAGTCTCAATTTTTGTTCGAGCTCAGTGAGTTGGTGTAGGTTTGTTCTGTTTCGTGTTTCATCATTAATAACCATGCCGAAAGCACAATGTTCACGAAAGTATTGGAATTCGTGGCTTCAAGACCCACATTTAAAAGATTGGCTTTAAGTAATTGAAAGTACTGCTGGTCAAGTACCGAAATGCAAGTTTTGTGGAACGATTTTACGGATTCACAATGGAGATATAAAAACACATGGGATGTCGAAAAAGCATCAACAAAATATGAGTGTATGTATACGAAGGATGTTTCATAATTATTTCGTTCTGTAGTCATGGAAATATTTTTATTTTAACGAACTGCCCAGAAGAATAGATATTTTTTGAGCAAATAGTGTGACATGATCAAGCGCACGCTGTCACCTAAATTATAGAGCCTGTAGGAAAAAAAAAGGGAAGAAGCCAGACTCGCATTGCTCTAAGCCATGCATACCAGTATTCATGTAGTGGACCACTTAGGTGAGGTAATTAATCACAGTCATGAAAAAGATATCGATAAAGTGTAACTACACCGAACCGAGTGCACTTCGGTTATTAAAAATATATTGGCGTTGCATTTTACCCAAAACCTAAAGGAAGATATCAAAGATCAACCCTACAGTATATTGGTTGATGAGTCTACAGATATATTGCAATACAGAAATACCTTGGGGTCATTTTATAATTTATTGATTTTAGATACCAAAAAATAGTATAGTAAATGTTGAAGGTATTATCTTTGCTATCAAGAAGACACTAAAACGATTTGATCTGCGACTGTGAATTTAATGGGAATTGGTACAGACAATGCTTCTGTAATGATTGGCGTAAATAATGGGGTCTTTACTAAATTGAAAGAAGAAGTACCACACTTAGTTTTGGTACGTTGTTTATGTCACTTTTTGCAACTGGCTGTTTCGGCTGCGGTCAATCAATTTTTGCCGAGGAATATAAAAATTGTTCAAGTTGGCATGCTTGAACAATTTTCATATTCGACAAGATGGCTGTCAATAGAGTGAGTTGAAAACTCATTTTTCTGTAGCTAAGTTGCATGAAAGACGTCATACGGCAGAGTTACTGAACACTATGTACACGAACGAGATGACTGCGTATATTTTGTTTTTATATCCGATATTGATTGAGATAAACAGAGTAAATGAAATGTTCGAGTCTAAGATGCCTAGGAAACCCTAGGCATCTTATTCGAGTCAAAAGATACAGACTACACATTATTGTGTGGCGAGTTGACCAACGTAATAGATATTCTTGTCAGCAAGGTTACGTTACCTACACATAAAATTTAATATGAAATCACAAACAATATTGTGAAATTAATTGGCACCAAAGAGTCGTAGCAAGACCAAGAGGTCGCTTCTAGTGGGTAGCTTGATACTTCGTTGGCAACACAGGTTACCTATGCTGTGGTACGACCAGGGGCTATTCTTGAATCACTCGCAGTTCTGCGAATACGCTGTTGCTGAGCTACGACAGATCTGATTGGTCTCTGCCTAACAAGAACGTATGCGTTCAGCGAACGTGTGGTTCCAGAATAGGGCCTCTGAAATAGTGATCGAAACTCATTATCGATATTTTGTAAACATTGGTCTGGCAACATCGATGTGTTTTAACATCAATGTTTTTTGCGATTTGACAGATGACATTTCAGATATTTTGATGCTGTCATTTTTCAATAATTCATGAATACAAAGTCAAAATATGAAATACATAAAATTCATTGAAGATAAGTTGAAATCCAGAGGGGTTTCCTGACGCCCATATATTCAGAAAGTATTCATCTATTTCTTTCACTTTTGGAGCAACCAAATAATGAGAGAGAGGAATACCCTCTGAATACAAGAGCGTCAGAAATGGGTCAGTAAAATGTTTCGTTCTGAGTGAGTTCCTGTGAATTCATGATATTTTCGTTTTCGTTAACCAGAGTGGATCTCGTTTACTCTCTCAATTCAGGAGAGGGAAAGAGAGATAACCACTCTGGTTAACCAACATACGGATTAATACGGAACAGTCATGTCATTCAGTAATGGAGCAAATTGCATGCAAATTGAGTTCGCTTTTTGTTTGACCGATGTTGTAATTCGATAGCTCATAACTATCGATGTTCAACATCGATGTGTCATTTTGCGACCTCGATACACAAACATCGGAACATCGAATGTATACCATCGATGTTTTGAAAACATCGATGTATATCGCCCATCACTATCCTGAATTATGCTAAGACCCGCTTTGGACAGTTCGCAATATTAATTGCGGCAATTCATTGCATGCGACTATCTAAGGTGTTTTCTGGCGCTCTTGTATTTAAAACGTATTCGTCTCTCCATCTTTCTCTCACTATCTGGCTGTCCGTAAGTGAGAGAGAAGGAGACACACGAATACGTTTTGAATACATGAGCGCCAGAAAACACCTCTAATGACATTTAATGGAGTTTGCACTAAAGAAAGTAACCAAAATATCACTAGAATGGCACAAGAATAAGTATTGCGGCTATAAATTATAGGTCCGAACCTAATTTCTGCAGTTATCATTGCAACAGCTGATCGAAGAGTTCCTACAGCGCATGTGCGCAAGAAAAATTGCTGCAATACTTTCAAGACTTGCGAACTGTAAAGCGGCCCTAACAAAAACGAACCTAAAAAGAAAAAGGAACGTACCACGTACCTAAGATGTCTAGAAGGATGGTGTACCGATTTATACCTGGGCATGTTTGGGGTAAACTTGGCGACACATGCCTACTATGATAATAAGCATCATGACCCCTTGAAATCAAATCAGTTCAGATGGCGTTTGCAACGAAAAGAGTTACAAAATTTCTAGGAAATGTATAAATGGCCGACCTGACGGCTGGCTATACTTTTACTTTTGGACGCTGACTGATCAACAACCTATATTATTTGTTCAGAATACTGGCCAAATTCCCTATAATTGTGTTTCTTTCATTCGATTTTGTTTTTCATGAGTATGACATTAGATTTTGCTCATTTTGTTGACTGCTCGAATCGAAGAATATAGTTTGTCGATCGATCGGTTGACTATGCACTTCCAATTAGCGTCAACTAGCGATGAATTTGAGAAACACACCACGATACGTAAAAATGACACTAATGACAGATAAGTGTCGCCATAAAATTCTAAACAATATCGCATCAGTCCCAGCACCATATCCTTCTAGACATCTTACACGTACCCAATCTATCAAACAAAAACTAAGTTTACTCGAAAGTTGAGTATTTTATATACATTTTGTATTTTGTACAAACTTTATACAACTTTTCAATGAACTTTATAAAATCAGTAATAAGTTGCGGATAACAGATTTTCAGAGTGATGGGAGGTGGAAAAAATAAATTACCAGAAGGTTGGATTGGTTGTCCACAAAATGGAAATTACATGATTGCTGGGAAATTCATGCCTCTTAAAACTCCACTAGATAAAAGGTTCAATGATAAACTACCGCCAGGAGCATGCTATTCCCCTACCGAACTATTCAGCAGAGCAAGGAGAAATAAGGTAATATGAGCGATATCACGAAAGAAATATGCCCATTCATAATATATATTTGTTTCTAGGTGAAAATTGGCATGTGGATAGATTTGACCAATACGAATAGGTATTACAATAAAAAGGAAATTGAACAAGAAGGATGTCAGTATGTTAAACTAAGTTGTTCTGGTCATGGAGACTGTCCCTCGAGGGAAACTACAGAAAAATTTATTGTTGTGGTACATCATTTCATTAAACAACACCCTTCTGATTGTATAGCAATTCACTGTACTCATGGATTCAATCGGACAGGGTTTTTAATTGCATCTTTTCTTGTAGAAAAGCTGAATTTCGACGTGAGCAAAGCTGTGGAAGCATTCGCACTAGCCAGGTTTGTATTCAGTGTCACATTGACATTTGATAGTGTGATTGTGCAATAGTTTATTTGAATTATTTTAGGCCACCTGGTATATACAGGGGAAACTATATCCGAGAATTATTCAAACGATACGGAAATCCATCTAATGCACCTCAAGCTCCACCACTTCCTGGATGGTGCAATGAAAGGAACAATAATTGGAAGAATAGACGGCACCACTAAACTGTTGCCAGGAAAAACATTTTCAAAACCTGTCTGTTTCATGAATGGTGTATTTGTGATTTATTCAAGAAAGCAACCCTCATCAGTATATATATTTTTTCAATTGTATGATTTATTGAAGATACTAGCAGACAACTAAGCAGGAGATTGATTACAAAAAAATATAATTCTTGCAAAAATAAAAAAAACAGTAGTATGAAATGAAAACTGTATAAGAGCAGATGATTTTATAGAAGAGAATAGAAGTTTATTCGTTACTAAAGCTTTATATGTAAAACAGAAGGAATGTACATACATGATAACTTTTTGGACTTCTCACAACAATTAACTCGTAGGGAAATAACACACATGAATTATTAAATAATTATCCACAGATAAGATTAGATTCTACAATCAAAACATCCAAATGATCTTGTATTTCAGTTCATCAAAATCAATTGGTTCCGGTTAACATAAATATTCTTAAATTTATTGATACATATGTGAGTTTTGTCCTATGCTCAGTTTCGAGTATAGATGTTGCAATTTCTCACTATTGCATTGTAATTATGAAATCCTTTATTTTATATCAAATACATGTTAAAATAATCAGATTCTTCAGAAGTTAGAGAGAAAAACTTGTCTAGAATTTATGCAGAAGTCTCCAGCGGAATGTTTGAAGCATATTGACTCAGACATGCTTTATGGTCATAGAATAATTTCTGTTGACAAAGTGTACCTGAATCTAGGAAAATTATATGTATACTGGGTGACCCGATAACCAATTTACCTCCTTGTACCTACGTTGTTATTTTCTATGGATATTTAATAATCAGTACTTCGATTTTAAGCCATGAGCTTACAATTTAGCAAGTATCAAACCATATATAACACTTCCGGTTTGATCAGAAGCTCATCTAATATATTCATATTTCAAATGGAATCTATAATTTTTTTGGAAATTAGGAAATACGATTTGGTATATGATTATCTTTCCAATGATATATCATAATCATACTTCCAATTCACAGTCTGCTGGTATAATTGATATTTTATGAATTATACATATATATATATATATATATATATAAATTATATATAATAATATATATAAATTATTATATATATATATACAAAACTCGCGGGAATTATATTTGGGACAGCAGCAAAAGCGTACTCTTATAACAATATATTTCCAATATTTCGACAATAGACTATTGTCATCATCAGGGAGCTGCAAAATAATGTTGATGAATGAAAGTATGAAACAAAATTTTTTTCCCTTACATTGTTAGTGAAGATGGTCGCATGAGATGGTTAGAAAAGTCAGATGACACAGTAAATTTTTTTTTATATCAAACGGTCATAAGGAAGCCCATTTTAAAAGAAGTCTAGATCTCATCACCTATAAGAAGCCCGGCGACGTTGTCATAATTATCAAGAAAAAAACATCTGAACCCATTTTCGAATATCTTATTTTTGTCTGAAGGTATTGTACATGAATGTCTTCAGTCAAATCCAATCTTTATTTATTAAAACATCCTTTTTGGATCGAAGTAGCTCTTCAAATTCATGTTTTTTGGTGTTATTTTTTCTTGATGTGTTTCGCAAAATAGTCCTTGGCCAGATTTTTTTCTTTCTCAGGCCATCGAACTCGACATGCTGATGCTTTCATGTTAGATTTACCTGAAAAATTATTGTTGAAAGGCTTCAGTTGCATTTTCTTGTTCTTTTTCGAAACCAAATAACTGTGTGACACACGCATTAATATTGAAGTAACGAATTTTGTCCATATTTTCGCAGTCATTCAAGAATTTTCTTAAACTTGGTACCGCTGATATGAACTTATGAAGGCGTCATAATATATGAATACAAACAATAATAGAGATAATAATATCCACTCTCATTATTCGCACTACGAAAAGTGAACCCAAAGGCACTTTTTATGCGGTGAATGGATGGCTATTATTTTTCCGTGGCGCTCCGAAGACTCGTTATTGGTGACGCATTTCTACCTCAACTGTGGGAAAATAACATGAAGCAAATATTTTTTATATATATTTGTATTGCCTTAATTGGCTCGTTTTTTTTATTTCACGAACTTTCGACTACCTATCTTTTTCAGCTCTATGCGTGACATGCATTGGCTAGAGTTGAAAAGTTTATTTAACCTTCAGACTCCTTGCTAGTATGTGCTTGTATAATGACAGTTCTTCAAATTTATTTTCCGTTGCCCGTCTAATTACATTTCCACCTTCACCTTCCGATATATGATATGGTATTATTAAGTGGTTGGTCACATTCACTATCCCCTTCGATGTCTGTGCTTATGACACTTTTGGAAATTTTATTCAACATTTTTTCTGCCAAAGGTTCATCAGAATTTCCGTCAATATCTGATTCAGAACTGTAATAAACGTCATTATCTAATTCTATATCCTTCACATTTCTTCCTTTGAAGTCGGTTCTTTTTCTTTTTTCAAGGAGCATCAGAACCTTAGCAACTTTCGTGGTTTGATATAGGTATATCCTGAGGCAATCTGGAGCATGACAAAAAAATTAGATTTCACTCAACTCCCAACAAACCTCGAAGCTATAAATATATAGCTATTTAATTTATTTTTACTACTCCCACTATTTCAAAACGTTTATTAGGTATTTGACAGCTGATAGGTAATTGACTCATTGATAGGTGTTTTCTGGCGCTCTTGTATTCAAAACTTGTAGAAAAGCTGAATTTTGACGTGAGCAAAGCTGTGGAAGCATTCGCACTAGCCAGGTTTGTATTCAGTGTCTCACTGACATTTGATAGTGTGATTGTGCAATAGTTTATTTGAATTATTTTAGGCCACCTGGTTTATACAGGGGAAACTATATCCGAGAATTATTCAAACGATACGGAAATCCATCTAATGCACCTCAAGCTCCACCACTTCCTGGATGGTGCAATGAAAGGAACAATAATTGGAAGAATAGACGGCACCACTAAACTGTTGCCAGGAAAAACATTTTCAAAACCTGTCTGTTTCATGAATGGTGTATTTGTGATTTATTCAAGAAAGCAACCCTCATCAGTATATATATTTTTTTAATTGTATGATTTATTGAAGATAATAGCAGACAACTAAGCAGGAGATTGATTACAAAAAAATATAATTCTTGCAAAAATAAAAAAAACAGTAGTATGAAATGAAAACTGTATAAGAGCAGATGATTTTATAGAAGAGAATAGAAGTTTATTCGTTACTAAAGCTTTATATGTAAAACAGAAGGAATGTACATACATGATAACTTTTTGGACTTCTCACAACAATTAACTCGTAGGGAAATAACACACATGAATTATTAAATAATTATCCACAGATAAGATTAGATTCTACAATCAAAACCTCCAAATGATCTTGTATTTCAGTTCATCAAAATCAATCGGTCCCGGTTAACATAAATATTCTTAAATATATTGATACATATGTGAGTTTTGGCCTATGCTCAGTTTCGAGTATAGATGTTGCAATTTCTCACTATTGCATTGTAATTATGAAATCCTTTATTTTATATCAAATATGTTAAAATAATCAGATTCTTCAGAAGTCAGAGAGAAAAACTTGTCTAGAATTTATGCAGAAGTCTCCAGCGGAATGTTTGAAGCATATTGACTCAGACATGCTTTATTGTCAAAGAATAATTTCTGTTGACAAAGTGTACCTAAATCTAGGAAAATTATATGTATACTGGGTGACCCCATAACCAATTTACCTCCTTGTACCTACGTTGTTATTTTCTATGGATATTTAATAATCAGTACTTCGATTTTAAGCCATGAGCTTACAATTTAGCAAGTATCAAACCATATATAACACTTCCGGTTTGATCAGAAGCGCATCTAATATATATTCATATTTCAAATGGAATCTATAATTTTTTTGGAAATTAGGAAATACGATTTGGTATAAGATTATCTTTCCAATGATATATCATAATCATACTTCCAATTCACAGTCTGCTGGTATAATTGATATTTTATAAATTATTATACATTGTTCTTGTTCTAAAATTGTTATATATATATATATATATATATATAAATATATATATATATATATAAATATATATATATATATATATCTATTAAGGATATTTTGGACATCCGATGGACGTACAGTTTTCATCCAAAGAATATTCAGTGGACGTCCAATGGACATTCTTAGGCCACCAACCTGTACGTCCATAAAATATCCTTAATGGACATCCATGAGATATCCATTATGGACATCCATAAGATTTCCTTCATGGATACCCATATGATATCCATCATGGATATCTACAAGATGTACTTCATGGACATCCATGAGATATCCATCAAGAACGTCCATAAGATATATCGTTCATAATTCTACATAATTATTTGTGCAATTCGTTACAAAGAAACCAACCTAGCTTGAGACGTGAAAAAGTGCTGCACACTTCTTGGACAACGGATTATAGTCAGTAATATATCCTGTGATAATGCAATCAACGTGACCGTATGTGCAATTTAAAATGTTCTGCTAGATTGGTTTCGCTGTATTTGAAAAATTCAGACAAACTAAGATAAACTAGAGTGGTAGACGAACGATTAAAAAACTTATGTCGTTAATAAGAATTTTTTATTTTTTCATTACTTTTCAAACAAAATACTTCATATAGTTTAAATTTGCCAAGAGTTCTCAACAGAAAAGTTATTGATGAATTTAAATACTTCTCAATTTGAATAACATATGAATATAGTACTCGACAATTCACTTGCTTCCTCCCAAAAGTTCACGTTCACGGTAAATGCTTATGATCACAGTTTACAATTATTAACTAACACACCACTATTTTTCGTTTCTTAATAAACAATTATTGCACAATGCACACCACGACGCTTCAACTCAGTTCAACATAATTTTTTCAAACCGATCCAACACTCAACGACTCTCAAAATTACGACATTTGACAGACGCCATAGACGGCACGTCAGGAAACCGAGTCAAGGTGAGTTCACAATGCAGCGCTTTTGCATTTCGCGTCGCGCGTTACGTCTGAGCTGACGCTATATACAAATATTATTTAAAAGGATAAAAAGTTAAATATATCAACTTTCTTGTTGGATTGTCCATGTAAATGGCCCAATCACGTTGCCAATTTGTAGGGTGCCACTGCGGAAGAAACATTAATTATTTATACAATAAATGTACGAAATGGATGTCCATAAGATATCCATCGTGGATATCCATTTTGTACATCGTATGGATATTTTTTACTGGGAATACTTTGGATATCCAAAATTTGGATATCCTATGGATATCCAAAATTTGGATATCCTATGGATATCCAAAATTGGTCCAAGGCTATTCCGACAAGAATTGGAATGAATTGGACGTCCATAGGATATCGTGTGCTGTATGGGTAGGATCAGGATGTTATTATTTTTCATTGAACAAAATATTTTGTTATGAATAAAATAAATTTTATACAATTTCATTTAAACGAAAACACTTGAGCTTGGAAGGTATTACCTACTTAAAGGTACTATACAAACATCGCAATGGATTGAATAGCGATTTAGTCTAGTAATGAAATAGAACTCCACTGAGATAAACAATTCAGTTCATCCAATTTTACTTATATTATGTCGATTTTCCATATCATTATTTTCAGGTCTATTATATCTGGTGAATCTTTTGAATAACTATCAATATCGAATATTGCAATGGTTATTGAAAATAAGTAATCGACAACCGTTATAGAAGAATATAAATATACAGCATAAATATCTTCGAGTAACATTATGTATTGAAAAATTTTGATTTGCACCAATGCATTATTGGTCTCTTTCTCGAATATTTTTTAATAATCTAATAATATTCAAGAATCAATATAGGCCACCGCAGAATAGACCTGATTGGGAATCTACTAATCGGCCCTCAGCCGAACAATGTAATTGGGTTTTTGGTATATAGTTTCTGGAAATCATAATCAAATAGTCAAATACCAATAAATAATATAAATAGCATAAATGACATGAAAATCATAGATTCCACTGCTTTCAACCCCTTTTCATGGAGCAGTGGAATTTTTACTGCATTTGCAGCAAAATCTCTACGGAGCATGCGCACTTGCATTTTACTGCATTTGCAGTAAGAATTCTACTGCTCCATGAAAAGGATCCTTTAGTCCACGGATATTCCGCAGCGATGAACATGCTCACAAATGGAGTAATAGTCCAGGACGAACCTGTGAATAAGTAATAATTTTTTAATTCGCGGTTGTTCCGCAGATTCTACATAACTCCGAAATCACATGAAAAATGTAAATGAACAAATGGATCATTTATTAGAACGCGGGGAAAGTACAAAAAAAATCAGAGATCATTCGAGACCCCCCAAGGACCCATTATAAAGAAAAATTTCCAATAAAAGACTATTTTTGAAAAAAATGTAAACAAAAATTGATGAAACGCAGTGTCGAAATGGTGCGGAGAAAAACTTTCACAGCTTATTAAATCTTTTTGCCAAATAAGAAAGAACTTCGAAATACATGGAATGATAACTACGGGTTTCCCCATTATCTTGAACTTCGAATCATTGAAAAATGTCAGTTTTTGCCTGAGTTATGAAACAATTCGTCCGCCCGCCTCCAAGCGAATGCATAGACAACAGAATTCCTATAGAGAAAGCGGCAGCTGAAATGAGGAGAGTTTTGGGTCCCTTTATCTCGAAAACTGATGAGTTTTCGGAAAAAATGATGGAGGTCATTTTTGTAGATAATGAGACGATCTTCAATTTTTGTGTGAACGAAAATTCTCTTATTCGTATATTTAGCCAGATATTGGCGGGAAACCCATTTTTCTGGGTTTGGAGGGCCACTTTCGGCCATTGCCATGAACGCAATCGTGTTAAGTTTTGGGTCTTTTGAAAACATCTGTGACGACCTACAAAATTGAGCCACAAGTGAAGAACGCATAGACTTGTTCAGAGCTTTCCCTAGTTTCGGAACTTCAGTTACTGGATTTGTGGTAATAACTCACAAAATGGCAGCACTCGTAAACGGCTAACAGTAACGTCATATATGGTAGCGACTCAATTTCATGAAAACCCGTAAACGTTACATTTCATAACGTTAACGTCTACGTTGAGGTATACGTATTGCAATCACTTCAACTCTCTCATGAAAACCCGTAAACGTTATATTTCATACCGTTAACGTCTACGTCGAAGTCTACGTATTGCGATCACTTCGTTGTAGGCCCGTAAACAAGTTCTCGACGTTAACGTTAACAAGGCAAAACTACGCATGCGTATGTGTCAATTTGTACGTTTGCGTTAACGTTCATGGAAGCACTTCAACTCACTGAGAGGGCAGATTACACGTAGTGTCATAAGCAACTTGTACCACGAGTGTAGGAGCCCACGGGATTTACTCGAGCGTCATAGAGACCTATTGGGTTGCAAAGCTTAGATGATAAAAAGAAAAAACTGTTATATAATGTATACTTTTTCATCGGCGGGGGGAGCGGCTATAGATTTTCAAAAATGTAAAAAAACTATTGCATGGACATACTCGAACGCGTCTGATATTGATATCATCTATGTCCTACATATTTTTGAAAATGTACGTATGTTTATCTGATTAATTCCATGATGGGGGTGGTCGTACATAAGGGTTGAAAATGAAAAAAAAATCTCGAGCGCGTCAGATTTTCTTAGTGGATGTTAAGTGAACCTAAAAAAAGCACTTCTATAATAATCTGACGGTTTGGATGTGACGCAGTCTCGCGGCCGTTATCAGAATGTGAAAATAAAATGTCATTTTGAAACACACAAGCGCGTCAGATTGAGATATATACGATTCATCTTTATACCGTAGACATTGCAGTCTCATAATCTGACGATTATCTGGAGGGATTCGCCTATTCTGACAATTCAATTTTTTTATTGCTGTAAATAATTTATAGCACTGTGCTCAATAGACTTTATCTAATGAAGATTCTATTGAAAGTTCAAGATTATCGTATGATTTTCGGGATTTTCTGAGAAAACGTTTTCTCCTACGATATTCTAAGATATTTATACATTTTATGATATTCTAAAATATTTATACATTTTTGTAATGTTTCTAATGTGAACCTAATTGTTTTCTGCAAAGTTGTTTCACCACACACACTTAACTCATAACTTTATTGAAATCACTAAATGAGCAAACACTTTGGATATTCGTTGTAAACAATATATCATCAATACCATGCCACATTTCAGTGTTTTGTAGTGAAAAATGTAAAAATGCGTATAGTTCTGTTGGACAGTGATGAAGAAGGTGGTATAGAATGTGTATATTGTGCTGATAGAAAGAAGGAGGTTTTTCGAGCGGAATTTGCTGAGAAACAAACATAGGCATAAAACCCCGATTTCCTGTCTTTGGGGGGCCGTATCTCCGAAACGAGTTGAGAGCCCCAAAAATTTCGTTTGACTTTTTTGTTTAGGAGGCCAAAATACGTGAGTTTCACCAAAATTTTTTTTACACCTATGTATGAGCTCGGAGAGCTCGATTTATAATAAACGAACGGCTTCGAGAAAGTGAGCACTAAATTCGCAATAGAAAATAAGTGATACGCCCCTTATCGATTTTTGGTTAGATCGCCATACTCTAGTTTTCATGTGTTTATATGGGTCTGTTGCATTCACTCTTCAGTTATTTTGGATTTCTATGATTGGGGAGAATCACATCTACCAGCTGAAAACTGCCACTTCTGATACTGTATTATTGCTTAAATACATTGAAAACCTTTTATATTTAAGTGATCGGAGTACATTTTTCCAACCGAGAGATGTAATTTTCAATTATTTCAGATGTAATCACCATCAAATTATGCAATATTCGTTCAGTAAACCCGACTGATAGCAGAAACTCATAAATCCAAGTCTCATCTGGAAACAACCACGAGTCTTTCGAATTTTACATTGTTTTGATAATGAAAAACCTTCGAATTCAATGAAATGTTCTTCAAATATTCAACTGTCGATTAAGTCACTTCTCACCCACATAATCGAAGCTCCGTATTCACATGCAAATCTAAACAACAATATAACCATGGACAGTTCTGCGTTTCTCCGCGCTAGCGCTGTGATCTTTTCTCTGTCACGATTACTCGAAATAAGCTATTAAACCCATATATATATTAAACCCAAGATTAAACCCCTCCTATATACGAAGGCTGGGTCAAATTCAAAACCAAAGCAGAAGAAGAATCTTTAACCTTGACTCTTGACTTGACAAACAACGTGAACTCGTGGACGTCGCTTTCTGTTTATTATTTATACATATAAACCGTACAGAGCCAGAACCCAAAAAGCAAAAAAACAACAATACATATATTTTATGTAGGAAAATTTGAACCATGCAAAATTCTAACGAGTGCCAGCTTCAAGTTAGACTCGTAACGAAGCAAAACGAGTGAGTTAGTATGGACTTTTTTGTAGACTGAGTTTAGAATCATTTCATAAATTTCAGATATGCTGTACCTGATGTTCCCCTTTCGGTACCCCAGGAAATAAACTCCAAACCGCTCAATGATTTGGTGAATCAATTATTGAAGGATAGTAATCCAGACTTTATTAAACCTAAAGAATTCGACTTTTTAGCTAATGGAGAGCTTTTGAGGGTTCCACTCATAGAGCACTTGCAAGAGCGCAATATATCAACTGAAGTCATTGTTGATATAGAGTATATTGAGAGAACTCCCGCACCAGAACCTGAAGATTCACTATTACATGATGATTGGGTATGCGGAATAGAAACAGCCAACAAATGGTGAGAATTAAGGGTAAATATATAGTTATTGGGCTCCACCTTGAACATGAAAAAGTTTTGGTGGAACTTATGTAGGTAAAAGTCTGTTATCCGGTCACCCGAGCTTTTTTGAATTTTTTTTTTCAACCTACGTAATTTGAGCTGCTGAACACGAATCTGAATTCAAAACGTGGCGCTCGCCCTTCGATTCGGAGTTAGGGCCTAGGGAAACAGGGTTTTCAGGGTTGACTTTTATGTTTGTTTATTCAGCCAATTCCTCTCGAAATTCATCCTTCTTTCTATCAGCACAATATACACATTCTATACCACCTTCTTCATCACTTTCCAACAGAATTATAAGAATTTTTCCATTTTCCACTACAGAACTCTAAAAGGTAAATCATCAAAAGAATTCGAGGTTAGCAAAACAATAGAACGCGCATTTCTGTTGGAAAGTGATGAAGAAGGATATATAGAATGTGTATATTGTGCTGATAGAAAGAAGGAGGAATTTCGAGCGGAATTTGCTGAGAAACAAACATAGGCGTAAAACCCCGATTTCTTGTCTTTGGGGGGCCGTATCTCCGAAACGAAGGGCGAGCGCCACGTTTTGACTTCAGATTCGTGTTCAGCGGCTCAAATTACGTAAGTTGAAAAAAAAATTTTCAAAAAAGCTCGGGTGACCGGATAACAGACTTTTACCCTTATGTACTTTAGCCTCCTGAACAAGATATTCAAACGAAATTTCTGGCGCTCTCAACTAGTTTCGGGAGATATGGCCCTCCCAAAAAGTAGGGTTGACGCACATGTTTCTTTTTCAGGTAATTTGTTCGAAATTCCCCCTTTCTATCAGTACAATATACACAACTAATTCCACCTTCATCACTCTACTAAATTATAAGCATTCTTCACTACAAGACTCTAAAATATAAATCCTCATGAGAATTCAAGGTTAGCAAAACACTAGAATACACATCAGGATTTACATTTTAGAGTCTTGTAGTGAAAAATACTTATAATTTGATTGAGAAGAGATGAAGAAGATGGAATCAGTTGTGTATATTGTGCTGATAGAAAAAAGGAGGAATTTCGAGCGGAATTAGGAGAAAAAGAAACATGCGTCAACCCTAGTTTTCCTGTCTTTGAGGGGCCATATCTCCGAAACTAGTTGGGAGCACCAAAAATTTAATTCGAACATTTTATTCAGGAGGCCAAATTACGTAAGTTCTCCACCAAAAATTTTTCATTTTCAAGGTGGAGCCCGATAACTATATATTTACCGAATTAAGCAACTAAAATAATATTTTTTAGGATTCTCACTGGATGCTATGATTATTCTGTGAATATTTGGACAACTCACGGGAAAATTGTTACTACTTCGAAAGAACACAGGAATGTGGTCAAAGCTGTAGCATGGATAGACAAAAGAGATCCGTCCAAAGGTTTTGTTAGTGTCTCACATGATTTGACTGGCATTATTTGGTCCTTCGAACCAGGTATATATATGTAAACCTGTACCAAAATTGGTTAATTTTTGCAAAATCAAGAAATTCACTTTGCTAGAATAATGATGAGTCCAACAGAATGAAGCTTGGTTCTCACATAAACATTTGTATCCCAGAGTCCCCAAACCTATCTTAATTTGTAAAGCTGAAATTTTGAGAACACATTGAATTTTATTCAATCAAGAATATATGAGTAATCGCTAGCTTGATGATTGGACCCCTTTAGGTTATGATGTTATATCTATTAGGTGATAATGTAACAATCAATTGGTGTGTTCACATAGTCTAGTCTAGTTATTTGGCCATCGAGTAAGCCATTCATCTATACCTTACCTTGTAGATCTCTCTGGGATATTCCATTTTCAATTTCATATTTCTATTTTTTTCTTGTAGTAGGAGAGACCATGATGTTAAATCGGGATTTACTCGAGCGTCAAAGAGACCTATTAGGTTGCGAAGCTTAGATGATAAAAAGAAAAAAAATGTTATATAATGTATACCTTTTCCTCGGTGGGGGGAGCGGCTATAGATTTTCAAAAATGTAAAAAAAACTATTGCATGGACATACTCGAGCGCGTCAGATATTGATATCATCTATGTCCTACAGATTTTTAAAAATGTACATATGTTAATCTCATTGTTTCCATGATGGGGGTGATCGTACGTAAGGGTTGAAAATAAAAAAAAAATCTCGAGCGCGGCAGATTTTCTAATGTTAAGTGAACCTAAATAAAAACTCATATATAATAATCTTACGGTTTGGATGTGACGCAGACTAGAAAAAATTTCGTCATTTTGAAATACACAAGCGCGTCAGATAAATATATATACGGTTCATCTTTACGCTCTAGACATTGCAGTTTCCCCCTGTATATTAATCTGCCGCGCTTTAGTAAATCCCGAAATCCCCGCTTGGGCTCCCCTATTTAATGATTGACACTTTTCTTCTTTGTGTGTCTTCTTCAACTTTATTCCCCACTAAGTTTGTTCCTCCCAAAGTTGTCTGAGTCTGATCATAAACTTTTATCTAAGGTATGATCAGTTCGTGTATAGTTAACATGTGTTTCGTTCCCCAATACTTGTATTTGGTTGAATCAATTTGGTATTGAAGAGCATATTAAAACTAGTGGATAATAGGCAACATCCTTTGAAATAACATATTGGATTGTAACTGTGATTTTAAGGAATTCTATCATTTCCACACCCCTTTTCATGTTCTGAAAATTTCAGGTACTGACAAAGTCACCGCCAGAGCTTTTCTCAGAGGACATGAGAGAGGCATAGACAGCTTAGGTATAAACTCTAATTCTACACACATAGCTACTGGAGGTTGGGACACGCATCTTAAACTCTGGTCCTCTTCCTTAGAGGAAGAAGATGAACCATCACACAAAAAGAGTAGGGGTGGTTATGCCTGCATTACAAAGACTCCTCTACACACTCTTAAGGGACACAAAGAGACCATTTCGTCAGTGAATTGGGTGGATAATCATGTAGTCCTTACTGCATCCATGGACCATACAATCAAATTCTGGGATGCAGAAGTAAGAATTTCTTGTTGATATGGAATAATATTAAACTGTTCAAAGGCTCACAACAATTAAGTATTTCCAGCAAAGCACTCATAAAAATGGCCTAGAAGCATTTGCCAATGGTTTCTTGTTTTTCAAGAGTGCTATACCTGATATATATATATATATATATATATATATATATATATATATATATATATATATATATATATATCCCAGATCAGTAAATAAACCATAGATGGGCCTAATTCTGAATATGCGAGCAATGTTTTGAACCGCATATAACTCTGGGAGGAAACTGTTCTAACATGTCGAACCAAAAGGAAACGCCTTTAGAACAGTGCGGCACTTTTTTAGGGGGATCAAAAACATTTTTGCTTATTATTTTCGTGTATAAATAAGGAAAGCAGTATTTTTTTTGAAAATTCTATTACCGACTATTGTCATTTGAAATGTTCAAATAGTACAAAAGCGATATTTAGGAATTTTTGAGGGCGCAGAAGACTTTTATAAACTTTTATTCAACTTCCCTTATCTGTACAGGTAAAATCTTGCAAGTGAAATTTGATCCACTTCTAGTATTCCGATTGACATGAAATTT
The DNA here is from genome assembly GCA_032362365.1 of Zygogramma bicolorata. Lineage (NCBI taxonomy): Eukaryota > Metazoa > Arthropoda > Insecta > Coleoptera > Chrysomelidae > Zygogramma > Zygogramma bicolorata. Next base: position 853,269 of record JAVJAQ010001202.1, on the reverse strand, counting down.
GGCAGATGTTTATGAATCTGGTGACAATGCAGTATGAAATTTGTAAGAGAAAAAAAATTACGGCTCCAAGATGGCGGACGAGATTTGTGAAAATAGATTCTGAAAATTGGTATATAAGTTTTTTAACGCTGGGAAATCATAACTTTCTTTTGTCAAAATTCATAAACTTAAGATGAAGGAAGCATTTTGTGTGGGAGCAGAACCAAGTGCTGCAAAATCAGTTCAATACTTCACAAGAAATCTAATATTTTCCATTGTATTTGCAGAACAATTTGTTGCATAGGGGAGGGTGTTACATATGGACACCGTTTATATATATTAATCTCATATATATCTCTCTCTCTCTATATATATATATCGATTGAGATCTTTTATTCATGTACACGATTTTTATGATCTTATTGATGTTGTTCGCACTGACATGTCCTATACGTTTTGTTAACGCCTCAAAGAAATATTATTCTATTCTATACTGTGGGTGTGTGTGTGTACCATGTATCACATTTGGGTGTCTTCAACCGTTTCGATCCATGACGGCCATCATCACCACCAATAGAAGGCTTGGGTATTCCTATTTTTTTCAGCTCACCTCAAGGATGCAAGATATTTTTCGAGTGAAAAATATTATATAACTCCCTATCTATAGATCATACTCCTACTAAAATTTCTCAATTGAATATCATAAACAATTCTTTCAAAATTGCTTCAAGGAAAAAAGTTAGAAAATATTTCTTCTCATTCCATGGCAATTTTTACTTGGGTATTCCTATTTTTTTCAGCTCACCCCAAGGATGCAAGATATTTTTCGAGTGAAAAATATTATATAACTCCCTATCTATAGATCATACTCCTACTAAAATTTCTCAATTGAATATCATAAACAATTCTTTCAAAATTGCTTCAAGGAGAAAAGTAAATATTTCTTCTCATTCCATGGCAATTTTTTTATGTCCTTCACAGAACTGAATTATACCAGAACTAGATTAACTAGAATCTTGAAATCCTGATAATATACTAATTGCAAATAATAGTGGGCATAACACTTTTATGAACAGAATTTTCACAAGATTAAAAGAGGAAACCCCATGCACCATTTCTTGTCAAAACTGTGACAATGAATACATAGGACAAACTTCCAAGTTTCAATCATTCAGGGAAAACTACCCCTATTCGATACCCATAGATGAATTGCACGTGAATGAGACTCAAAAGCTCAGGTCTAAAGATCTATATTTCACAGCCTGATGATACTTTCTCGCTATCAAAGTCATATCAACTGTCATAACAATTTATATGGATGGTAGAGAGGCCTGTCACGAATATATTTTGTGAACCTTCTCCGGAAGAATTGTACACATTATAACCAAATATTAATTTGTTCAAGAGAATTGTACACATTATAACCAAATATTAATTCGTTCAAAACAACGGAAAAAAGTATGCTTAGAATAGACCAATAAACAAATCCCTTGATGTTCCATCGATGACTTTTAAAACTTGACCAATCCACATGAAGGCAATCAAGTGAAAATGTGAATGTTTTTTTTTATTTTTAAAAATTTTTTGAACGTGCCTGTGGAAATATTTTATATTTTAGAGAAATCTTATTGCTTTATGTCGAAGTATTGATGCATATAATGTTTCAAAAATTAATAAGGGAATATTATTTCTTTACAGCTCTGTGGCATCAAGAACGAAATTGTTGGACAGAAAGCATTTTTCAGTTCCTCATGGTCAAATCTTTCTAATACTCTACTTGCCACCTCTGCCGATCGACATATTAGGCTCTATGATCCAAGATCCTCAGAAGGCACTCTATGTAAAACAACTTTCACATCTCACACATTATGGGTCAGTTCGGTTACATGGTCCAATTATGACCAGCACTTATTCCTATCAGGAGGATATGATTCTTCGGTGAAACTGTGGGATACAAGAAGTCCGAGGGCACCACTTTATAATTTGGAAGGGCATGAAGGACAGGTTTTAAGAGTGGACTGGTCAAATAGGAAATACCTTATTTCAGGTGGTACTGATAACACTGTTCATATTTTTAAGAATAAACATATTTAGTAAAGAATACCATTGAAAACTTTATTTTATTAAGTGCTCTACATACTCTACAATAACTTTATTCTTATCTTCAATTTGAATATTTTGGCAATTTAGTTTTGACATCAACTATACAAAATACGCTTCTTCAGTCAGTGTCTTCACCTCCAGCTTGAAAATGATGAGTTCCTAAAACAGATTCATGGAAATTCAGAATTCTTTTTTTGGCAACAAATCAGTTTTCAAATTATAAACAAACATTTGAAATATAGACTATTGAGTTTGTGGTTTTTATGATAGTTTTGAAACAATATTTTTTCTGATAACAATTCAAAAGATAATTTAATGAAAGCTTTCTATAATCAACAAAAAGGGTTGAAATAGGAATAGACAGAATTGAAAATCCTGTATTAATATATATATATATATATTGTTACGAATCTCCTAGCGCTGGCCCTGACAAGATCGTAAACGCAGATGAGGGGTCGCGTCGTAGCGAACGTCATCATCGAGGCCCTTCTCGAAGATTCTCCATATGCGTAGGTATATAAGCAGCGGGACATCGCGGCGGAGACAGTTTTATTCAGAGCTAAGTGGCGAGAGTTAATGAGAGCTAAGTGCAGCAGAGTTTACTCGCGAAGCAGAGTTTGTATTAGAGCAGGGGTGGCCAAACTTTTTGAATATGCGGTCTGCATTATAATTTACTGTCTCTCTGGGGTCGACCCGTCTTTTTAAAAAAATGTTTTTAGTGACTAAGACTAACATCACTGAGACATCTTTTGAAATTTGAAATAAAACTCGAAAAATATATTATATTTGTCATTTTCTTATTTTATTATCAATGTTTGTGGCTTGTAGATGCTTGGCACTGCATACTTATTTTCGACAAGTTTTTCGTGTTGCTAAGTGTATGAAGTTACTGCAATGCGCACGCAGGAAGATAAATGCTCATCTGTCAACCGAGAACGATGTTTCGTTTTTATTGCGTTCATCGTAGAAAATGTCGACTCACAGAGATAGGTAGATCCAAAAAACGCTGTCAAATACAAAGCTACTTTTCGTAGGCATGAAAACTTCTTTTCGTGCATCAGGTTCCAAGAATCCATACTTTGGAATACTCTTGCTTTCAAAAATATGTCGCATCTAAGTTTAATAATTTCCTCTTCGACCACAACAGGTTCAGCATCAATTAACTGGCTTATTTTAAAGAAGACGCGGTCAACGTCAATACCTTCGTTGAAAGGGAAGACCAATAAAACGGATAACTTTTTCCACAGTTGCAAAATCTGCAAATCGTCTTTCGAATTCCTTGAGTAAATCGTCCAATTGATCAGCGAAACTCTGAAATTCACGATTTGAGTTGTGATTGCACTCTTTCTCCATGTTTTTGAAATTTTTTAATTCACCTCCTTTTAGTTGGGACGCATGCATCCGAATATTTTCTTTGAATGTTTTGATTGAACTAGTCATATCAATCAACGTTTTGTCTTTCCCTTGCAGGTTTAGATTCAGTTAGTAGTCTAGCACTGAAACATCTTCCCTCTTCAATTGCAAGAAACTTTTTATTTCTGGAAGTGACTATCGAAATGTTTTCAAAAAAGCGCCACGGCTCAGCCACCTTACATCTGTCTGCAGCAAAAGATCTCCGTGTGGTGCTTCTGCTTCTCAAAGTGAAGCTCGAAACTGACGTCTTTGCAAACTTCTGGTTCGAATAGAATTCACAACTTCAAAAGCGATTTTCATTACGTCATCAGCGTTAACAATTTTTTAGCACAAAACTTGCTGGTTAATGATACAGTGTTCATCATCGTTTTTGCACAATGTAACAAAACCAATTCTTTGTCCCAACATAGGGGGAGTTCCGTCTGTCGTAAAAGCTACCAATTCGTGAATTGGAAATTCAGTTTTGCTGATAAAGCTCTTGGAGTACTTGAAGATATCTTCACCTCTTGTTTGGCCTTTCATTGGGATTATTGTCAATAACTCTTCTTTTGCAGTCATATCTTAAAAAACCATGCGCACGAAAATGCACAATTCAGCAATATCACCCACATCCGTAGATTCATCGAATTGAAGTGCCAAAAGACAACAATTTCGTGAATCTTCATTAAGAAAATCTTCCAAATTTTTACTGATAGCTTCGGTGTGGCGCATTACAGTATTTCGTGACAGCGAAAGAGCTTCTCCAGCCTTTAACATGGCTTCTTCGGTGATTTCTCCGTCGTCGAAAGGTTTTTTCTTTTATTCAATATTTCTGTCACAGACCGATGCCAACGTTGCAGCTTTTGATATTGTGCCTGGCTTCTCAAACAAGGATTGCTGAGCACCTAAGCTAGTTTTTAACTACCGTACTTTTATCTTCCGGATTTCACTGCCGCTTTCACCGATACGGCGCGCTTATTTAAAATATTTTTGTAGCTATATATGTGGAATGAGTCGGCGGGCTACCGAGTACATCGCCGCGGTCGACCGGTTGACCGCGGTCGCCGTCTTGGCCACCCCTGTATTAGAGAGAGTTCATCAGAATTTTAGTACAGAGAGTTTTAGTACCGAGCATTGGAAAGTTAGCGGAGCAATTGAAGCGATTGTATTGTATTGTGATATGATAGAAAGTAGTGAAGTGTTGTTTGGAGTTTTAATCAACGAACCCAAGGGTAGATCTTAACAGTGGTGTCAGAAGTGGGAATTTTGCAAGGAAATATCGATTGATAACGAAACATTATTGGAACTCCGATAAAAACATCCAGCTGCCACTTCTATCGTTTTTCTATATACAGTAAGTAAAAAACGTGACCCTCCAAGTTTCTGAAATGGATGTATTTCATGCTGTGAAATCTTTTTGAACTGGATGGATGATATCAGACCTTCCCACATCCAAGATCTATTATCAAAAAGTTCTGAATCCAAAAATGAAAAACTTTTGATATCCTTACCAAATTTATGATTTTTTTTACTCAATGGTAAAGCGAACTCCAATATACTACCTATTCTTTATGGAGCGTAATTGGTCGCTTTGAAAACTGGTGGCATTAGGCCAGTTGCTCATGTCACATTCTTCAGATGGCTCATTGCGAAACTATCCTGTTAAAAAATGAAGGATCATTTGGGAGACTTGTTCCGGCCGGTTCAGTTTGGTTTTGGAACTTCTTGCGGTTGCGAAGTAGTGGCTCATGCTGCCCGACTTTTTCTGAATTAAGATCCGGATTTTACATTTTTTTGAAACTCTATTTCAAGAATGCTTTCGATATGATTCATAGAGGCATCATTTTGGAAAAAGTCGGTAATCGTCCAGTGTTTTCATAAACGAACCCATTTTGAATGACATCTCATCAGAGAGAGGAGTACAGAGGAATCCTTTGGGTCCTGCTTTGTTTCAACAGTTGCGCTCCCAGTTTGAAGATTGTTGATAGAACTAGGTCACTACTTGGCACACATCTCTCGGAAGAGCACCTTGCTGAATACTTCAATGAAAAAATTGGTTGTTTAAATTAGGCAGCATCCCACATTGATCCTCTCCATACACATATTGAATATTTTCTCCTCGAAAATTGCCTTGCAATGCCCAAGCTGATGTGTATACTGAGATCCAACCTGGCGATAAGATTTTCAAAGTTATTTCCATTAACAATTTTGATGAAAGGCTTGGAATCCGGCAACTCTTCCTTAAGCATGGGTGGATTGGGAATCAGAAGTGCTTCTTTTCTCGCATTACCAGCGTGTACAATTATATTCATTTGAAACTTCTGCCATGAAACATTGAAGGGGAATGGCCCCCCGGGTGTAATTTTTCTATCCCAAATAACAAAGGTTCTTAGAAGCTTTGGGATGTTCCTCGAATAACTTTTATATCAAAGCAACTTCTTGATTCGACAAAGAACTCTCCGATTGATATGGCTTGACTCAAGGGTGTCAGTAGAAAAGGATCTGGTGCTTGGCCCAATACACTGTCAGTTTCGTCACTTCATACATTACTAAACAATGAGTGATTCAGGATATCAGTTGGAGTTCGCTTCTTGGTCTGTTCTTCTATATCTTGTATCTTCTATAAACTGCCGTACATCTCTCTCAGTCTGCCTCAGAAACATTCAATTTTCTTTCATCCTGTCTTCTTCCTGCTTATCCAACTTTTCTACAAACAAATCTTCATTTGTATTTTTCTTCGTTTTTCAACGATATTCAACGACAATGCGCGTAATCGTTCTTCCACTCGACTACGATGTTCTTCCTCTTTCCTACGTTGTTCTTCTCCCAATCGGTTCGCTTGCAAAACCTCAAAAATTTTCTCGATTTTATCCATCGCATCGTAATCATTACTCCTCGTATTCACCATAGAACAATACAAGTTTGTAGGTCACTTCAGACACCAATTATCATGTTTTTCTCGAAGTTTCGGTAATAAATGACAGTTGGTAATATGGAATTTATTTACTGAATGCTAAATGACATAGAACAAATTATTTCGTATACACGTAAAATAAGTCTCCGAAATTCGCAAAGTTATTAGGCAACACTGTCACTTATCGCTCGAGAACGGTGGCTATATACATATGCCCCCAGATTCTATTTCACGAATTCGATTGTCGAGTAGCTCAGACTGTGATTGTAGCATTCGCTGTACCGAAAATATACGCAAATTCTAAGCAATTCGATAATCGAATTCGTGAAATAGAATCTGGGCTCTGGTGTATCATTGTATGTCAAATTTATTCTGTCAGAAATAATTCAAAGGCAGTAATCATTTTAGAGAATATATTTTTTTCGAAAATATGATAGCAAATATAAAATTCGTCAACTTGAATATGTGAATCTTTATGTTCATCCTCTAGAGATTTTAAAATTTCTACAAGGGTGGCATCAATAGCCCCAATTGTTCCTGGAAATCCAAACTTCTACTAAAATTGAACTCTATAAGCATTCCTTGTATGTCTCTCTGTTGGGAATTTAATAAATCTCCCAACCAGATGCTCAGATATTAACTGACTTCATGAATACAAGAATGTAATGATGCCGATTTACTCATGCCGAAATTTTATGTGAAAGTCTCTGCTAACTCCCCTCATATCAATCAATGCTCGGTTCTGGCGAAGTATTTCATTATTTCGATGAACATTACTTACAATAAAAAGCATTATGGTTGCTCAAAGTGGACAACTTTTTTTTCTCTAAAACAAATTTTTTTTCCCTACTTTCCACAACCTTGTCAAGACTAACACTTCTTATCTTCTAGATTTCCAGAATGATGTGGTGATGATGTCTATCCAGAAACACTGAAACTGTTTTTCCCAGAGTTTACTAGAATAAGGAAAGTTTGTGAACAAGGTGGCTTCATTCACTTGATATCGGTTCTAGTAACATTATTATTAGAGCTCGGAGAAGAAATGAATTTTGAGCTTTACCGTTCAATATTTTCTCAGTTCACTTCTAAAGATTTTCTTACCCTGCAAATTGTGTTGATGTTGAGGTGGCAGCTTGTTGGGCTAAATTTCCAAAACCAACAGTGTTTTGAGCTACTAAATTTCCAAAACCAGAACTGCCGGTAGACGCAGATCCAAAAGCAGCTGAAATTAATTTCGATAATAATTGTAAGTGTTGTTTTTTTCTCACGTCCGAAATAATTCATCTATTTGTTGTTAACAATGAATATTGATATAAACAGACTGCCGTCATTACCATATAACTAATATTTAGGTCGTGGAATCGATAGAATTGAATTCCACTGATCTATATTTGAAACCAAACTGTTCCCTACTATAAATATCTATTATTTCTTGGAAGCAATATACATGCTATCCTGGGTGACCCGGAATTTACTCCCCTGTATCTTCGTTGTTTTTTGCATGGAAGTTTCATATCAATGATTTGCTCGGGAAAACATCGTGTTCAGTACATAGTTTTGCGGATGACAGTATTCTTCATACTAGTTTCTCTTCCAAATTCCCATACCAGCTCGAGAAACGAAAATTCAAAGGAACATTCACGTCAATAAAATTAACGATGACTTGGTAAAAATGATAGAATGGGGTAACATGAACTTGGTGGAATTTAATGCTAGGAAAACCCAAGCATGTCTCTTCTCAAGAAAAGCCGATCTATCATAATCTAGTATTCAGATGACAGGAGTAACGATTCCTACAAAGTCAAGTATCTCGATGCTAGGAATTTCGATCAGTGATAATCTCTCATGGGAAAACCATGTGAGATCGATAGCCGAATCCAGAAACTTGGATTTCTATTTCTTGCAAAGAAATACTTCACTTCTCGTCAGCTTATAATGATCTACAAGGCTCAGATACGACCTGTCTTGGAATATGGTTCTCATGTATGGAGTTCGGCACCAAAACATTCTTTGAGGCTTCTCGATTCTATTCAGAGGAAGGCAATCCGTCTTGTTGGTGATTCTTCACTCACGGACTCACACTCACTTCATTGGAACATCGTAGAAGGGTCGGAGACTTGCCTCTCTTGTATAGATATTTTCACGGTTGGTGCTCTTCTGAATTGTTATCAATCGTTTCACCCTTGGCAATATCTACACGGATGACTCGACGAGTACAGAACTCCCACACCTTTGTTGTGAATTTGGGGACCTGTCGAACCTCTCTTGCTCAGGGATCTTTTTCCAATAGAACAGCTGAGCTTTGGAACTCCTTGCCAAAGAGGTCTTTCCTGAGGCTTACATACTTCGAATATTCAAAGTGAACGTTAATTCTTATCTCCTGTTCCTTGATTCACGCGATGTTCTTCGAACATTACAGGGCTTCTCTTTCGTGTGATTCGCATATAAAAAAACTTTCAAATTCGGTAAATATAATTTGGGATTTAATGAAAAAATACTTTTTGTATTCCCCTTGTATCAGAACATTTTCGAGCTATTATGGTGAGGAAGATTGAACAGTATCATGTGAGAATAATTCATTGCCAAACTTTTTACATAAATTTTTTTTACAAACTATTTTTACAATTCAACTTTTTCTTCATCTTTCAACATCAAGTCACTCATTTCTTTCAAATGCAAACAGAATTTTTAAAAATGGTTAGTAACTCCAACACATATACATGTTAACAAAAAATATCACAGTTTCCTGTACGATTCTCACTGAGCTGCTAGTGAAATCGAATGGGAAATTGGATTTTCATTGAATATCGGCCAGTTCAAATCAACATATCGTTATAATATTTCCTTGGATTCGTTTATTAAAACTCCAAACAACACTAAACTACTTTCAGTTCAACTCTTCATCACAACACAATACATTCACTCAAACTGCTCAGCTACACTATCCAACGATCTGTACTAAAACACTAATAAACTTTCTACTTCGACTTCTGCACTTAGCAATGCCAAAGCTCTCTCCTCTGGAAACTCTGAATTACTCTCTTTCGTCGCGATGAAGTGTCTCCCTTCTTATACTTGAGTACGCCTATGGAGAATCTTTCAGAGAGGTCTCGATCCCTCGTATTATATTGCGTTTACGAGCGACTGGGCCGGCGCTAGGATATTTCTTAACAATATTCATGTTTTCTATTTCAATATGTATCAACTTTATAACCAACTTCAAAAATTCTCATCTAAAAGAAATGAGAGACTGCAAGTTGAAAAAGAAAGAAAAATTGAATTGTAAAAATAGTTACTATGTTGAAGAAATATTGCGTATAAAGTTTGACCATAAATTTCCGGTACTTACATGATATTGTTCAATCACCCATAGCATTCAATGTTCCGTTACAAAGGGAATACCAAAAATAATTTTTAAAAAAGCTCAATTATATCAGCAGATTGTGGATTGGAAGTATGATTGTGATATATTGTTGGAAAGGTGAATCTAGACCGAATCGTGATTTTTCGAAAAAAATTATACCTATTTGAAATACGAAAATTGGATTGGTCATATTGGTTTCGGGTCACACGATATATATCCGACCTGACTTGTAGTACCGTTCGAATGCGTGTTCGGCAACAAAACATAAATTGAAGCTGCTGGATACACTCGCAAACAAGCAATTCGAATTGTTGGTGCTACCAAATTTTTTTCACCAATATTTCAGTACATATGTGATCAATTATGTAGTGTTAGAGTATTTATATATTGGGGTAGAGCTATCCAGGGTGATTTTGGATTCTTCATCATTAAGATTGATATTAAAACCTCCACTCACCAATAGTTTTGCTTATATAATAGTGATTTATGTATCAAGGGCATGAAATAGATGTTCACACCCTAAATGCGACTATCTTACAAAGTCGAAGGCATATACATTTATTCATACCTGTACTGTATATTAGTATATTATTCAACGAGCGCATAATGGTGATTTAGGCATAAACTTCACCTCGCAAATAATAGCCGTTATACGCGAGTAGAATACTATACTTTATCCGCGGCTAGTAAACAAATTCAATTTTCTTTGTTGGAAAATTTTGTTACATGACCTACATATTTTCATAAACACTATTATTTTATTCTAACAAATATTTTATACAATACCGTTAACAGATCAGGATTCAAAAGCTATTTTGATATGACACGTACATTCATAATCGCTGATAGCTCAGTGTAGATGCTCCTTGTCTCATATTTGGTGGTTTACATGATAAATACTCAACAATGGATTGTTTGTAGCAAAACAGCAGTTGACCATGACTCATTATTCACTGAAAATAATGGGTATTATTGAGGTCGAGCAAACGGATGTATAATGGGTACATTATACACTATTCATGGATAAAAAATGTATGCCATACAAGTTCGTTATTGCATATACTATATAAATATTTGAGAAAATTCAATATTGAATGTAATTGATGAGGACACACTTGAGGTGTTCATCTCATGAGTCAAAACACAATGGAGCAAATCTCATATACATAATTCAAATGGAGAAATAAACTAATGAGTACGTTGCAAGTCAATGTACTCTCTCAGTACATCACGCATAATAACATGTAACTTCTCACACAGGCACGTTACATAGTTATTATATTCACATTACAGCTCTCAGACATGTAACTTCACACATAGGCACGTTACAGTCCCAAGCTACCAAACATTTCCAGGAGCAGGCAACTTCTCACACAGGCACGTTGCAAGCTTCTAGAAACTCAAATCAGTCAGGCGACAGGTAATTTCTCACACAGGTACGTTACATATAGTCGAACTGAAATTGAAGCAACGGTGATATGCAACTTCTCACACAGGCACGTTGCAAAACACCGAATGACATGTAACTTCACACACAGGTACGTTACAAGTCTCTTCATTCTCAATGGATAAACTATACATATAATTAACCCCTTTTTTTTACGTGCCCACTTATGTACAACCAAAAATCCCTGACTGAAAACACCTTACTTCCAAACATTACCTTCGAGTTTAGATTTCAATACAATTACCATCAAATATTATATAAATAGTACTTGGCAGAAAACTTATCATAGAAGCAATCACCACTTACTCGAAATGTATGCGGTTGCCCCAATTGAACGAATTCTTTAATCCTAATAATCAACAAGTAAAAGAAAACACATTCAAAAATAATTTCGAACAAATAATAGCTCCTACCTTTTACGCCAATTGTAGAAACACTTCAACACCAATCAATTAATACACATACATATACAGAAATATATATATAACAACAAAATTATAATTATTATCCACAAACAATTCCGATTCCGAAAAATGCTGCCGATCACCAGCCAAAATCCTCCGTTACCATCTCAATAAAAACCCCACCTCGATTTTTATTTATCTCCCGCTTCCCAGCAAGACGTTTTTCATTCTTGTAAAAATCCGTCATTATCACGATGCATGACACACGGCTGGCTTATACTGGAGGTTCCATTATTAAGGAGGCGCTCTGTAATAAGGAACTCCTAACAGGTTCTGATAACATTCTTTTTATGAACTTAGCTACTATCGTTGCTGTCAAATATAAAACCTTGATATGTGGAAAAGTTATGTTTCTTTATGGCCTGCACTGGTCATAAAGTAAGCTATTAGGTATAACACATCGTATTATCCCTATTCAAGAAGTAAACCATTAGTTTATAAGTATAATCTCGCATATGATAATCACTTATCATATTTTGGGACGTCTTGTATATATTATATTTCCCCGCTCATGGTCAATGATAGGTGATCGACACTGTTATATCTGATATTTAATAATTCTGTTCTTCATTTCACATTGAGCACTTTGTATTTTTATGAATTTGATGGTAGATGTCAGATTGACTACAGTCATTGACAAGTAAAAGTTTTTGAGGAAAGTTCCTATTTTTTATTGAATTGACGACGAAACATTGGTTCTCGAACCGTATTAACTAGTTCTGTGGAAAATACAACAATAATATTGATAGAAAAAGTTCAAGTCCGCCCGGCACCCGACGACGAGGCGCAGGATTGATTAGAAATTCAGATGCGAACTTCGTATGTCCGATTGGATTTGCGTCAGAGAAAATGCCCGTGAATATCATGCCGTCCATCATCACTCCAGATAGGGAAGGTATCCAAGACGGAGCTGACACGACACAGACCGGACGTATGCTAAAATCGATTATGGTAGAGGAAATAAGACAACAAGCTGTGAGTAGAGACCTCAATTTTCCATCTACTGGTTATCAATATTTCGAAAATCTGTTAATTCATTCAGCAAATAAGTCTAGGAGTTCTCAGTCTAGTGTCGATATTCAAAAACGGGTAATTGAGAAGGCTAGACAAAGAATTGAATTGAAGAAATTGGAACATGAATTGAAATTATTAGAATTGGAAAATAAACTTTGTCACTATGAAGGCTCTAAAATAAGTCAACCTCCGTCATTCAAAAAATATCCTAGTCGTCCTTCAAATTCAATTGTTCAATCAGTCCATTCAGTTTCTGAAACAGTTGATAAAACATATACGGTGTGCTAGATTCAGATATGAGAACCGCTCAATGGGTTGGTAATATTTCTCACGAAGTTGAAACAGTTGCTATCAACAATGATCACGCACATCTCAGTCAACTTTGTAACACCGTGGCTGATGCTATTAAATCGGTAGCGAACAATTCATTTCAGAACAAATTGACAGACAAGACAGACTGTTGAAAGGGATTTCGCCCTCTTTGACGGTTCTTCCGAGGATTGGCCAATGTTTATTAGCCAATTTCGGAGAATTTCTTCATTATGCACGTACACACACGAGGAACACATGATCAAACTGCACAAATGTCAACGGGGTGAGGCAAAACTTGCTGTATCAGGAATGATGGTGTCCCCTGACAATATTGACTTCGTGTTGAGGACAAAAATTTGATTCACTTTTCGAATAATGTCCGTTGCCTAGTAGCCACTATAAAATCCCTAGAATGTGAAGATCATTTGAAAAATCCACAAGTTCTTAAAACTTCAGTACAAAAAATTCCTGACATTCTGAAGCTGAGATGGGGTGAAGAAGTTGCCAAATGTAATGGAAAGGTTGATCTTGAACAATTTTCAATTTGGATAGATTATATTGCTACAGCGGCATGCTATGTTACTCCAACAAAGAACCAAAAAATCGATGCCAAAATGAATCAGTTTGGAAAGTATAATTCCAAAAGACCAGAATCCGCTTTCATGATGGCAGAAAAGAGCACCCAGGACTATTTCTGCACTTACTGTCAAACAAAGGTCATAAGGTAGATGTTTGTGAAAAAATAAAAACATATGATGTGGAGACCAGATGGAGTACCGTAACCAAGCGGAAACTCTGCTTCTCTTGTCTGAGAAGTAAGCATGAAACCAATAAATGCCGATCCAAACATCTATGTGGAGTTGATACATGCAGGAGACCACACCACAGATTTCTACACAAAGACATCCCAGGATACAGACATTCTTGTAGTTGGCGATGGAGATAAAAATGTTTTATTGAGAATGGTAAATATTCGTCTTTATGGGCCAAATTCAGTTATAGAAACGACAGCTCTTTGCGAAGAAGCATCTACTGTTTCTCTCATTGACAAATCGATAGTTCAAAAACTCAGACTGGAAGGTAAAGAACATTCCCTCTGTAAACAATGGACCAATAACTCAAAAAATTGCCATGAGAATTCGAGTAGCCTGGACATTGGCATATCCGGTATTATCAAAGGTGCTAGAATGTTCAATATGAAAAATGTCCGTTCGGTGGAAAATATATCTCTGCCCACCAAAATCATAAAAATAGATTCAATTGGTCAAAATATTCTCACCTGAGAAATATTCCATTTAGTGAGATTACTAGAAGACCCATGATTTTGTTAGGCCAAGATAATATTAGACTGACAGTAGCGAGACAGGTTATTCAAGGAGAAGACGATAAACCTATTGCTACGAAAACCAATTTTGGATGGATTCTGCATGGGAATTCATTTGACGAAAAATCTGAAATATGTCCAGAGTATACCTTTCACATGTTCAATCATGAATTATCTGATGAAGTACTTCACCAAATGGTTAAACATTCTTTCACATCCGATGCCTTTGGAGTTATACCTCAGTTATCAAAATTCAGTAAAATCGAAATACGAGCACAACAGATAATGGAAAATACATCTAAACGTGTTGGCAACTGATTCGAAATTGGTCTTCTGTGGAGAGATGATAATATCCACTTACCCGAGAGCAAAACTGTTGCAATACAACGCCTTCACTGTGAGGAACGACAGATGCGATCGAATGATGGATTCCGGCAGTCATATTGCAATAAAATTCAAGACTACATCAATAAAGGATATGCCAGAAAATTGTCCCTGGAAGAATCGCATATAGAAGGTCCAAGATGTTGGTATTTATCGCACTTTGGTGTTGTTAACCGTAAAAAACCCAATGAGTTTCGCCTGGTCTTTGACGCAGGTTCTCGTTCTAATGGAGTGAGTCTGAATGATCATCTTCTTTCGGGCCCAGATCTACTGTAGTCTTTGGTGGGAGTTCGCATGAAATTTAGACAAAAGAAAGTCGCATTCTGCAGTGACGTTAAGGAGATGTTTCATCAAGTCCGCATTATTCCACAAGATCAAAGTTCTCAACGATTCCTCTGGAGAAATGGCGACACTAGTAAACCTTGGGGCGACATGTTCTCCTAGTTGTGCCCAATACATCAAAAACTTGAAAGCTACTCAGCAGGCGAGCCGACCAGACATTTTGGATGCCATAATCAAGAAACATTAGGTAGAGTCTACATAATGTTTCTTGATTGAATGAATCTTTTTGTAATTTACACTTATATACGTATATAGTGGGTCGCGAAATACATGGAATTGAGAGTGCTGGGTCGCCGAGGGAAAAAGTTTGGGGACCGATGATGTAGACGATTATTTGGACAGCACTGACACAGTGGAAGAGGCACTAGATTTAATTTCGAAAATCAAACGAGTTCAAAAATTGGGAGGTTTCGATCTCATGAATTGGACATCAAATTCAAAAGAAGTACTCAATGGACTCTCGGAGCATGGCAATTCGAACAAAGACCTGAATCTTGATAAATCGAAAATTCAACGTGTATTAGATCTATCCTGGAATGCGAGAATCGACGAAATTTGTTTTCAGCTTAAATTAGACGACGAGACATTCCAAGATTAGACAAGGCCTACTAAGAGACAGATACTGAAATGAGTTATGCCACTTTTTGACCCGTTGGGACTGATTGTCAATTTGACAATAAGAGCTAGAATATTGATACAGGATGTCTGGAAATCAGGAATCGGATGGGATGACGAAATCGATGATGAACTTCACCAAATTTGGATAATGTGGCTGTTTGATCTGAAAAATATCATGAAAATTGCCGTTCCAAGCGTTTTTTCCCTGAATGTTCCCAAAGCACAGAAAAAAGAGGTTCATTTGTTTTGCGATGCCAGTAAGAAAGCATTCGCATCTGGTTGGGGTGAAATTGGTTTTTTGCGGGGCCGTGCAGAGGTTGGCTTGATGGGGAGCAGACTGACAAGGACAGTAGTGAGTACAATTGGAATACAAGTTGGCAGGGTGTATTTCTGGTCAGATTCGAGTACCGTTTTATTTTGGATCAAGGGAGACGGTACTGAATTGGGACAGTTTGAAGCTCACCGCGTTGGAAAAATTCAGGAAAATACAAACAGTAATGACTGGCATTGGATTCCATCCAACTTAAATGCCGCCGATAATGCAACGAGGACCTACTCTTGCGGAGCCAATAGCATTGACTATAATAAATGGTACAGCGGGCCAGATTTTATATATGAAGGATGAGACGACTTGGCCTATTCAGAAGAGAATAAGAACACTGGATGAGACAGGTAGAGAGCCAGAAATAAGCATTCTTGTCATTGAATCAGGCACTTGTCTCCCAGATATCCAACGGTTTTCAAAGTGGCTGAGACTTTTGCGAAGCACTGCGTATGTGACAAAGATCGCAAGGAATTGGATTTCGAAAATTCGAGATAAGAACTTACAACTATCGTGGACTTTATCTGTTGATGATTCACAGGGAGCTGAAGTACTATGGATCCAACAATGTCAACAGGAAAGCTTCTCTGAAGATATCCAATCCCTGAGGAGAGGCAGAATATTAAAAAGCCGATTACGACTCTTATGCCCAACTTTCAACGTAGAGAAACTACTTGTTTTGCAAGGACGGACTGACTTGGCAACAGAATTGGCACCCGTTGACAAGAATTCTATTGATGTACTATCATGAAAAGTTCGCACATCAAGGTGTCGAAACCGTTCTCAATGAAGTCAGACGTAAATATTGGGTAATTGAAGGACGGGCGGCTGTGAAATCAGTTTTTACACAATGCCACAAATCTAAAATACTCAGGGCAAAACCACATATTCCAATAATGTGACAATTGCCTATATTTCGCCTGACATCAGCCTCCAGAGCCTTCACGTACACAGGTGTAGATTATTCTGGGCCGTTGTATGTTAAAATCGGTCGTCGACGGGAAAGCGGTCACATCACAAAAAGGAAGGGAACAGGAGAAAAAAACAGGGGGGGAAAAAAAGTGGGTGTGAGAAGGCAGGGGAAGAAGGAGGAGACAGAGTTAGAGCAGCTACAACATAAAGATAAGTTTGGGATAGACAAGGGAATATCTACCAACGTTAACGAAGAGAACCAAGTGGAATGATGATGGCAAGCCGATACAGCAAAATGATATGGTCATTATCGTCGAAGAAAATGTACCAAGGAAGAGTTGGAAATTAGGTAGGGTAGAGAAGATTTTTCCTGGGCCAGATGGAAGAGTACGTGTGGTGGAGTTTACAAACGTCCGGTTTCGAAACTGTGTCGATTGGATATCAAGAGCGAGTGAGCGAAGTTTTAAACCTTCGTCACGGGAAAGGGGGGAGAAATGTTATATCTGATATTTAATAATTCTGTTCTTCATTTCACATTGAGTACTTTGCATTTTTATGAATTCGATGGTAGATGTCAGATTGACTACAATCATTGACAAGTAAAAGTTTTTGAGAAAAGTTTCAATTTTTTATTGAATTGACGACGAAACAGACACAGTGCAGCTCTTGTCTTTCTGCGAAAACGGGCGATTTTTACGGTACTTCCTCTCGCTACGTCACCATCGTATTGTGAACATAAAAAGACGAATTATATCAGTGAACAAAACCTCATGATTTGGCTACACGATAATCACTCATCAATTCAACCCTCAAGATACAGTCCACTGCAAGTATTCTGCTGATTAGGTGGTTGCAACCCCTACAACTCGGACGAGGAAACTGGATGGTAAGATCATTAATTTGGGTTTATTGAAGAATATATTTACTTCAGCCTGTAGATGTTTGGAAATATATACTATAAATGTGATTATTTTTTATAATGAACCATTGAACTGATTATTGTTTCTTGGGAAATCTATAAAGAGTAAGATATATTTTACAGTATTATGAATCAAAATCGCTGTTCTCCCATGAATTGCAGAAGTTCACCAATAAATCGTTAACAAAGAACAGTTTGGTATGTGAATGGGCTCATCAATGTTCCGTTATATTATTATGATGTCTGGATATTTCACGCTCTCTAGGAACACATACATTCATTCAGTTTCTGACTGTTTGAACATCGAGTAATATAACATCAATAGTTGTTTTCATGCTTCTTGTGGCTGAAAAAGTGGAGCTTCGTGTTCGGTTTGGATCTTCATTAGCATCCAAATTTGACTCAGAATGCTGCTCGATGACATGCTTCCCATTTAATTTCTTGGTAAGACTGATAGCTGGTGTAGTGTTTATTTATTGTTACTCATTGAGTATTCTACAGCTGGGATGTGCTGAAGAGCTATGTTCGTTTCCATAGTGAAGTTCAGTGCCGAAAATGGTTTTCTGTAATGTTCAGAGAACATCGGGTGAATCGAAGTATAGGTATATGAACTCGTATTTCCGCAGCTTCGCCAAAAGCTTCTCAAAACGAACCCTTTGAAAGGTTAGTTCGGTAGATCTCCGGGCTAACAACAAATGGGTGGAAAGAATGTCCCCTCGTCGAGTCAACTGCGATGGAAGTTACAGAATCGGAACGATCGATGATATTTCAGAAGAGCAACGACATTGAAAAAAATCTGTAGGAAGGGATTAAGTCGCAGACTTATCTATGATGTACCAGAGAGTCTATGAGCGAAGCATCGCCAGTAATAATGATGCTATTTTTTAAAGAATCTAGTATCTTCAATGTATGTTGCCGAATTTGAGACATTGGCGTATTTCTTTGCAATAAACAATCACTTTCAACAACAAAATATCAGGTTATAACAGATAGGCTTTCTTCGAGGAGAAACGTGCTTGGATGTTACCAGCAACAACAACGTATTAAGCTAGAATTCCATTCTGACATGCTTGAGTTCTACCAGCATTGAAATCTATCGAGTAACAAAAATCCCATTCAAAAATTTTCTTGTACCCCCTTCTTTCTGGTTCAAGGTGCAGATATGGGAGCTTCCGAAGCGTAACTGCTGTATAAGCATACTGTCGTCTGCAAAACTAGGGACAGAACGCGGTGTCGTTTCCATCAAATCGTGAATGTGAGGCAAACATAGTGATAGTACTAGAATTGATTCCTGTGGAACACTTGCATGGTATAAGATGGAACTTCATCAACGCTTTTGAAGTGTTGAGTGCTACGGACAATGTTTCTTCGTATGATGGAAAGCTGCCAAATATGCGAAACATAAGCTAACAAGGCACTAGTTGACCAATAATGTCGAAAATCGCATTGGCGGTCATTGAATATTCCTGACTGTTCTGAATAACTGAAAAGTTTGATATTCGTTGAAAATCCATAACAATTGAAATAACAGTCAGTACTGCAACATGATTATATACAAATTTAAATTTCAAATGCTGGATTGATACGGGAATATATTTCCTGTACAGTTCCTCTGCTGGAACTTCTCATTTCAATTTAACTATGAATTTTGCAATAGTGTTTAGTGACTATTACTGTTCTCTTCAGGGATAATGAACTAGAATGAAATAATAACAATAAATACCTGTTGGGGTGCTAGATCCAAACACCTTTGACGGGCTTCCAAATGTTGGAGCTGCCCCAAAGGCAGGTGCTCCTCCAAAACTAGGACTAGCTCCGAAAGCTGCTTGTGGAGATCCTCCAAACGCAGGCGCACCACCAAATCCCGAAGGTTTTTGAAAACTAGGAGAAGCTCCAAATCCAGTTTGGCCAACTCCTGTTCCTCCCGCACTGAAGGGTCCAGCCTGAGGGCTACCAAAAGAGGTGCTGCCAAAGGAACTTTGTCCGAAAGTTGGCTGCTGACCAAAAGATGAAGGTGAACCAAAGGTTGATGTACCAAAACCAGCTTGTGTATTGGTTGTATTTGTACCAAATATTGAATTAGAAGTAGATGAAGGGTTTCCAAAAATACTCGTTCCACTTCCGAAAGGGTTTGCTGGTGCCGTTTCACGTTGGGAAAAGCTGTTTCCTCCACCAAAAATGCTACCGCTAGTTGTAGCAGTATTACCGACGCTTAAATTGTCAAAGCCAAATGGACCTGTGCCGGTTGTGGCATTGCTCGCAGCTGATGCGAAACTGAACGTTGACGCTGGTGCCGTTGATCCAAATGCATTAGAAGAACTGACTGATCCGAAACTAGTTCCGCCAGAACCGAAAATGCTGCTAGCTGTTGTAGCAGTACCGAAAGCAGTTGTGGGCGTTGAACTGAAAGGTGCTGGTTGACCAAATCCTTGTGCTGTAGTGGCAGGCGTTGATCCAAAAAGGCTGGCGTTTCCAAAGGCGGAACCAAAAGCACTAGAGGTTGTTTTTGGAGTGGCAAAAATCGAACCAGTCTGACCAAATGAGGATCCGAATGAAGACTGTGTTGTAGTCCTATTACCGAATACTTGCGATGCATTCGTTGTGCCAGAGGAAAAAATTGAAGGTTGTGCAGTTGCTGTAGATGTTACTGATCCAAAAATTGATGATTGAGTACTACTTGTACTCACTGCACCGAATACCTGTGATTCATTTGTTGTGGCAGAAGCAAAAATTGAAGGCTTTGTAGTTGCCGTAGACGTTACTGCTCCAAAAACTGATGGCTGAGTAATACTCTTACTCACTGTACCGAATATTTGCGATGGATTTGTAGTGGTAGAAGCAAAAATTGAAGGCTGTGTAGTTGCCGTAGGCGTTACTGCTCCAAAAATTGATGGTTGAGTACTACTTGTACTGACTGCACCAATTACTTGCGATGAAGTTGTCGTGGAAGCAAAAATTGAAGGTTGTGTAGCAGCTGACGTTGCCGATGCAAAAATTGATTGTTGAATACTAGCAGTACTTAATGGGCCAAATATTGATGATTGTGTAGTCGACCCACTACCAAATGATGACCCTTGTTGGCCTATTGTTGCAGGGGCACTAGTGAAAACTGTTGTGGCAGTTGGCGTTCCGAATATTTGTGTTGGAGTCGGAGAACCACTGCAACCAGGTTTTTCCATAGTTAGGGACATACTCTTCCCAAATATGGAACTACTTGATTCGGCTGAAGTGGCCGTTCCAAAGATGGAAGTTGAAGTAGTAAGAGGTGTTTTACTGTCCCCGAAAATAGATGTATTAGATACAGTAGGAATACCGTGTGTCGGTGTAGTGGTACTACTTGATGCTAGTGCATTACCTCCAAAAATGGATGAGCCAGAGACTGTAGCAACCGAAGAATTGCCAAATATTGGTGTGATAGAACTACTTGGCTTAGATGTGATACTACTCCCAAAAACCGATGTACTAGTGACAATAGTAACAGTAGAAGTGTCGAATATTGATGAAGTAGTACTACTTGCAATAGAACCAAATAATGAAATACCACTTGTACAAGGAGCCTCGGATCCAAAATTGACTGGAGCAGAGCTTATATTTCCGATCAAAAAAATTGAATTTGTGGAAGTACTTGCTTTCACTGAGGGATTTGCACCAACAGAAATACTTGGAGTACTAGAAGAGCTACTGGAATTTGTGTTATCACTCAAAATAGATGTTGAAGAAACCTTCATGTCAGTTACTGACGAAGTTGGCATAACAATACATGTAGTTGAAGACACTTTAGTTGAACCGAATGGTGTGCCTGCAGTGACTGTATTGCCAAAAATAGACGATGAACTCGTTATTGTGATAGAACTCGGCGTACACGGTTTTGTGTTAGCAGGTTTCACAGTGAATGGTGATGATGTCGAGGAGGTGGTTGTAATACTTGAGTTTTGTGTCACTGTGGCAACCACAAAAAAGGGCTGAGTAACAGCTGATGATGAAATAGTCCCGACTGAACCAGATTCAATGCTAGAAGTTGAATCCGGAGCACCAGCAGCGACAGAAGTTTTGGTACTGACATCAGAAGAAACTATTGTACTAGCCATAGATCCAAACGAAAAAGTGCTGCTATTGGTTTTCCTAACAATACCAAATGGAGGAGCACTTCTGCTTTGAGGAGTAAGTCCTGATGTAGAAGTGCTAATAGAAGTGGTAACTATTACACTTACATCTGCATTTACCTTGGACCCGAACATGTTGGAGGTTCCTCCAAAGCTGAAAGTCGGCTTAACACTACTTACAGCGCTCGTGAGACTTGTACCAGACGCATTCTCAGATTTTGAAATAATCGGTGTGACAGTTATACTGCTTCCAAAATTGAATTGAGGGGTGCTTGATTTGCATGATGGCGAAGAATCTGTATTCATTGTTGGTATTGAACCAGTGGCTGTTGAAGCTAGAGAGAAAGTAGGGGTAGAAATAGTACTGGTGGCTTCAATTTTTTCAGAAATTTTGGCAAAATTAGAAAATGTTGTGTTTTGAGAAGTAGAAACAAATGCGGATGGTGTATTGGAAGGTACAATTTTTGATCGACTGGTACTTTCAGGTGTAATGGTTGACGGAGAAACAAAAACATTTGTTTTCAAATTAGTGAAAGAAATTTTTTTTGTGGAATCGGCGTATGTGTTTGGAGTAACACTTGTATGTTTGACGTCTGGTTTATTCTCTCTGATTGGAGTTGACTGAGAAAATTCTGAATTTCTTATAACAAATGCTTTCACAGGGGACATTTGTGCGCCAAGTATTGAGAAAATTTGCTTGTTTTTACTAGCAGGTGAGTGAGGCAAAGTCGAGTTCAACTGTGGTTTCATGACAGTAACATGGAAAACATCATGGGATTTAAGAAATTGGTGGAGTTTATGTTTTTTCGTGGAGGTGAACTGCCTTCCTTTTTTCACTGTTTTTTCATAGAGTTTGTGATGGGGATCTTCTGGTTCAATCTGCAAGCGTTTCAAATCGTTTTCTATTTTCTTTGTGCTATCGTCCAGAGTCAGAAAAAGTGATGGGCCACTCGAGGAAAGTTTTTTTTGTTTGATGCGACTTGATATGTCCTTCAATATATATACCTGCAAGAAACGAGTATCTTTTAGTGTAGCTGGTTCAAAATTTTATAATATACGGAACATAAGATGGGAACTTTTTTGAGAAATTTGAAGAGAAATCATTCATTGCATAATCCCGAACATTTGCAGTAGATCATACATTTTGAGCACTAACATGAAATTTCTCTGATTCATTGTCATATTATTTGAATCATAGGCGGTAGGTAGAGCCAGGAAAAGAAAACCAAATCAAGTTTTTTGGGAATATCACTAGCAGTGATATTAGCATCCATAAGAGATGTTTAGATTTAGTGTTTTCTTATTTATTATTATTGAAACTTACTGTATAAATTTTTAAGACATGTGTTATTTAACTTTTGGAAATGGTTGAATGAATGATTTTTCAAACAAGCATTGAACAGAAATAAAAAAAGGAGTTGCTTTTCAAATTATTTAAGAAAGACAAATTATCGATCTTAGGTCTCAAAGGGATCCTAAAGAAGATGTTTGACCTTTTCCCAATAATTTTCACAGAGTAAATAAACATATTTCAAGAGGAGAAATTCAACAAAAAGGGATATTTCGGGAGTAGTTATGTCTTTATTCGATCTGTTAGGACTATTGGGGCACTTCACCATCAAGGGAAGATAATTTTACAAAAACTTTGGAAAACAGGAATAGCATGGGATGACGAAATAACAGGAAATGTTTATGAAAAATGGAGATAATGGTTGAATTATTGTCCAAGGAATATTGAAATCTCAAAAATAATAGTAATGTTCGAGTATGCTTGGTTATGTCATACACCCAAATTGCCCCCTTGAAGGAAATGAGTATTCCTCGAATCGAATAACAAGCTGCCGTGATGGTTAGTCGACTGGCAGAAAAGGTAAAGAAACGCTTGATAAAAGATACACAAAACTTTTTCCAGGACGGTTTCGAAAACTGTACTTTTTTGGATACTATCAGAAGAAAGAAATTTCAAGACCTTTGTGGCTAATCATGTGGGTGAAAATCAGAAAAAAAGTATTGTTGAAGAATATAAATGGGTACCAGCGAAACTGAATGGAGGTTGTTGAAGAAAATTTGGAATTGCGAAACCTTATCGTTTTGGTACATCATGTTGAAGAATTTTTGTGTTTATCAGATATCTGCAGATTTTCAAGATGGACGTTTCTGATGAGATACATAGCATATGGAATAAAGTTCATCACACTCTGCAGAAAAAGTGTTATGAGTTCGAAGGACCTCATGAAAGATTTGAGAAAAGCAGAACTTTTCTGGATAAAAAAGGCACAGAGATATACCGTCGGAGAAAAAATAAGTGAAATCCTGATTGGAAAATAAGTGAGTGAGTCTAGCCAATTGTTACAGTTGTCGCAGTCCAAGAGACGGAATAGATGTCGACCTCCAGCCATATGTTTCCCGAATGAAAAAAAGGGTTTCATAAATATACGAATACGCCTATAATGGCCTGCCAATCAAAATGTGGTCCAAACTATATACAGTGAGATTCAAAAATTTCCACCATATGGAAAACTTTTTATAATCAATTTGTCAAAAAATTCTATTCCTCATAAAAATTGGTGTATAGAAATATACTTGCATATGAGTTGTCAAAATTTCAAATTTACGAACAGTGTACAGGGAAGAACGAAAAATAGAATTTTCATCAAGAGAAAACTACTCTGGACATGATTCCAAATTTGAATATTGATTTCAGTTATAAACTCCCCTGAATGAACTTTTTGGTTATGTCAAAAATGAGATGTGGTTTACACCTGCTCAAAATTTTTCGTTCTCCCCTGTAAACTGTTTGGAAATTTGAAATTTTTGACAACTCATATTCTGCCGTACACCAATTTTTTTATGAGGAATAAACTTTTCTGACAAATCAATAATAAATAATAAAAGTTTTCCATATGTCGAAATTTTTGAATCTTACTGTATATAATCTGGATAACATTTTGATAGGCAAGCCGTTATATGCGTATTCGTCTTTCTATGAAAACCCTCTAAAAAGTATGTTTCATCCGATAAACAGATGGATGAAGGTCGAGCCCTATTCCGTTTTTCGGACTATCACCAGGAATTGAATGTTTTGCGCTTGTATGGTAGAACTGACAAATCTTCACCTCTGAATCAAGAAACGAGAAGACCTATCATCCTAGATGGAAAACACCTGTATATAAGACTCTTTATCCACCATTACCATTGCCGTTTACACCATAGCGGAATAGAAATGGTCCTGAATAAACTACGAGAGAAGTTCTGAATAATACAAGGACCAAAAAGCGATACACACCGTATCACAGAGATGTCTGGAATGTAAAATGCGAAAAGCAAGACTAATACTTCCAGAAATAGGTCGAATGCCGGCATTTCGCATGAAAAGACCACCAAGACATTTTCATATGTTGGTCTAGACCATGGTTCCCCAATTTATTGGCCGCTAGTGAATTTTTGAGAGGCCTGCGAATATCGAATTGAATTGGACATATCACACTGAGATTTAAATTAACTGAAGTTGTGAGTGGTCTCGTTTGTTGAGGCATTGAGGGCGTTTTTCAATTTCTATTGCTTCAGGAATGATTCTGGAGTGGAGTGTTGCTGTGGCAATGGTCTTCGTGATGTTGAAGTCAATTTTGTGTACGGTTTCGTGGTGGTGTTCGAAGAGAGTCGAGGTCATGTCCGAATTACGTACTGCTAGTTCGTGCTCGTAGGACCTGTTTGATACTCGTCTTGAGAATGGCTCCAAAGTGGGAGCCGAAACGTCGAAATAAGAACAAATCCGGACGCGGTATATATATATATATATATATATATATATATATATATATATATATATATATATATATATATATATATATATATATATATATATATATATATAAATATATAAAAAAAAGAAAATGAGTCAGTTGTTCAATATATATCTTTTCAGGTCATTCTTGAATTTGGTCAAGGAATTAATTGATCTAATCCTATGAGGAAAACTATTGTAAATGATTATTCCATGTTCGCTAAAATTAACAATCATTCTCAGCACACTCTTTTCGAGTCTCATGTATAACTATGTTGGTTGATATGTATGAGTTAGTTGATGGGTGATTGCAGATTTCGAATCAATTCCGAGTTTTTTATGTTTAATAGGTTAAATATTTTGTCACCCTAAATATTCAAAATTATGTTTTGAGCAATTAATCTCTTAGGGCCGGTTTTTCAATGCAAGATCATCTCGAGATGATCTACAACTAATGATTAACTACACTAGCTCCGTTGTTCAATGCGAAATTTTAGTGTAACTAGAGAATAAGTGGTTTAAATTCATCTCGACAATGTGATGGTTTAATGACGGCAATCCAAGGATCCTAACCTAAAATTGTTGTGTTGTGAAATTGAAGTTTTGTGTCAGCCCAGAAACTGTTATTTCATAAAATTAACAAAGATGAATGAAGAAATTACGGATGATGAAGATTTTAGAGTCGATTGATATTATTGCTCCAAGCAGAAGAAGGTCAGTTTCCCGCAATTGCCAATATCATTTCGAAAAATGGACAGATAGAGTTTTTGAATCGATTTCGACTTCCAAAACAAGTTGTTCGGAGAATAAGTAGTGGGCCTAATTTCCAATGATATTGCTAAACCCACGAATCGGTGAGTAACCTTCTGAATACTATTTAGTTCATTACTGATTTTGTGTACGAAGGGAATATAATACTTTATTTTTATAGAAACCATGCATTAACACCAATAAGAGATGGTTTGATGACACTTTGGTTTTATGCCACCGGAAGTATGATGCTAGCAGTAGGAGATTTTTGGGGGAAAGGTAAATCAACTTCATGTAGGACAATCCAAAAAGTATCTGGTGCATTAGCCAGTTTATAAAGAGTGTATATTCGTATGCCTGAAAATGATCGAGAACGAAGAGAAGAATCTATTGAATTCCACAGAATCGCTAGATTCCCAAAATGTCTAGGAGCTCTGGACTGTACCTATATCAAGATACAATCCCCAGGACATGATAATGCAAAAATATATTGAAATCGTAAAGGATATTTTTCTATAAGTGTGCGAGCAGTGTGTGATGCGTCCATGAACCTGCAAAATATTGTATGCCGTTGGCCAGGTTCAACCCATGACTCAATTTTGAATAGAACCACTCTGGAATTGAATCTAGAAAATGGAGATAGATTTCACTTTTCTCTGATCCCAATGGCCGTGCTCAAGATTCATTCAACGAATCTCAGACAAGAATGAGAAATCCTATTGAAAGATTTTTGGTGTTCGGGAATGCCGTTCATCTATTTTGGTATTAGGACTTTAGAATGAAAGTCGATAAAATTGAGGCAATCGTTATTGCAACAGAGGCTACATAATATAGCCAACAGTCTTCATACACCTTTACCAGATATGGATGATAACATCACAAATCTGATCGCCAATGACCTGGACAATAATGAAAACGCCTCAAGCATTGTAGATTCATAGGGAGAATCGTATTTCAAATGAGCGTTTATCATTAATACAAAATCATTTTGCAAGATTGTTCTGATACTCTCACATGATTTTGTGAATGTATAATATATACAATATATATATATATATATATATATATATATATATATATATATATATATATATATATATGTATATATATATGTTAGCATGAAGATTCTCACGGACGAAGTATGATGCGTTGTTTTTTCGGGTTTCATTCCGTGTTCTGTGGTTTTGATCCTCTGAAGGATAATTCTCACAACGTTTCGGCAAAGTCTCATTTGCCATCTTCTAGGTGATGTCTTGAGTTTCGAGTCGAGTTCGGAGATCGAAACTCAAGACATCACCTAGAAGATGGCAAATGAGACTTTGCCGAAATGTTGTGAGAATTATCCTTCAGAGGATCAAAACCACAGAACACGGAATGAAACCCGAAAAAACAACGCATCATATATATATATATATATATATATATATATATATATATATATATATATATATATATTTTTCGAATGATACAACTGGTTTTCCTTCGTTCTATTTTAATTCACACATGTAGTAAGCGCCCCCAAGCCTGGAGATGATGATATGACCCATTACCGAAAGACCTTGCCATATATAACAATTCAATTCATCAGATTTTGACTGCCATAATTGTATAGTTGCACCAGTTGATACTCATAATCATGGTAATCATTATATTTTGATGTGCGTCCTGTTGAAGTATCTCCTAACATACCCCCTTTTTTCATTTTCTGTATCGATTTTTTTTATAAATTCTGATGGGCCTCCTTCAGTACGGCAAATGGTTTTTTTTCTTCTGAAAATTTCTTTTCTCAGGGTCGTAACAGATTTAAAATCACCACAAATTGTCACGTATTCTTCAGCTATGGTTCGCCAAGTTTTTAATTCACTCGGAATTTGTGACAGCATCTGTTTTCTTCGATTCCACTACTTATATCTTTATATTTTTTCACCAACGAAACTAGAATTCTTTGATTGCTATGTTTGAAAATTTCCGTTCTTTTCTTTTTGGATGAATGCGACGAATCCATTTCACATTTTTCAATCAATAATTACACAATCAAACTAATCAGACCATATACAATACTGTCAAAATATTACAAATTAGGTTTACATTCCCATGTCATCTATTCAATAACCTTCTTCTCATCTTGATTTTTCAATTATCAACCTGAGATAACTGTGGTCTAGAAAACAAGAGATCAAAATCGCATTGAAAAATATAACCTAAGTTAATCTTGGATTGGTTTGCGAACCTGGATTAGCTAATAAGAAGAATAATTTCGTATTGAACAACTGGCCCTTAGAATCCCTGATATATTTGTGAACCATCATTAAAATTGAATACTTTCTTGAGAAGTATGCCTGAAATTATTCAAAAAGGAGAATCATTTTATATCTAACGATATTTCAGGAAATAATCTTACTGAATATCACTGAACCTGATTTTTTTTTTGGTAAACGGGTAAAATCTCTCGTATTTTTTTCCACTTTGTCAAACACTCATGAGTGTTGTTTAATACCTGCAACCCTTATTATTCAATCATTTATTATAATTCAGAAATATATCCTAATTTGATTTTCTGTATCTAGTGTGGGCTGTTGGTATTTCATCATATATTTTTTTATATTAGCAAAAAAAGCACATACTTGTCTTTGTAGGACTGCATTTTGTCTAACCATTGATTGAAAAATCGCTTCCATAGTGGGCATCTGCACTCGGTGAGTTTTTTTAGCATAATCCTGGAGAAAGAAAAATGGGTTGAAACAGTGAGGATCCCGTTATTTATATTTGCATCAAATACCTGAAAATTTTCCCATTGTTCATCCAGAGCTTTATTGGCCTGTGACAGTTGCGACTCCAGATAGTATATCAGCTTCTTCATATCAGATTGTCTTTTATCAGAAGCAGAATTGAGAGGTTGAGATTTCAAGAGGAGGGTCATAGTGTCATCTTTAGAAATATTATATCGTGATAAAGCTTCTTCATACCAAGACCAAGAAAGTATAAGATTTTGTTTGAGATTATGTACCTTAAAATTCTTGTTCTCAAAAATCATGGCAAAACGAATAATATAAACATACCTCGGAATTTTCAACAGAACTTATATCTACAATCTCCTTGATGAAATCTTCTAAAACCTCCATCTGCTTCAACATATCTAGTTTTTCCTGATCGTTTCCAATATTGATGTTGATTCTTCTACCATGATGTAGCAACGCTTTCAGCTCAGAATCCAGAGCTACACATTCATCTCTTACCATTTTTGCTAGAAGAGCCTCAGTTTCTTCCTTCATCTTTTCATCAACAATCACCTTTGGATCAGAAACTTGTTTCAGCTGAACATCAACTGGTTTTGCTGAAACCTTCGGTTCTCCCTTGGGTATCTGAGGTGTAGATTTGATTGGTGTACTATGAATTGATGTAGGATTGGAGGTTGGGACATAGCGAGGTAATTCAGAAACAATAATTGGTTTGCTTTGACCTGACGAAGGAATTGGGTTAGGAGTGTTGAGGGCAGCAAAAATTGAAGAGTATTTGTTGTTTGTAGTTACAGGAGTTTCAGTCTTAGTGGTAGAGGTTATGACAGTCTCACCTACCACAAAAGAAGGAGACTGAGAAGTTTTACCACCAGTTTGTCCGCTGAATAAGGTTGAAGTATCTGTTTTGGAAGCAAATAATAAAGTGCTCGGTGTTGAAAGTGGTAACTGTTGCCCAGTAGTATTGAATGTGGATCCAAACAGAGAAAGAGGGGTTGATGTTTGAGGCTGTAGTGAAGGATTAACCAAAGAGTTGGCACTACTGATATTTTGAGTTTTGAATAAATTTGATTGTGGTGCAGCATAGGTCTGAGGTCCAGAAGCACTTATTTGGGGAGTTCCGAATGACAATTTGCTCTGAGGTTCAATAACTGCTGTGTCTGGAAGTGAAATTGAAAAGTGAGTCCTCATACGTTATGTACATACAAAAAAAATTCAACATATCTATAGGCAACAAAATAAAAATCAAATCAGGGAACCATTAAAAACTCTTAGTTTCTAGCTTCTATCGGACTGTGGAAGTGAATAAATAATGAATTTGTAATTTTCTTTCGTTTTCGACAATATATTCGATTTTTGTATTAACTTCATTTTCAGAACGACCTCAAGTGATGTGTTGCAGAAACTAAGAATTTCTTCATTAAAATAAATAATTACGCTCTCAACTTGAAATATTTTACCTTTTTCTTGTGCTGAAGATATATCCTCCCCTACAACAAATTGGGCCAAACCGCTAGTGTCTTGTACATTTTCTACTGGAGAACATATACTAGGCACGCTTTGCTTCAGGTTCACAATATCAAAAATGCACAGTACGCCGTGATGTGAAAGAATCAATAGATAAGGACAAGGAGGTATAGTCCCCTCACCCCAAGGAAGAGGTTTATATGGACTGATGTCTAAAGCTAGCCCCACAGGTAGTGTATCTTGCTTGTCGGGACTCAAAGGAAGTTCTGCTCTTGCTGAATCAGATATAATCCACTGGGTCCAGGTATCAGCAACAGAACCTAGGACTCCAACTTCCGTACTATTAGAAGAGGCCACCATCAAAATATTCCTTAAAAATATGAGATCTTTCAAATGTTTTCTTAAAACCAACTTCAATTTATGCAAAGACATTTCTCATCGACTAACTCCACAATGAAAAACAATTTTCACTTACCAATGTTGCTGCATTATCATGTAGAACTGTGGAACCCTACTATTTCCACTGTAACAAACATCATCATAGTTTGTATAACTTGTTTCGCCTGCTTTAGGAGAGTCCACCACTATCAGTTTTGCTTCTACCTCTGGGTCTGCAGAGCAATACACTCCAATAAACTGATAATTGGAAACCCACTGTAGAGAGATAAGAGAATGTGGACCTTTCAGGGGAGGTTCGTTGATAATCTTTACTGCTTTGAGGTCAGGCTTGTACTGAGTGATTTTACCATTTCTTGATCCCACAGCTATCTGCTTTCCTTTGGGGCTCCAGCAAAAACTAGTAGTTTCTGCAGCAGTGGGTAGCTCGTTTATATCTATTGCATTGCCTATAGAAAATGAATATTATTTATCATCCTAATCGGTTGTTGAAAATTCGCAAGAAAAAAAGTTTTCTTAAATTTGCCTCAATTCTGCATGCCATCCTAGCTGCCATTATACATCATTGAATAAAAAATGAAACGGGCTGTGAGTTGAACCAAAATAAACATGGAGGTGCAATTTAAGAAACAAAAGTCAAGGATTATTTTCAAGGGGTTGTTTGCCACGCGAGGGATCGTTGCGTGAACGAGCTGTGCTTCGGCCAACACATTCATACAATTTTCTCCTGTTTGCACAGGAGTAGGATGCACTTGATGTGTTTTTCCTGGAAATGATCCCGTTCGCATTGTATTCTTTGGGAGTGAAGGTAAAAGGCGTTTTGATATTTACCAATTATTATGGATTTGGGTGATATAAAATGACTACACAAAACGCTTGAATTCGTACTCGACAGGTGTATATTCGAAAACTCTAAACTTTTGAATAGAATTTATTACATCCATATAATACAATAATACTGGACATGTCAAGTTGTGAGGTGATAAACACACTGAGAATAATTATAAAAAACAAACAATTGAGTACATGACAAACACACATATAAGTCACTGGTTATCTGCAAGCGAGCCACCAATCATCTGGCCAAAATCTTTCAAATTATAGAGGCTCATGTTAATTAGAATTTTTTTTTCCTGAAAAGCTCCAATGGCAATATTTGTACTTCTCTGGAAAGCATATTGAAACAAGATATTCCTATTGATTTGCTTTTATCTAATCTCTTCATGGGAGGTATAATGTTATGTTTACTCCGAGTCGAGTGGGAGTGAATATCTGAATGCATGGTAAATGTATGTATGTTCTTTCTAACGTGTATGAGGTTTTCATAAATTATTTGAGAGAAAATAGTCATGATTTGAAGACTTTGGAATAAGGGTTTACAATGTTCGTCACATTTTACTTTAGCTACGCTACGTACAGCCGCTTTCTGTAAAACGAAAATTGTTTGAAGATGAACGAAATTTGCATTGCTCCAACTTAGTAGCCCGTAGGACATCACTGGGTGGAAGAGAGCATGGTATGTTGACAAAGCTGCTTCTTGGCTCACAATAGTAGCTATGCGTCTAATGGCATAAATTGATTTAGCTAGTTTACTACAAGTAATATCAATATGTGTTATCCACGTAAGAGACTTGTCAAAGTGAACCCCCAAGAATTTAACTGCCTGTGTTTGAGGAGCTGCACAAAGAGCAGTGTGATAATTCGAGAATAAATGTACCTCAGTTTTCGCTTCGTTTAGAAATAATTCGTTGGAGTCAAACCACTGTTTTGCGTGGCCAATAATCCCTGATGATATATTATCGATGTTAAGAATTTCGTCCACATGAACTGAGAAGGACGTATCATCGGCGTATAGTATAGTCAAGAGTTCGTGTTTAAGAGACATATGTGAAGGTAGATCATTGGCATAAATTAAAAATAGGAAAGGACCCAATATGGATCCTTGTGGTACTCCTCTTTTGATAAAGCGTTCCTGACTCACATTACCATTATTATAGACCCTCTGCGTTCTATTTTCCAAGTAAGATCCAATCATATTTTTAGGAACTCCTCTCAGTCCATACATTTCCAGTTTCGTCAAAAGTTTATCATGACTGACGCAGTCAAAAGCCTTTGATAGGTCAGTAAAGACAGTAAGACATGAGTGTTTATTCTCAAAAGCCTCAAGAATATTATTAGCCAATTTGTTCACAGCGTCTATTGTACTTTCACCAATTCTGAAACCGAATTGATTGTTGTATAAAAAGTCAAATTTTTCCATATACTTGTAGAATTGGATCAAAATAGCCTTTTCCAATACTTTCGACAGAGTGGGTAAGATATGAATTTGTCTGTAATTTTCAGGAAGATCTTCATTTCCTTTTTTGAAGATGGCTAGTACTTTGGCCGGTTTGAATATTGAAGGAAAAATTCCCTCAGAGAGACAGGTATTCAACAAGAATGTTAGGGGTTTAATAATTAATGTCGCACACTCTTTCAGCAACTTAGTACTGATCCTGTGTATTTTTAGTTTTAAGGCAATTTATAATTGTATCTCATATTCAGAGAAAGGTCGCATAAAAAACGATGTGGGTGATTTACAAAAATTTCGATCACGTCTGAAAAATTCATGGACCGGAATGTCATTAACTATATCCTGTGCATGGTTAGTGAAGAATTCATTGAACACATCGACATCAAACTCATGTTGAGTCTTATAGCAAGCCCCTCTTTCGGCATTTATTATTCTCCATATGGTTTTGGTTTTGTTGTCTGATAATGATATTTGTTCAGAATAATGATTACGTTTGGTATCTTCCAAGGTTTGTTTGTATTTTTTTTTTTAATTGTGTTATATTGCATTTTATTGAAGTCACTTGGACATTTTTTTTGCATAAGATAGGCAAACTGAACATTTTGTTTGAGATTTTCAATTTCTGGAGTCCTCCAGAATCTTAAGTATTTTGTGTTCTTTGAAGATTTAGACTGAATTATAGAAAATGACTCTTTGAAGTGTTTGATAAATATTTTATGAAATACCAACGCAATCTCCTCAGGAGATGATTCATGGTACATATCAGTCCAAGTTTCATCACGGAGAAAATTTTTGAATTTATACAAGTTTCGATTTGAGAAGTTCATTTCATACTTCAAATTTTCACTATTTTGGTTTCTTACTTCGTATGATAGTAATTGTGAATCATGGTCTGACAATGCCACACTAAGTACCTCCGAGTTAGAGTGCTCTATATTTGAGAAAATATTATCAGGACAGGTTTTAGCATCTCCCATTTGTCTTGTAACTGAATGTATTTTCTGATCTAAATCATACTGTTTGAAGAGATCAGTAACAATATTAGATTTACTATCCGAGCGTAAAAAGTTCACATTGAAATCACCACAAATCACGATGTTAGCTCTATTGTAATACTTGTCAATATGAAGAAGGGCCTCATTCATTATGTACATAAATTTGGAAAGATCGGAATTACTACATGGTGATCGATAAACTGACATGACTACCAAGTTGTTTTTTTTTTATATATATATAGCGGCAAGTTCGCAATGAAATTCCCTAGATAATTGCTGTAAATAACTAATCTCTTTGCCATCAAGATGCTTATTCAGATAAATGCAAGTACCTCCATGAATATGATTTGACCTACAGAAAATTGAAACTAATTTGAAGTTAGTGATGATAAAGGAAGATGACTCACTTGCAGTCAGCCAGTGCTCAGTAAGACACAAAATGCCTAAGTCATTGAGTCCGTTAACAAAATTGTCAATTTGTAAAAGTTTGTTGCGAATGCATTGTATATTCAAATGTAGGATGGATATTCTTGAAGATGCCTCCTCTGTTAGTATATATATATATATATATATATATATATATATATATATATATATATATATATATATATATATATACATATATATAATTATATACACATATATATATATATATATATATATATACATACATATATATAATTATATATATATTATGTATGTATTGTGTATATTAAATCGGAAACGAGGTATTTGAGGAATCATTTTTTGGCTTTGAATTAAAAAATAGAAATCACAACTTCCATGAAAGGAGTAATATTAAAAAAATTACAAACACTCTCACAAAAAGGAAGAAAGAGTCCATATAAAACATCTACTCCCCTGCCTTTATGGCACCAGGTTACATAGAGATCACATTTCTAGCTCAATTTGTATGCTTAGCAACGAATTATTTTCCTTTTTTTGGTGCCTAAGCAAGCATGAAATTTCAAACATAAGATTTCAAAATCATATATCGAGTGCATCAAATCACAAATAAAAATATTTAAACTTTTTGGAAGAAGGAATAATTCTCTGGTTGAATGGAACATATGAACCTTACTTCGGTGTATGAGTAATATGCATGATTAGTTGACAGTTTGAAGAACTGAATGTACTTTTTCAAAATGAAATTTAATTTTGAGATTTCAATATTCTTTTGTATACCACAAATTGAGCAAGAAATAGTATATTGTTTTATTAGGAGTAAAAGTATAACTTTTTGTGGCGAGTCTGAATGTTTGATGGCCGAATGTTAGTGAGGCCGACAATTTCAGACGAGCCACAAAAAGTGCTTTTGCTCCGAATGAAACATGCTATTTTTTCCGCAAACGGCATCCAGACTACAGAACTAATTAATATTTAAATAAAAATTCAAAACGATTGCAACGAAGTTGATAAATTCAGAGAATAATAATTATAAAACTGCGCACTACATTTCCGTGGTTACTGGTTTTGTGATTGCCAAGTCAAAAACAAATTTGACAGTTCAATAATATTTTATAATGTCAGAAATATTGTAAGTGATTTAAAGCAACAATTGGACTGTGAATTTTTGGTGAGTACTTGAGCATCAAAATTTCGTTTGTTGTAGTAAAGTGTACTGAAATTTTCTTTTAGATTATATTATGTCGGATTCAGAACCCAACTGTACACCGCCCGACGTTGTTGACATTGCTAAGGCAGCTACGAATGATTTAATTCCAACTAAGTCAAGTAGAGTTTATAATCATGCTTACGAAAGATTTCTCACATGGTGCAATGATAAAAACATTTCAAACTATTCGGAAAATGTGCTACTAGCTTATTTTTTTGAAATGACAACTAAATTAAAAATGAAGAGTTCAACAATGTGGTCTCAGTATTCCATGATAAAATCATTACTGAATATTAAACATGGATTAGATATAAGCAAATATATGAAACTACGTGCTTATCTGAAGAAGCAGAATGAAGGGTATACTCCCAAAAAGTCAAAGGTATTCACAAAAGACCAGTTTGAAGATTTTTTAAATAATGCACCTAATGAGCAATATCTAGGAATTAAGGTTAGTTATAATATTCTAACCTGCATAAATACAATCAAGTTTTTGAATACATACTACTTTTAGGTTGTTCTAATAATGGGCGTATCTGGAGCATGTAGATGCGATGAAATGGTGAACATGACAATAGACGATATAAAAGATTTAGGATCTGTTATTCATATAAAGATTCCTGATAGTAAATCTAAAAAGCCACGATCGTTCACAATTATTGGAGAAAAATATATGAATCTTTACAGAAAATATACTTCTTTACGTCCACAAGCTATGGAAAGCCGACGCTTTTTTTTGAAATTTCAAAAGGGAAAATGTTATCGCATGGTCATGGGAATTCATACAATTAGTAACGTACCCAAAACAGTAGCAACTTATTTAAAACTACCGAATTCAAAAGATTACACCGGCCATGCGTTAAGAAGAACTTCAGCTACTTTGCTTGTGGATGGAGGAGCTGATATTACTTGTTTGAAACGGCATGGAGGTTGGAGGTCGAGCACTGTCGCTGAAGGATACATTGAAGACTCTTTGTCTAATAAAAAACAAACTGCAGAAAAAATCTTGATGTCGAATTCTTCTTCACTGTACCTGAATGCAGCTTCTCATGAGCGAAATTATGTCGACGTTGATGTAACAGAAGCAACAACAAGTAAGGAGTCACGGGAAATTTTGTCGATGAACTCTTTCAACTCTGCACAAAATTCGCTTGAATTGGAAGTGAATAAATCAGGTAGTGCATTAAATATGTGCGGTGCAACCTTAAATAACTGTAATATTACTATTAATAATTATTATCGTTAATAAAGTTTAAAAGATCAACTAATAATTATTTTCCCTGTTAAAAATTCTACTTTTTTGTACGGCCGTCAGCGTACAAAAAAGTACTTTTTTGTCCGCTCACGGCGGTACAAAAAAGTGGCGTCTGTGAAATCATACTTCAACATCATGAATTGACGTTAATAATGTCTACTTTTTTTGACGTTTGCGGAAAAAAGTGATTTCTATGTTACCCAGTACCCGTCGAGCCATATAGGCAAAGGAGTAGCTGTTTTAGATGGGCTATTTCTTCATTTTTGTGAATAAATCAAAAGTCTTTGAATGAGTTTTGTACTCGAATGTTCGACAGTGAGTAGTGTGTGTCGAATTGAAAGATGATAACGAAAGCATCATAGAAAAATTTGATTATATGGAACAAGAAAGTAAAAAGAACAACCTAAGGATATTCAACCTTCCAGAAAAAAAAACAAAAAAAATACCAGAAAAGAAGTAACTGAACTTTTCACTTCGAAATTGAGTGATGAAGACATAGAACTCTGTCATGGCATAGGAAAATGAATAAGAACGGAAAACCACGTGGTATACTTCTGAAACTTCGAAGTCATGAGTTGCGACGACAGATCTACCACAACAAGAAATGTTTGAAAGGGACTGGTGTTATAATCCAATCAAGTAAACTGTTGAAGAGCCCCAAATGACGATTTTCGCCTACCCGAAAAGTAGCTGTGGATTCCGGCAGACACAGGTGTCCTTATTATCCCCTAAAGTTTGCGCCAGATTCTGTCCGTGCGTTTAGCAAAAATTAGCGGTTGAGTACCGGAAATCATTTTTTTGTTTTTTGCTTAAATAATGGAAAATATTGGTCGAATCGAAAAAAAGTTGAATTGAAAGTTGTAGATAATTGAAAAATCTATCAATTAGCGTTGGCCCGATGTCGATATTCTAATTTGTTGCTAAACTATTGTGCTCGGAAATTTGAAAAAAAGGCGTTTTTTTCATTATTTTATTAAAAAATGTTGAAATGCATTTGGGTGTTGCATCTGTCAATTTGGGAAGCTTTCAAGTAGGGGTAACTACAGTTTCAATTCGGATGAAAAACAATTGATAGGTTAGCAACAATCTAATTTGTTACTAAAAAAAGTGTCCCATTAGATTATTTCTTGCCCTACGGATAATCGTAGAGCAATGAACGAAACGGTTTTGGATAGTCAAAGAGTTGAACTACAAACTATCATTTTTGGAAAATCGATTTTTGCAATGTGATACCTTCAAAAATGGCGTAAAAAAACGTTATTCAAACTAAATAACAATGAGGAAAAAATGGTCGTATCAAATTGCGACAAAATGCATTGGAAAGCTGCGGATTTTCTACGAATTTTGCCAACCTGACTTTTGTTCCACGATAATTAGGAGCCGAAATAACACTTTTTTTATTTAATTCCCCATCCCTTTGTTTATTTGTATGAAGTAACGAGACCTTGACAACTGCACAGAGCAAGAGTCAATTATCCATAGAAACCAGCAGAATTTGTTTTCCACAATTATTTATCATATTTATTGATGGGAGCAGTGGAGGTTCTTCTGGGACCGTTCGACGTGCCGTGTGGAGGGGGAAGCCGGAGAGAGCGATCAAGTGCTGGGCAACCGTCCTTTCTATCGCGTGAAATTAACTGATCAGAGATCAGAGCCCAAAATGACCTCGCTGTCGTAATCTCGGGAACTTCTGGACGGATTTTAGTTTTTTTTAATTTTCACTAGTGCATCGAGATATGATCGCATATCACTATGGCCTGCTTGGATTTTTTTCGGAAATCCCACAAATCACAAATAATTCAATTTTTACGCTGCAAATTTAGTGAATAAATATATATTTTGGAAGGTTAATAATGTCGTGACATAGGATGTGAATGTTGACTTGAAATGAGATTGTTTCGTAGAAGAACTGAATAAGTATAAATGTATATTGATTTCAATAAAAAAATTATTTTACATTTGACAATGGTTTGCAGCTTGTTTACTCAACCGAAAAGCTTTTACCTGAGGATATGTTGAGACAAATTAGTTGTCGATGCACAAAAGGGTGCAATAGAGCTACGTGTGGTTGTAGAAAACATGGAGTCTTCGTTATAGTTGCCGTGGTGAAACATGCACGAACGTTGAAAAAAAAATTGTTGAAATCTCAGATATTGATCAAGAATTTTCGGACGAGCATAATATCTTCATTGATGAATTAAATGTTTAGGTACAAAGCTACAGTTTGATTGATTATAGCGAATGTGTGCTCGACAGTGAAAATGATGAGGATGAGAGCGAAATTGAATATACTTTCGCAAATAAATTCAATCCTTCTACGAATCAATCCTATTTCAAGTCAACATTCACTTCCTATGTCACGATGTTATTAACCTTCCAAAAAATATATTTATTCCCTAACACTAAATTTGCAGCGTTAAAATTGAATTATTTGTGATTTGAGGAATTTCCGAAAACAATCCGGGCAAGCCACAGTGATATTCGATCATATCTCGATGCACTAGTACAATAAATAATCGAAAAAACGCCTTTTTCAAATTCCGAGCGCAATATTTGAGTAACAAATTAGAATATCGACATCGGGCCGATGCTAATCGATAGATTTTTCAATCATCTACAACTTTCAATGAAACCTTTTTTTCGATCCGACCAATAGTTTTCATTATATAAGCAAAATACAACAAAAAAATATGATTTCCGGCATTCAACCGCTAATTGTTGCTAAACGCACGGACAGAGTCTGGTGCAAACTTCAAGGGATAATGAGGACCCCTGTGTCTGCCGGAATCTACAGCTACTTTTCGGGAAGGCGAGAATTTTACGAAAAAGTTCATTTGATTGGACTATTATAGTCAGGGAAGATTTAACCAGGTTACGAGTCGAACTGATCAATCGAAAGGACATCCATGAAACATGTGTGGGCCGAGGCTGGGAAAATCTATATAAACCACAATAATAAGATTTCCGTCATAAAAAATCTTAATGACTTTCACAAAGTGTTCCCTTTACCATACCTACAACAGCAGTTGTTACGAACAACATATATTGCAAATATTTGGACACATGCTCATCTTAAGGTTCTAACAACGTTGCATCCTACTAATTTCGGTTGGGAAGAAAAAAACGACAAATTTGTTTTCAAATGGTTCGAAGGAGAGCAAGTACCCTCTAACATTGGAGATGTAACCACTGATGATGAAGAAAAAAGCACTACAGGTTAAAATTCATTCATTATTACGAATACAATCTTTTTTAAAATTATTTTGTATATATTATAATATACTATTATCAACAATATATGTTCACAGATGGTGGAGAAGAATTGCCAATGTTAGACACTGACTGCAGCGATCACGAAAGTGACCATGAATTCGATGAGTCGGATAATGATTCAGAGGAGTTGTAATAATGAAAAATAACATATACATGCCATTGTAAAAATAATTAAAATATATTAGAATAGTCAAAAGATGAAATATCTTTGTTTTTTCTTAAACGCACTGTGTTAGATTTAAAATATATAGTTAGCTTATACCGCAATACTTGAAACTTGTTACACTAATAGTTTAAACATATAGTTACACAAAAAAAATACTGAGCTTCATTTTTAGCGGGGAAAAAGTGCCCAGCTGACGAGGTAAAGGTGCTGTGCGTCTGCGGCCGCCCTGGCGTACGCAACGATGCGCTGCTAAGATTTTCAAATTTTCACTTTTTCTCCCTAGGGAGCACTACATTGCTCTGTGAACGCGAAGCGTTTGCAAGGCTCACTATCAAGCTATATATAATGAGTTCTGATGACCAAGGAGCATCAAAATTGATCAGTAAAAGTTCTAGTTAACCATGCCATGGACAGAGTATATGAATATTCAGCTTGGTTTTTTATTTTTTGTTTTTTATATTATATATCAGAGGGTTGAAACTACCCCTTTGACGGCCTGCGTGTAATTCATCTCAGAGTATGTAATTAAACTCACCAGAACTGTTCTACCCATATTTCATCTTGGCTAAGCATTTCAGTGGGTACTTAATTTCATATTTCAGAGGGTTGAAACTACCCATTCGACTGTCTGCGAGAAATTCATTTCAGAGTATATGATTATGCAACTCCCTAGAAGTGCTCTACCCAAATTTCATTTTGTTAAGTATTTCAGTGGGTACTTAATATTTTTATATTTCAGAGGGTTGAAACTACCCCTTTGAC
Organism: Zygogramma bicolorata; assembly: GCA_032362365.1. Lineage (NCBI taxonomy): Eukaryota > Metazoa > Arthropoda > Insecta > Coleoptera > Chrysomelidae > Zygogramma > Zygogramma bicolorata. Next base: position 811,865 of record JAVJAQ010001202.1, on the reverse strand, counting down.
GGTCTGCGAGTAATTCATCTCAGAGTATATAATTATACAACTCTCCAGAAGTGCTCTACCCAAATTTCATCTTGACTAAACATGAGTGTGAGTGTTTCAGAGAGTTGAAATACCAACATGTTTTACATTTCGTTCGGTCATCTTTAGATCAGAAACTCGTCTCAACCCAATGTTACACAGATTTTGTGATAACAGGACACATTAAAAACCATTTGAATCTATTTCCAAAAATACCAACACCACTGATCTTTTGGCCACTGGTCATAGAATGGCTGCTGAAAATTGGTTGCCAAGTTTACACTGGTTGTGTGATAAACAAATATTAACCAAATAATAACCAAACTACAGTGGATTATGAACTTCTTGGAACATAATTGTTACCTTTGATTTCATAGACTCCAAGCGTACCGTCACTCTTACAAGATGTAAATATTGCAGGCAGGGCAGGGTTCCAATTCACCTCAATCACAGTAACACCTGGAGTTGATGATAACCTCAATTCCTTTATAACAACAATATTTTGTTTATAAAAAGACAGCACATCATAGAAAATTACAGTCGGGCAAGAGTCTTTCTCAACTACAACTGCTAATATTGTGCTGTCACAGTTCACACAAACATGTACTGGTGGTGAAAATAAGTCCAAACTCCTTCGAGGGTAATTGGTGATGTCTTTATCTTTCCAAGAATAATTTTCAATGCATTTTAATTGTATAGCTGAAACATCATTAGAAAAAAATCATATTTGGAAGTATCTCAAATAAATGGGGAATTCAAACCTTGTAAAGTTTTGGAATTTGATCCCACAAAAAGTAGTCCATATCGGCTTGCACAAGATATCAAACTATGAGGATGTGCAAAACTATTAAGGTCCTTATTATCAAAAACTTTTAACCGGCAACGTAATTTAAATAAAATATCCTGAAAATTGTTAAAAATAGATAAATTAACATTACTGAAACTCAAAACTTACTTGAACATCAACTGGTTCAGGACAACTCTTCAACATTTTAATGTATATCGGATTTAAAGTATTAAACTTTTACAATAATATAACGAAAAGTAAATATTTCAAAAATTCCAAACTTCTCTCTCTCTCTCTCTTTCGAATAGTTTAGTCATATTCCAATGACAACTGACAAGCTGTCAATAGTCACTCAAGTCAAGATTCAAGAGCGGTATGGTCCGAAAGAAATAAAATCTTGGGCCCTGTTCCGTTTCCCTGTCTGGTTAACCAGAGTGGTTCTTTCTCTCTCTTTTGGATGGACCCGGTCAATATGACAGAGAGAGAGAGCCACTCTGGTTCACCAGACATAACGGAACAGGGCTTTGGTCATGCGGTCCGAAACTAACCGACTGCTGTCATATTGTGACACCACAGATTTTAATTTTTAATCTGTGGTGACACTGCCTGGGGATTGGGGGTTTAATTGATAGTAAGGTGGCTATATATTGGTGTGTTTACTCCATATAAGAGGTTGTCAGCAAATCAGACGACCGATATGGCCAACTTGATGAAAAATTTGATGATGTAGGCGTAGTAGTACTGCAAAAAATCCGCCAGGTACCGGCACTCTTGCAGTGGAGATGACAGTCCTGTGTTGCCAAGTGGCCATGTCGTTGCGAATTCTGGTCCAGATCAGTAGAAACACAATGCAAATTTATTCCAACTGAGAAATTATTTTCAAACTACATGGAATAAATAACGCATAAAGTCAAACACAAATTTGGCGCGTTTTGGTGTTTTCAATAACCTCACATATTCAGTCCCGATAAATTCTCTATCCTTGTTCAGCGTGTTCCATGCATCGAGTGATCACGAAAATTAATAGAAATTTTTGATAACCAGCGCTCCCTCATGGCCACTGATGAACTACCACGCCTTTTCCACAGGTTTGTCTGAAACAATATCGCAACATTAGAAACACCAGTACATAGACATCTTAATTGATAGGCAAATGTCCCTGATATCTGATGTTTATGTACTACTTATGCATTTCAAAAATAATTAGTAGCTTGGGTCATGGCTTCCTCTGGCTCCCCGGACGCGGTGGGCGTCTTGCTGACTTGGCTTGTCTACGTTGTAAAGTGAACGTGAGGTACTCTACAGGGTGTATATTATGCGACACTCCCCCTTCTTGAAAAACGTCGCCCCGACGTTTCGACAGGCGAAAGCAGCAACCCTCAGCGTTCGAAGGCTTTGGAAGCGACGACCAGCCCTGTGAACAATAAAAAATACACAGAAATTTGTTAAAAAAAAATCTCAAAATTATTCAACTCAAATCACTAAAATTATTGAACATTTATTCTCAAGACTCTTGGCATCGATTACAATCCGCGAATGCTTATGAATAATCAAAACCCTCACTTAAATCCTATCGAGGCCAACATCGGACGTTATGGAGGATTCAGAGGTTGTAAATGAAATTTCGCCTAAAATATCATTCATTCTTAACGCAAAATTATTTCAGGATTTTTTGTCATTTTTCATTAGGTACTTACAAAGTACTTTACAGGGTCGACTCTTATAAAATAACTTAAACTAACCCCGTTGGTAGAACCTGAAATTGGACAGTTACTTCCCATTTCAACAAAATATCTTCATTATTTATTTTTTCCTTGTATTCGATTCATTTGCTGAATGTCGTCCTAACAACATAATTTTATTCTGATTTTTTCCATCTACATTTTCTTTGACAGTCTATATCTACGGTTTGATTTTACTCTTTTTTCCTCTGAATATAACGATAAATGCACCAAACTACGAAACTTGCCAGCACAATGATGACAAAAGTTCCACTAATGTCATTTAATACCACAATCCATCGCCTGAGCACGTGGTATAAGACCTATCCCTACTATATAGGTATGGATTTTTAATGACTACTATTATTATTAGTAATGTTCCGAAAATGCTAAGATAGTTGAACAAATCTATTCTAAGAAACGAACTGATATGGTCAGAAATTAGCTAATTGTGAATTTTCCTATTGGAAATCTCTATTTGAAACTTTTCCTACGAAATCTGGTAGTTGTTTTATTCAGTTTTCTTCTGAGCATTCTGAAAAGTTTTCGAACGTTGAATGAGTGTGAGCAGCCATTGCTTTCAACTTGAAAGATTCAATTTTCGGTTATAATTGCACGAGTGCATAAAAATTACCGATAATTTTACAAGAAAGCGTGATATCTTTGTATATATAGACTATAGGTGATATTTAAAAATTGCAAGAGTTTATTTTCATATTTTTTACAAAATATGAAAATAACCGAATGCAATTTGTATAAGATATCACGCTTGTATGCAAAATTATCTGGTCATTTTTATGCACGAATGTAATTCATTGGAATATTTCACGAATAAAGAAATTCTCAGGGAAATGTTATTTTTTGTTCATTTATACTTTCCTCTATAGATTGTATGGAGTACTCACCTGAACGCGAAATGTTTTTCTATTTTTGAAGTCTATCTGACATTTATTTGTGTTGTTTACTGACGTCTAGCGAAACGGTTTCAAATGTGTTGTTATGGTGACTTGATACAATGCAATTACCGCTGTAAGTTTTCGATAATTGCATTGCTCTTATGGGACATTTTATATATGAAGGATATATTCAACCAAGTAGCCGGTAAAACATGCCTTATTCTGAATTTTTCAATACTCTGAGCGTTACATGGGAACGTGTCAGATATCAAAGTCACATTTACTGCTTGTAATGAAGAAGAGCAAGTAACTTCAACTTCTAGAGTACCAAGATCAAGTTTTTTATTTTTTATAATATAAATATACAATTGACTTGTATCTACATACGTATATTCACACACATATACACACACATTATAGACAACTGAAATACAAGAAACAGGAGTATGCATTCAGAAAATAAACACTAGAAAAGGCCACAGAAATAGCGAAAGCTAGTTGTATATGTGGCGAATCACAAATTGATTTATCACTTTCCGAGTATCGGAACACTAAAATGGAAAAGATTATCGCTACAGTTGGTTATTTTTGTCAGTTATTTAGTTAGTTTCACTGGTGTGGTGTATAGCGGGTATGGAAAAAAGACGGCATTCGTCAAGCTCAAGTTCTACGAGCGATAGTAGTGATAGAGATAGTGATGTTCAGCGCTATAGAAATAAAAAGTCAAGAGGGCAAAGGTAACGGACACAAGATTTTAGAAAACGTTCTAAATCTCGTGATGGAAAACGTTCCAAATCACGTGACCGGCCTAGTCTTCGTTCTAAAACTCGAACAAGTGATTCCAGAAAACGTTCTGAATTACCTGAAATGTCCAGAGCCGCCAGCTCACACACACCAGACTTAATGCCACCTTCAGGATTCAGACATATGAAAGATACACAAAATCCTGTTAGGTCCCGAGTTGTTGAGGTACAGGGTGGAAGTAGCGATAAATCAGCGACGCCTTATACCGGAGAATCAGATTTTGAAGCAGCACAAGAAAGAAATGAAAAGTTGGAAAGTCAAGTAAGTCAGTTAACCAGACAAACATTCCATGGAACGTAGACCTGATAATGTGCCCAGATTGACGGTCAGAAGCGATTGTATTCCAGAATTTTCGCCTGGTAACGATAATTTGACCTCTCACCAATGGATCACTAAAATAGATCAATTGAAATCTATAAACCAATGGGACGAAATTACAGCTATATATCATATGCAATCAAGGCTAGTTGGTATGGCAAAAACCTGGTACCATAGCTTACCAAATAACAATTTCACTTTGGATGAATGGAAGGCCCTAATTAAACGCAGCTTTCCGGATTATACCGACTATGCCACTCTTTTGCAAACCATGCTTAGTTGACGCAAAACAGCATGTGGATCAATGACGTCATACTACTTTGTAAAAATGAAACTCTTAAGAAGCTGCAGTATTTCAGGAAAAGAAGCCGTGTCCTGCCTTATACACGGTATAGATGATCCGGTTATTCAAAATAGCGCACGTGCCGGACGATACCAAAATCCTGAGACCCTTTATGAATAGTACTTGTCAGCTTTGAATATTGATATCCAAAAACCCAAGGAAACTAAACCGTCGACCATTAGTTCTGGAGATTTAAGAAAAAACTCACTGAAAAAAAATAAACACAACAAATTTGAAACTGTGTTTCAACTGTGGCCACATAGCCTCAAAATGTTTGAAGCCTAGAAAGGAATGTAGGCGATGCAAGTTGTTGGGGCATGATGAAGGGAGCTGCCCGAAAAGCAATTTTACCAAGCCTGGTAAGCCAAACCATATTTTCAATATAGAAGCCTCTGAAAATAATTGTCATTCAAATGTTTGTTATTTTATTGATTGTTCTATAAACCAAAATATTTTACGTGGATATGTGGTTTGGGTTTACGACTGCATCCCGTACAGAAACGTCTGAGCGGATTTGCAGGGGGTTCTTCAATTGTGAAACATAAGTTTTTTATTATTTTAACTGTAGATCTTGCAAAAGCACAAGTTGAAGCGCTTGTTGTACCGAGTAATGTACTAAATGTCTCGGTTATCGTTGGTCAGCCTTTTATCAATAATCCAAATGTTGTTATGGTTACGAGTGGAGGTCAGGTAAGGCTCTTTAACTCTGATAATTCGCCAATTTCAGAGTTTGATAGTTCACCTCCTGAAACCCCATACGGTGTCTGATGAATCGGAGCAGGGATACCGGTGTCAATAGGTTGTACACAAATGTTTGTCCTTTCGAGTTCTAAGTTGCTTGTGGCAAAAATGTCTGAAAATTTGCTTAACAGGTTGTTCAATTCTTTCCTTTCCTCATCGGATAAATGTGCATTTCGATTAATACCTGTGATAACGACATCAGTAAACAGATTTGTTGAAACATCATGAATTAGAACAGCTGTATCCTCTGTACTTTGCTCGTGGTCTTGAATAAATCCAGGGAAAAGATTTTTATTCGTCCCGGACGAATAACTATTATTTTTTTACTTTGCCTATATAAGTCCTCCTATAAATAGTTATTTTTATCAGTGAACAGTTTGTAACGTAAACTATAAAATTATTTAGGTCAGTCTTAGATGTTTTCTGTTATCAAATAATTTCAAACAAGGCTCAAAATTTTGATTATTTTCGCTACTATCTATTTCAACTTGGACTTCAGTAGTACTTTGGGGTAATAAATCAACTTCTTTCGTACAAGTTACTTCATCTATTGGTTGAGAACAAACACTAAAATCACTTTTTCCGAAATTTATTTTACTGATAAGTCCTTCTACTATTAGGCTAATAGTTTTCGTCAAAAAGTAGATTTTTACTTGGAATCTATCGTTGAAATCGTTGCCTAAAATGGCTCTTTTATCAAAACTTGCAATTACTATATTACACACTATATACTATATACATAAAGTTATGATTCAACAGAATTTCGTTCATTTCGAAGTTAGCATTTATTTCATCCAAAATTACTAGATAATTATTACTGGCTGACTTTATTCGAATATGTGGTGCCTTTTTCAGCAAATATTTCGAATATTTCATTAAGAAATCGTCTATCAACGATACACCAGACCCTGTGTCCAAAATAAATTAACGAAACGAGAAAAAATGACACCATTGATTTCGATAAAATTTGGAAAATAATTTTTTGCGTTAAATGAACACTTTGTAGAAAACCTACCATCTCGTCACCCAAACCTATTGGCGACGAGGGTATTCGTTTTTTGCAATGCAATTCTTGGTATAACGCCCTATCTTGTTACATTTAAAGCAAATTACCCTACTCTCGGAAGTAAGAAGTTCCTTTCTGATGAAATTACCAGAATGACGAGAATTATGTGAAAAATCACGGTTGAAATTAGGTTTTGACCTACCGGATTGTCTTGGTAGTCGTCGGCGGCGCCATGGCTGGATGACGCTTTCCCTGTCATGTACTCCGTGGCCTCGATTCGTTGTAGATTTCTCCTGAAGTGGTCCAGAGTGGAATTATCCATTATAGGTTCACCTTGCTGATCAGACACGGCTTCAACCCTCAGATGATGAATCCCACTTCCTCCTCTTCTCCCATTTCCTAGTTGATTTCGTGGCATAATCTCAGCATCTCATGGTAGTACTGCCAAATATCTTCTTTATTCTCCTGCTTCCTCGTCAATATTTCCATGTAGCCATGTATCGAAGAAATCGAGCGCTGCACCGCTGAGATAGCATGGTAACTGGATTGATTTTGTTACATTGGTCCATCTATTCGCTCTAACGGCACGGTTGAATGATTTCAGAAAATCTTCCACCCTTTTATCGGTTGCCCCAGAAATTTTTTTTAGGACTCACCGAAGGGCAGATTTCTCTCGCTGCTTGATTAGTCTCCATTTCTTCAATTTCTGTTCCTCTCTGTTCCTCAATTTCCTCCTTAACTTCGTTTATTTGTGGTTCTTGCTCTTCCACTTGTGTTCTGGCTCGACTTCTTGTGAACATTAAACACGGCTAACACTTGGTTTCAGTTTCAAATTTGCACTTCTTGCCAAAAATTACTGATAATTCACGTTATTACGCGAGATGTCCGGCACCTCCACCAATTTGTGACACTGCCTGAAGACTGGGGGTTTAATTTATAGGCAAAGGTCCCTGATATCTGATGTTTATTGAGTTGTTACAGTGTCACGATGTTGAATTTTACAACTACTTATGGTGTGTCTAGACGAGGGCCAGAGCCTCCCTTCCCCAAAGCAGCTTGTGTCGCTCGAAAATCTCCGTCCACCCATTCTGAATTGATGCTCAATGAAATCTATTGATAATTAATTAATATATGATCATTTTTCCTTCCTACACGTATGTATATGTATGTATGAATATATAATTTGAGAAACCCGTTGGTTGGGATCGTTAGTCATATTTGCGGCGGGTACATGACCAGTGGAAAAGCATATTATTGGTCGTATTTTCATCTCAACATTATCGTTTGTAATCGGTTATAGGTAATCGGTGATAATGTCATGTGGCTGTCGATGAACCACGAATCGTGTAGAAGCACTTTGTTTTGGGACGAGATAGTTTCCCACAATAAAGATTTTATGCAGATATTTGCGACTCTGCCATGCAGTATCAACGGCAACAGCGGAAAGAAGCTTTTCAACTATTAAGGCTAGCGTTGACTTGGGCTTGAAAATCAATTCCTTCATTTGTAAGCATTTGAAAGCAAATGCAGGATTTACTTCTGTGAAGAAACCTGCACTGGTACCGGTCGGATATAATTCAATGCCCTTCGTGGTATTAGCCAGGGGAGTAGTTGTTTTCTGACAGGTGCCAGCCGAAACCTACTGTGTAGGTAATTTGAGACTGGCCTGAACAGATTGTTCGAAAGATGATTTGATTTAACGGCAGTCTTCAAGTATGCCCATGCACTGACTATGTCAAGTGTTTTTACATTTTCCTCGCAGGAGGAATGGGCGAATTCGGTTTGCTTTTGGAATACCTCGTCCATTGGTAGATGGCGTAATAACTTCGTTGTTCGCATCAGCTTTGGCCGGGGCTTGATACTCGTGAAGGAGTTTGATTTTTAATTATGGGAAATCATCGACTTTATGTTGATGATGGCACTGCCTTGCACTGACGAGTGGCCAAATAGCCCGAAACCGGTCTGCAAGTGTGTCCGTCCCTATAATTGAAAATCAATTCCTTCATTTGTATCGACGAAAGCAAATGCAGGATTTACTTCTGTGAAGAAACCTGCACTGGTACCGGTCGGATATAATTCAATGCCCTTCGTGGTATTAGCCAGGGAAGTAGTTGTTTTCTGACAGGTGCCAGCCGAAACCTACTGTGTAGGTAATTTGAGACTGGCCTGAACAGATTGTTCGAAAGATTATTTGGGCTTGACCAACTAATCCGACGACGGCGCTACGATATATAATGAATATTTATGTCATATATGAACCCGACAGATCCGAAATTCGATCGTACGACGACCAGATAGCTTTCTGATTGGTCTAAGTTCAAATTCAGGCCAATCAGAAAGCTATCTGATATCCACTGAAAGTTGTATGCACCTAAAAAGTTATTCCTTGTGCATTTTGGGTTGAAACATTATATAGATACCTACGCTCCTTCTATAAATAAGTAAGAAAAAATATTCAGCAAATCTATCCTTGTCACTATCAAACATCATTTAAGCACACCGTCACCGTCTCAATTCGACCGGTCATAACATTCACCCTTCTTTCAAACACAGACAGTCGTCGCCAGATGATAGTATATAGGGAAGAATATCGACCGATGAGGGCGCTAGTGGTGGTTAAACTATATCCACCATTCTGAAATAGTCACCTTGTTTACATTTGAGAAATAACGCGCCAAACTGGAATCCAGTCATCAGTCGCCCTCGCTAGACAAGATTTTGTTGTTTTTTTTGCTATATTTTCATTGTGCGAGATTTTTCTCGTGACGGTTGATATAACTGTGTTCATGATGCTTTGAATAGCCGCACAATACTTTTCATTGGAGGTGAATATAGATGCATTGTGTTTCAAAATCTAATGATATTTGTTCCAGGGCATTTTTTATTTTTAGTGTAGTGTTAGTGAACCAAAGAGGCTTTTATTACATGGATGATGAAATGCGTCATAACTTCGCCTAAAACTAGACCGACTCACCAGGTAACAAGAAATCATCTCTCTTGAAATGCAAGGAACATACTGAAGCCGCTCTAGGTGGTGATTTATGCAGTTTTAGTTTAATTTTCCAAGCCTTTTACCTGTCTATTTTCTCTTTCGATCCACTCTCCGTAATGTTTCCCACCAAAGATGTATTTCTCTTTGGAAATGTGTGGAAAGACAACTTTGGATTTCGGTTCCTAGAGTTGCGGCAACTTGGCACCAAAAACTTTATTCGGTTCACTGAGCGATCTGCATCCATGATTGTTTGTTATTATTAATAAAAAAAACTACAACTTCAGATGAGTTTTCCTATATCAACACCAAAGAACTCAATAAATTCACACACATAAAATGGAAGCCGTTTGTTTGTCAAATTATAGCAGTGCGTTATATTTCCGCCAGACGTCGCATAAAATTATGAACTTCCCAATTGCGTCCTTGTCTGAACGGTCTAAAGCTGGATTCAGACAGATCTGAAATCAGATCGTACGACGATCCAATAGCTTTCTGATTGGTCTAAATTCAAATTTACTCCCTACGCCATACATCAGGAGCAGCCTGCTTATTCGCAGACCCCTCGCCAATAGTATAAAGGGTCGCGCGGGAGAAATAAAAAATTTCGTTATATTTTGATTACATAACATGGTTGCTAGGAAAAAAACTGAGATCTGAAATGTTAACTTGAGAAAAAAATATTTTTATGATCGGTGCGAACTATAAAATGAACTATATGCCCTCACGGGCATGAAGGATTAAATTGTTATGTAGTGCGTAATTAGGCAATGGAAGCACAATAATGTTTTGTTTGAAAGTCATTTTTTGTAGTGTATTCATTTCGCTTCTTAGTTTTTTGGATTGTTAACCTACCACAATAAAGAAAATAGGAATTATTATTGGAATCTATACGAAATGCTATATCAAATCTCGATATTCTGAATGAACAATTTGTTCAGACCAGCCTCAATTCACCTACACTGTTGGTCGACGGACAAACACCTATCAGAAAACAACTACTCCCCTGGCTAATACCACGAAGGGCATTGGATTATATCCAACAGGCGTAAGCGCGGGATTTTTCACAGAAGAAATTCCCGCATGTGCTGTTGGCGATATAACTGCCAGAATTTATTTTCAATAATTGGGACGAGCAGGGCCGTCTTAGACTATGATGGGGCCCTTAGGCACACAATGATTCGGGGCCCTTCTGGAATGTAAAGAGAGCGAACCGAACTATACAATTTTTTTTCACTATTGTCTGCTTTATTATTCAAATATACTATGAATATACAATATGTAACTGATTATATTAGTGTGTATGCTGCTGTTTATTTATTGTGATTACGATAATAATTTCTTTCGAGATTTCTGTTGAGCAAAATCTTCTATCAAATCCTCAAACTCAATTTTCTGAAGAATATCACTTTGTATGCTCATAATTGACGAATTATTCAGCCGTTCTTGTAACATTGTTGTTCGCAATTCATTTTTTATTCTCTTAAGGTGCGAAAATGAACGCTCCCCACTATTGGTAATTGGTAACCATCGGGCAAAGGAATATTCTTGTAGCAACTTCAACATTTTGAAAATTTTCTTCTGATTTATCAGACTTTATTAAGTTATGTAAGGCTGGGATATTCAATTCCGTTGACTGCTTTTCCATATTTCTTAGATATTGGCTTAAATGAAAACATTCTGTTTTGAGCTCATAGGCATCAATGTGTTCATGGTAGAATTCTGCAAATTCGTTGCATTTTTTGTTCAATTGAGACTTCAGGACTCTATTTACACCTAAATGCTCTGTCAATATTTTCCATCGTTTGGTCGAAGCTGAGAAAAAATTGTACAATTTTTGTACAAATTGAAAGAATGCTACTGTTTCAGTAATACACTCAACAGCTTGAACACCCAGTAAATTTAACCAATGTGCCGCACATGGAACGTAGATTGCATATTCACATACTTCTTTTATTCTAGACTGGACACCAGAGTACTTTCCAGACATATTTGATGCATTATTGTCATAGCTCTGTCCGCGGCAATCTTTTATGAGGATATCAAGACTTTCAAAAAAGTTCAAAATGATATCTGCTATGTTTTGCGCATCATGCCCGTCCATAGGCAGATATATTGCAAAAATCTCTCAAAAGGCTGTCCATCTTTTACATATCTTACGACGAAAGTGAGCTGGTCAACGTGGGACAGATCCGGCGTAGAATCTTCGCTAGTAGTATTTGGCTGATTTAAGTTCTTTGACAATTGTTTTTAAAACTCGCAGTCCCATTAAATTAATAAATTTATTACAAATATTTGCAGATAAATATGATATACTTCCTTTTTCTCGATTTTCGTAGTTTTGTATGTGATCAGCAAGAAACGGATCAAATTCACTAATCATTTAATTTTAAGCATCCTAAATAATTTCCATTATTTTGCGATCCGAATGTCTCATTATCACCACGAAAAGGAAGGCCTCTCGAAGCTGAAAACTTCACTACTGCAACAATTCTCCTAAGGACATTTTTCCAATAGCTATCTTCTGTATTATATTGGGACAACAACTAACTCTCAATTCGTCCAGTAGTTTTCATTCTTGTAACATAATTCATCATAGATTGCCTGTGTTGCAAACTGTTCTCATGCTCCATCAATAAGTTACTTATATGCTTCCAATCCTCATATCCATTTGGAGAACTCAAATTATGTCCAGTACCAATAGTGGTATTGAATAGAGCAGTAACAATACACAGATTTCTTTGCTGGGGAATAAAGGAGCCATTTTCTGTCCAAAGATTCACTATTCATTAATTCACGGGTGAGAACACTTTTTGTCAAGTATCTAGTTTTAGTTTTACTACATGAATTGGAAAACTTGTAGCAGTTTCGGAGAAGTCACAATGTTTATTTTGGAAAAACTCTGTCCCTTTTCGAATCCAAATATTACGGACTTCTTCCGTTAAAATGTCGTCACAGTAAGTAGCAGGGTTATGAGATACAGATACACTATCCAAGTTTGCATTTATTAACAACTCACAGTTGCTTGAAGTCGGGGGTTCAACATTTGATGTGCGTTTGTCATTTTCGTCACACGTAGTCACCTCTTTTTCCTGGTGATATTCAGAGATATTATCTTGAAGTGATGATGATGAAGAATTCCCCAACTTATTTGTTTCTTCCACCGTATAAAATTAGGAAAGCTCAGGAAGTTTTTCCGTGATTTCTTTTTGAGCTACAACTTTTTTTCTCTCTTGTGAACCAGTTAAATATGCTCTTTTCGACATTATGAAATAATATTCAAACGTACAAATCAAAACTTCTAATAATCTTACTCAAATCACAAATTATATTAAACAAAATCGAATCACGATGACTTTCCATAATTGAAAATCATATTCGAACAGAGTATCTTCCCTAGACCTAGGCTGATACAAACAACAAGTAAAATAGCCGTTGCTGCGCTTAGCCAGGGAAGTAGTTGTTTTCTGTTTTAAGAATATTTGATTCAAAGCCAGTCTTCGAGCATACCCATGAATATTTACGGTATTCGTTATTTCCTTGTCATAGGAATTGGGCCATGCGGATATGCTCTTGGTTAGTACCTAGTCTACGGGCAAATGGCGCAGCAACGGCTATTTTGCTTGTTTATAGTTCAGTGATGCATCTTGATTCAGTGGGTGTAATGCGCATGCACAGAATCATATGGTACAAAGTGTTACATTTGGACGTTTTGTATTGGTACAATTGAAAAAAAAAAAAAGTCCTGGCAACACTGAATTACTGAATATTTTTTTAAATAATTTGTTTAGATTCCATCTTCCTTCCTAAGATGTCTATATACTGGTGTTTCTAATGTTGCGATATTGTTTCAGACAAACCTGTGGACAAGGCGTGGTAGTTCATCAGTGGCCATGAGGGAGCGCTGGTTATCAAAAATTTCTATTAATTTTCGTGATCACTCGATCCATGGAACACGCCGTTGCCAATTCTGATGTTTTTGTGAAAGGATAGAGAATTTATCGGGACTGGAGATGTGAGGTTATTGAAAACACCAAAACGCGCCAAATTTGTGTTTAACTTTATGTGTTATTTATTCCATGTAGTTCGAAAATAATTCCTCAGTTGGAATAAATTTGCATTGTGTCTACTGATCTGGACCAGAATTCGCAACGACATGGCCACTTGGCAACACAGGACTCTCATCTCCACTGCAAGAGTGCCGGTACCTTGCGGATTTTTTGCAGTACTACTACGCCTACATCATCAAATTTTTCATCAAGTTGGCCATATCGGTCGTCTGATTTGCTGACAACCTCTTATATAGAGTAAACTAAGATGTCTATATACTGGTGTTTCTAATGTTGCGATATTGTTTCAGACAAACCTGTGGACAAGGCGTGGTAGTTCATCAGTGGCCATGAGGGGCGCTGGTAATCAAAAATTTCTATTAATTTTCGTGATCACTCGATCCATGGAACACGCTGTTGCCAATTCTGATGTTTTTTTCAAAGGATAGAGAATTTATCGGGACTGGATATGTGAGTTTATTGAAAACACCAAAACGCGCCAAATTTGTGTTTAACTTTATGCGTTATTTATTCCATGTAGTTTGAAAATAATATCTGTTGGAATAAATTTGCATTGTATCAAATTCGCAACGATATGGCCACTTGGCAACACGGACTGTCATCTCCACTGCAAGAGTGCCGGTACCTGGCGGATTTTTTGCAGTACTACTACGCCTACATCATCAAATTTTTCATCAGGTTGGCCATATCGGTCGTCTGATTTGCTGACAATCTTTTATATGGAGTGAAAACACCAGTATATTTCCAATATTTCCATCCATTGCAGATTGCAGCATTTGTTTTTGTTATGGAGATCGGTTCAAATTCAAAAGTAAAAGGCAAAGTGTTGAATGGACAAAGTCGTGAAATATTGGCAAATTTTTTGCGTTTCATGCGCCAGGAAGCCGAATGCAATAATAAGCCAGTCAGAAATGTAAAGATCAAAGAAAGGGTATCCATTGCTACGGGAGTGAGCATTCGCACTATTTTCAGAATAGCAAATGAAATGAAAAAAGTGCAAACTGGAGAGAGTCCATCATTTTCAACTCCAAATAAAAAAAGGACAACACCATGTCCTAAGAGTGGCTTAGATTACTGCAATGAAGGAGGTCTCAGAAGAACAATAATAAATTACACAGTGACAGAAAAAAGGGTACCTTCACTGCGTCAAATTCATCAAAAATTTACAAATGATTACAAGTATGGGGGGTCAATGGAGAGTTTGAGAAAAGTAATGAGAAAAATAGGAATTAAATGGAGCAAAAGTAATCGCTCCTTGTTAATGGAAAAACCTGATATTCGTTATAAAAGATTGACTTTCCTGAGAGGTTTAAGAAAATTTCGAGAAGAAGGTCGTCCAATCATTTATATAGATAATACATACATTAATTATTCAGATACCCACGAAAAATCTTTGGTTGATGTGAGCAATGAAGGACCCCGAAAACCAGTGGTAAAAGGCCATCGTTTAATTATATTGCATGCAGGTGGTGGAAATGGCTTTGTTCCCAATGCATATCTGGCATTCAATTCACAGATCGAATCAGGTGATTATTGTGAAGGAATTAATTTTCAAAATTACAAGAAGTGGATTGAAGAAAAACTCATTCCGAATTTACCTCCTCAAAGTGTTATTGTCATTGGTGATGCTCCATATAATAATGTGGAAATTGACAGAGCTCCTGATTTTTGTTCACCAATGGAAGAAATGAAGATGTGGCTCAGAGCACGAGCAATCCCCTTCACAGATCACATGCTGAAAGTCGAACTTTATAGTATCATAAAAATGCACAAATTACGTTTTAAAACTTACCTGATAGACAAAATGCTACAAGATGTGGGACATGAGGTTTTGAGATTACCTCCATATCATTCAGATCTGAATCCATTTGAAGTTGTTTGGGCCTCCTTGAAGCAATTTGTTACCAATAAAAACATAGATTTCAAGAATGTAGAGAATCATTGCAAGACTTTTTTTGAAGTATTTTCAGGACAAGACTGGATATTTCAATGTAAGCATGTCAAAGACATTGAAGATTTTTATATGGAGGCAGAAGCAGCTGTAGATCTCATCATAGATAGCATTATAACAAACCCAAACAATGACAGTGACATTTCTGATTTCAGTAGTGGCAGTGGCTCGGAGAGTGATATCTTGGAAGTCGAACACTTCTAGAATATGTATGGATATGGTCATAGTTAAAAATTGTAGGAAAAAATAACCTTTTTTGTTTCTTGCTGAATTTCTATGCCCAAAATTTTTTCATTTATAAAATATTTCATCTACATCCCTAGTATAATAATACACTCATGTGCTTATAGTCCATTTCATAATGAGATCCATTATGATACAGATTTTTTATTACACTACAGAATTTCCAACCAATAGAAACCCATTACTTTTCAATCAATCATGTTGTGCATTTGACGTTTATCAAAATTAGTAGGTATTTAAATTTCATAGAATATAGCTAAACGGAGTGTCTATTGAACCAATAGCTACTACAGTCTATATACAAAGCTACTACAATGGCTTGCAATACTAAGATAGGGATTACTACTAGTGAAGGAATATTTTCAATAGTTGCTAAGTAACAACAACAAATTCTACCCTCAACTGTTCAGGAACATTCACATCTGAGGTGAAAGGGGCCATAGTTTTGAAAAGATTTACTATAATTTTGTGAATGCCGAGAGGCTTTCAAAAGTCAAATATATTAAAGGAACAATAGTCCATTGAAAATTTACATAAGTGTTTGCGTTTCTCAGAGGACGCTTTTTATTTTTTTGATGTGTGAGGGGGGTAAGGGCTAGCTTATATCCAAATTTGTGGAGTTGCAACCCTTGTCCCGCGGCCGCCATCTTGCGAAAAGGGTGCAAATGGTTTTCGCCCTTTATCTGCTAAATTATCCATCCTACAGAAAATTCATTTGGACATCCTTTGTTGAAAATTGAATTCACTTCAACTTTAGTTTCATCACTTTTTAACGTAATAAAAAAGTTATGAACGAAAATAATAGAAAATTTTGAAACCAATTCTCTTTTCGGCGCAATGATTTTTTCTCTAGTCATTTTACAATGAAAATACATCAGAACGTTTTCATAGAACGGGTTTCAAAAAATAATTTCTACTATGAATATTTGTAACTTCGTTCATTTATTATAGTTTTACAGCGCTCTGAAGTTGACCGTAATCTCAAATATACAAATGGTTTTTCGCGCTTTTATTTATCATACAAAAAATTTATGTATAATAATTTTTGTTGCAAATTGAATTCTTTACAGCTTCATACCCCATACTCTAGACTAGACTAGAGAAAAAACAATTCCGCATAAAAGAAAATTTGTAACAAAATTTTAAGATATTTACTTTTATAACTTTTTTATTTTCGATTTTACCATAAAGAGTAAAAGGATTGAAGGTGTAGAGAATTTCATTTGCAACAAAAAATCTTGCCATGAATTTTCTGCAGGATGAATAGATGAGTCACGAAAATCATTTGCACACATACATATCCCAAAGAGTATTTGAGAATACGGTCAACTTCGGAGCGCTGTAATATTCTAATGAATGAACGACATTACGAAAATTCATAGTGGAAATTATTCGATAAACAATTATTGCGCCAAAAAGAGAATTTGTTGGATATGATGGATAGTTTGGTAGATGAAGCGCGAAAAACATTTGCGCCCTTTGGCGACCGCAAAAATTTGTATTTTAGCTGATCCTAACCCCCAACACAAAGAAAAAAAAATGTGTCCTCTGAGAAACGTACGCTTATGCCTTAAAAATGTAACATTTCAAATGGCCTGCATGTGGAAGATCCCAAACAAAAGGATTAACGAGGAGTCAGAGATCTTAAACAAATAGTTAGGGAGCTGAAGGGAAGCTGGAAATTCATAACTAGCTCGCTGTTGTTTTTAAAAAACTCTTCATATAATGCTTTTTTCGTATGCATAAAACGAATATTTTCAGAAGTATTTTTTTCGTAAACCTTCAGAATGAACCTCATACCCTGTTCCTCATGTCACGCCTTTTATCCTGGAAAAAAAATAGACCCCAATTGACGTTTCATCATCGATCATTATTGTGAAATAAAATTGGGGTCCTATTTTTTCCAGGATAATACAGGCGCTACATGAGAAATAGGGTAAGGGGTACATTGAAGGATTACAAGAAAAAATGTTTCTAAAGACATTTGTTCTATGCATACCAGAGAACGGAGTATTTTGAGTTTGTTATGTGAAAGCCCAATCGATGTACGACATGAAGCCACTTTTTTTTATTGTCTTATCTCTTCCTAAAACGGAAATACCGCTTGTTGAAAAAATTCTGAGATACCCAGGTCAGTAAACTGCTCCCAACGTATCTTTCGAATTTAACGGCTCGTATATCGCTATAGCAGCGGAAAATATTGCAGGCTAGGGTGTACAGAGGTGAAATATGAACGTATGTACGCATTTTTAACAAAAACAAATCAAACCCCCACCCTCATTGGCTCGAAAATGAGAAAAGAAATTTTCGAATGCGAATGAACCTTGCAGGTCGACAAAAATTCTTGCGGGTTGTGGTTTGTGCTATACAGAGGTGAAACATATGTCCGTAGCTAAGTTCGTTTATTCATGGATTGAGTAGAGCGAGTAGAGACAGCCGAGATCGGCTGATTACTGAGCGCAATATTCACTAGACAACAAAATCTGTGGCTGTTCAAAAGCACCCAATCTATATTTTTAATACTTTTCGTCAATGTTTCACTAGCTACTTGCTATTTTATTATAATATATTGCATCCACATGACTCCTTATATATTCCCACATTTGAATAGCAGCAGGTGTTTGTTTTATAATTTCTTGACTATTTGAAAGCACTTCGATTGGAAGTGTAGATTTTAGTGAATTAAAATAAAATAATTGATACTTTCACAAGATCTTGTGAGAGGAATTGTCAGATGTGAAAAGATTGTGTCAAATTATGTGCAAAAAATTCTATCCGTAATAACTGAACTGAGTAATGAAGTCTTTCAAAGTTAAAAAAGATCTGTTTTGTCATTTTTACAATAGTATCCTAGAGAATGAGTTGTGAGACCTTTCACCAGAAGACTTAAAAAATGTGGTGAATGCTGACTCTGGACTTCCTTTCCTGAAAACATAATAAGAATAACCACATAACTACAGATAATGAGTAATCTAATATCAAATGTTAATTATAAATTATACATCCATTTTATATGCCTCCATTGCATGTTCCAACTTTCCTATCTTTTGCTTGCCTTCGATACAGAAATTCATGTTTCTTATTCCTTTAATGAAATGTGGAACATCGCAAATGATGGAACAATTTTTTGATTTCCAACCTCAAAACATTGATTTTCATCGGGAACTGTAAGATTTTGCCTCAAATATTTTTCCTTTCTATCATTAATAAGAGTTTTAATAGCCTTTACATTATTACTACCCTGATCACATATAGTAGCAACTACTTTGAGACCAGCTTCTGTACAATTTCTGATAATTAGCCAAATAATTCTTGCAATATTATGTGATTTTTTTGCTCCTGTGAAATTATAAAAAAATAGCTGCTTCCAATTCTTCATTATTCCTCCCAACATAAAAACCTGCAAACACATGATACACATTACAGAATCTAGACGTAAATATTTCAAAGTACCTGGGCGTTGTCAGTAATATTATTTGTTCTCTTGTAGCCAAATGTAATGCTGTGCATTGGAAATGAAATTCATGTTATAGTATTCGCACCCTGTACGGGAGTTTCATTTGAGATTTTTCTCTCACGAAATATTCATGAATCGGAATAATCGGTAGACTAAATAAACATTCTCTCAGAATCAGCCCGACGAATGATTCCATTCATCCAGCGTGGGCCAGCTTGCATGAAAAGAAATGTAATTTTTGCATGATCTGCAAAAATGATGATCGTTGACTGGAATTGCGTGGACAAAAACGTCTCGAAAGGGAGTTGAACGGAAGTCGCGCTAGAGAGAAGATCGATAGATCTGAGCGAGCGGGAATCGCGCGTTGAGCGCGGGAGGGATTCGTAGTCCCTCCCTAAATTATGGGGTCGCGTCTCAAGTCACGAGGGAAGAAGTTGGTTACAATCAGGAAAAATAAGAATATTAGTAATTCGTGTGCATAAGTGTCGTTTGGCTTTGAATATATTCGTATTTGGAAACCAAGAAAAAAAATGGAATGGGAGTCGCCCAAGAAACCGCCATACAAGGTAGACAGAGGATCAACTGGTATGTCAATTCTGCTGTGTGTTAACGTAAATAACCATTTTATTCACTTTTGGGAAGAGAACCCATTATTTTTTTGTTGAATCTAGAAACATTGACCACATATTTAGGGACTTTTCTGACTCTCTCTGATATATCTAAAAGCTATCGAGTGGGCCTTAGGGCGGCCGATAATATATATTGTCCGATTGTGCAGTTTTTTCATATAATTCATTTTTTTTACCGAGAAGATCTTGCTGGTCTTATTTAATTTTTTTGCATATGCCTTTTGTTTATCAATTTAATCGAATCAATGATTGATATCAGAGTTTTTTTTTATTTTCTGATCTATTTTCGTTCAGTTCCTATTTTTATTTTTTGCTAATATACTGCTTAAAGTTATCAGAGGATTTCATTTCCTACAAGCCGCCCTATTTTCAGATACCAGAGTATACGAGGAAGCAGAAATTAAACCCTAGGTTTCTCACTAAAGACCCTTTCTTCGTGCAAAAGGCCGAATTCATGTTTTTTTCGGAAATTGCCTTAACATCCAAAATTTGACGAGGAGAAATCTACGTCTGGTGCCAGCCGCTGCCTTAAAGCCTTTAGCCAATTATTCCATCTAGTAACGTGCAGAGGGATCGTAATCTAGTGAACTAGTTGAGAAGTGTTGATAAGCAAATGATAATGTTAACATAATACGAAAATAATACCACACTAGTAACAGAGCGGTGGGATTGTAAATTGTGAAGTTGTCTATTCTGTTAACATAAACTGATACAGATAGGTTGAAATGGAGGTACAGTGTTAGAAAGAAAATATTGAGGGATTATTGTGGATACCTAGAAGAGCAATAAAAGTAAAACAACAATTACAAACCCTACCGTTCGTTACACAAAGTCTTCGGGTCCTTCAACATTTCCAGTACAATAATTCCAGTTCAAGCCAGGTTTGATACTCATTCCATCAAATATTGAAAAACAATATTTCTCTCTAGGATCCTTGAACAGATTGGCTTCCACCCTGATAACATCGAATACTGATTCACAAAATCCTGGCTGAAGAGGTATTCTATTCAATAGTCTCATTACTGTATTGCGAGATGGAAATGCAATAGTTTTTGATATCAAATTATATCCAAGGGCGTAGCCAGGATTTATAACAGGGGAAGGGGGGGCAAACCATGGTTCATGGTCGTCCAAAATGTAAAATTTTAGGTTAAAAAGAAAAAGCAAATGAAAACAAAACTTTGAGATTTTAATTATACTTGAATTGGATTTAAACTAAATTTATCCAAAACTTTCTTCACTATGCAGTCCTGATTTTCCTTAAAAAAAATTCGATGCACACTCATCAAATACAACCCAGTGAGTCAATCATCACCCATTGTACTCCTGAGCCAGAGACATCACCCCATTTATAAGATTCCATGAAAGATTCTACATTATTTTTGAAATCTTTCGAAGTCATTTTTAGCATGCTTGAAGGATGAAGATAAATTAAAGCAGAAGCAGGTGTATTTTCGTTGAAGAATTTAGCATCCAAAGACGAAGGTAAAGAATCAAGATAAGGAATGATAATTGACCGCTTCCAGTATTCAACTGCAGACTCAGATGGTGGATTACTGATGTGTACTTGCTTTTGAGTGACTCGTGTGGTACTGACAACTCAACCCCTACTTTCTCTGCGATTTCAAGTGATTTTTAAATAAATCATAAGAAACATTTTCGACATCTTGTCGATCTTCTTTGATAACATCTAGAATATCATCAATATGTTTCTTCACCATAACCGAATCCATACTTTCACCTTGTAAAACATTCAAAACGGGTTCCAAAATTGCAGAATATCTTGCAGTTATGTTTAAGCCTAAGATGAATATTGGTTTAGTAACTGCACAGTGCAATTGATAGGCAGATTTTCTTGTTGCATAGTTTCCTAGGCAGATAGATGTTCTAGTGCTTCAACAATGTCAGTGAAGGTTTTCGAAAAATTTTTTATGCTCTTATATTTTTCCACAGAACCTTGAAAGATTTGGAACCGATTTCCTACGGGCTGGCGATTCACGAAAGAAGGTTATTGTGTCTTTAAGCGTTGCAATTGTGTTTCTTATTTCTGGTAGCTTGCAAGTATCATTGACCACCAGATTTAGTCTGTGGCTAGAGCAATGGAAAAATAAAGATTCAGCGTACATTTTTTTAAGAATGGCCTGTACACCACTTTCTTTGCTGGCCATTGTGGAACACCCGTCAGATCCGAATCCCACACAATTATCGTCGGAAAAATTATTATCTTCTAACTTTGAATTGCTAGCGATTGTAGAAGCATCTTGACGTTTTAACTCAATGTAGGCTACAAATTCCTCGCTGATTATTTTTTGGCTTTCATCATGGAACCTTAATCCAATAGAAAGCTGCTCTTTTCCAGCGATATCTGCTGTTTCATCAGCCATTACAGCATAAGCTTTTGCTCGTTTACAGGCTTAGATTTTTTTTCTTTGATAACTTCACCGCATAATTGTATGATCCCATTTTGAATTGTTGGTGAGGTATAGACTGCGTTTTTTTGACATTTATTCAAGTGGCTCTTTAGCTCCTTGAAATGTTTAATGATAAACTACGGATTGGTTCATACGTTTATTTCAATGTAACTCGTCACGACTTTCATACAGAACACATTTATATTCACGGTTATCAACAATATCAACGCGTCTAGTCGCCAGCGCTTCCAACTTATGACTGCCTGCCCTTGGATGTGTCTCTCCGAGACTGCGCAACTCTCTTCAGACAGTTAGGAACTTCCGGCGCCTTGTGGCGGTAAAATTCAAATATACGCAAACATAACAATTCCTTCTCTTCTCAAAAGCGTTGCGTTATACATAATCCTTAAACTTAGAAGGTACATTTCTTTGCCTACTAATTATGTGCGACTTATCGTTATCATTATTTTGATTTGCAGAGTCAGTCTTGTCGATATCCACATTACAATTATTACAATTAACATTATCACAGCTGCTTGTACATTTCTGGGAGACATTTTTCCTAAAAATATTATTTGTCATAAAATTTTCAAACTCATTTTTTAAAACAACAAACCCTGGAG
Organism: Zygogramma bicolorata; assembly: GCA_032362365.1. Lineage (NCBI taxonomy): Eukaryota > Metazoa > Arthropoda > Insecta > Coleoptera > Chrysomelidae > Zygogramma > Zygogramma bicolorata. The sequence continues at coordinate 788,858 of JAVJAQ010001202.1, read as the reverse complement.
TTGGTGGTGTCAATGTGCCTAACCGTGAACTTGGCCCAATATTTTGGCCAATACATAATACGTGTCACCCTGATTGGTCTCTGTTTTTGTTCACCCTCATTTTGTTTTGCTGGCCTGTCCTCCGCTTCTGTGTCCTCTGGGCATCCTGACTGTCTTCAAACCAGTAACTCATTTGGTTCGAATGTCTTTTTCCTAAATGCTTGGTAGGTAATTCGCATATGTATACATTTCTACCTATTCTGTTTTTGACTACAGCTTCTGTCCATTTGGCTGGGCTATTACCTCTGTAATCCCTGACTGCTACCCTGTCACCTTCCGAAAACTCCTTTTTCCTACCCTCCTTATTTTTTTTTTGGCTTTCTTGTGCTCTCATCATATTCTCCTGCACTTGTTGATTCTGAGCAACCATAGGTTCCTTCTGTAAGAGACCTTGTCGTGTTTTCAGCATTCGACCGAACATCAGCTGTGCTGGTGATTCCTTTGTTGTACAATGTTGTACATTACGATACTTCAACAAAAACCTTGATATTAATGTGCTCAAAGGCACCTTCTTGTTTTTCCTGTCCGTTATCAATATTTTCAGCTTATATTTAAAGTTTCTCACTGCGTTCTCTGCTGCGCCATTGCTGCTGGGGTTGAAAGGGGGAGACGTGATGTGTCTGATGCCATTTCTCTTAAAGAACACTTGCATATCTTGTGATACAAATACCCTGCCATTGTCACTGACAAACACCTCCGGAAGACCAAACCTGGCAAATATTTTCCTTAGCTTTTTTTCTGTATCTCTTGATGTTGTTGTTTTCATCTTGCATATCTCTGGCCACTTAGTGTAAGCGTCGACCACGATTAGAAACTGTTTTCCTTGGAACGGTCCCAGAAAGTCAATATGAATTCTTTCCCATGGAGCTGTAGCTAACTGCCATGGTGTTAACGCTACCTGAGAAGGGTTGTCCTTGATCAATGTTGGGCCACCAAGTATGATCGTGCCATTTTCTTCGTTTTCACAATGCCCAAGTGACTTGCATGCAGCTCTGCCAACATTTCCTTCCGTAACTTCTTCGGAATGGTAATCCGTTTACCCCATAATATACAGTCATTTTCTTCTACCAATTCTTTGCTTCTGTTCCAGAACAGTTTCAAGCTTTCATCCATCCTCTGCGGCCAACCATACCTGATATAATCGAGAACTTTTTCCAATTCCCTATCTGTCTTTGTTGCTTCGCTTACTTGTTGGTTGTCTATCGGCCAGTCTGAAACTGTTGTCGCAAAATTAAGGTAACCTGCCATGGATTGTTCGTCTTTCTCTGTAGTTATCTTGAGGGGTAGTCTGGATTAAGATGTCTAGAAGGATGGTGCTGGGACCGATGCGATATTGTTTAGAATTTTATGGCGACACTTTTCTGTCATGAGTGTCATTTTTACGTATCGTGGTATGTTTCTCAATTTCATCGCTAGTTGACGCTAATTGGAAGTGCATAGTCAACCAATCGATCGACAAACTATATTCTTTGATTCGAGCAGTCAACAAAATGAGCAAAATCTAATGTAATACTCATAAAAAACAAAATCGAATAAAAGGAACACAATTATAGGGAATTTGGCCAGTATTCTAAACGAATAATTGAGGTTGTTGATCAGTCAGCATCCAAAAGTAAGAGTATAGCCAGCCGTCAGGTCGGCCGTTTATACATTTCCTAGGAAATTTGTAACTCTTCTCGTTGCAAACGCTATCTGAACTGATTTGATGTCGAAAAGCCATGATGCTTAATATCATAGTAGGCATGTGTCGCCAAGTATACCTCAAACATGCCCAGGTATAACTCGGTACACCATCCTTCTAGACATCTTAGTCTGGATAAACAATCTGGAAATAAGTTTCCTTTTCCCTTGACATATTCAATCCTGTAATCAAAATATGTCAAATATACACCCCATCTGTGAAGTCTTTCTTTGCTTTTTTCAGGAATCCCTTTTTTTCCCCAAAGAGAAATATCAGTGGCTTATGATCAGTTCTCAACGTTTTTTTTGACCTCTAACAAATTGTTCAAATTTTTTTAAACCAAATACTATACCCAACGCCTGCTGCTGCTGGTGACAGTGTCCGAGAAACACATGCTATTGGCTTTTCTTTGCCTCTATCATTCCTGCGAAACAAGACGCTAGAGATACCATCTGTTGAAGCATCGCTTGCCATTATTATCTCCTTGTCTGGGTCGTAATGAGCTAATATCAAGTTAGTCAAGCTAGTGACCTTGTCCTGGCATACCATTCACATGTCGATTCAGATTCTGATTGCTTGGCTTCGCAGAACTCCACTCTTTCCCTGAAGACCGCTACGTGGGGGCTGTACTGCTTCGTTCAATTCGACGTAAGACTTTTCTTTTGGAAGGTCTGGGAACGTCAAGTCTCTAAGGAGCTTGTATGTTGCTGTTCCCACCAGGCTTAGGAGGACTGCTGTCTTTTTAATTCCGTCCTTCACGTTATTTGCCTCAAAATACTGGTCTAATTTCTCACTATAGACAGTCCAGTCTTCCAGATCAGCATTAAATTGGTTCACGTGCCCGATGACACCATGGATCTCCACTTTGTTAGCCATGTTTATTCTCGCTTACTAATGCAATCCCGCACTCGTTCTTCACCTCGTCGCCAAGGAAATGTTTAATGATAAACTACGGATTGGTTCATACCTTTATTTCAATGTAACTCGTCACGACTTTCATACAGGACACATTTATATTCGCGGTATCAACAGTATCAACTCGTCTAGTCGCCAGCGCTTCCAACAAAGAATATTTACGTATAACGAACAAGAAACGACACTTGCCGCTACACTGCCACTAATCCTGTGGTCCCCACCACTACAAAATTTCATGATCTCCATACTATTTTTCTTGCGACTACGCAAGACTACAAGCAAAAAACAGTAATCCAGTAAACTAATTGACAAGAAACACCAGTACTTGTTTGTTTGTATTACTGACCGACTGCCGAATGCCCACATTGCTGGTAGACATGCGCATTCAGGGTGTATTTGTTAAATTTGTGAGATCTGCTTCTTGTTCTTTATACGTAAATCTTCTTTTGCTTCCAACTTATGACTGCCTGCCCTTGGATGTGTCTCTCCGAGACTGCGCAACTCTCTTCAGAAAGTTAGGGACTTCCGGCGCCTTGTGGCGGTAAAATTCAAATATATGCAAACATTATACACTTCTCATCTCCAGAGGCAATCCTCAAATTTAAAAGATCGAAGAAAACTTCCTCATTACCTTCTTTTCCTCTAAGCGACAAATCATTATTTCCACAAAATATCATGCACGAAATAATTGCTGACAATATTTGTTAGTTTTCTTCAATCGTCTTATGGTGCATCAATCTCCTTCAATCTCCTATTTGCATCTGAACATCAACAGGAGCATTTTCAAGAAACGATTTTGCAGCAGCTATTGAACATGTGTGGTAATGATCTTCATGAATATCCTTAAACTTCATGTAGGGCCTTACCATAAATGACCCCAAAACTCCTTTAACTGTAGCAATTCTTGGAGGAAATAAAACACAATACAAACGAATTTTCTTTTCAAGTGAATGGCATCAGAAGCAAAATCGTAATTGGATGATGGAACCCAAGGGATTGTCAACAATTCCTTCTTTTTTTCAGAAGGCAAGTTATTGGCACAACTAACGTAACGACCAATGTCATTTTCACGGTAGCCATCGCGTTCTCTAGTTTGTTTAGAGGTCCCAGTTCCAGAGACAGCTTCATACAGATTTGAAGAACTACTCGAGCCTCCTTCAAAAATATATTCCGATTTTGATGTTCAGACCATTTTATTTTCATCTTTATTACAATCATTGCTTCCACTTCCCCTACTGTCATCACGAACTTTTTTCCGTTTTAGCGATTTTTGACCTAAAAATAATAACCTAATATCATTCTTGTTCTTAGTCTCTAGTATGAAAATTAGTATAAAAGAAGACTACCATGTAATGATAGCTTATATAATGTGGCGTGGATATATTATATCTGATGTTAATATTTTTTCTCTAGATTATAAACACAAAATGAAATTAATAGCACGTTTATAAAGTGCTGTTTGATATTCGATATGGGAAAATTTCAAATTTACAAATTTAGTCCCATTGGAGATATCAGCTGTCGAAATCGGTGCATTTTTATAATTTGTAATGTTTGTTATAATTAGATTAGAGGGCAAAAAAAGTCGGCATCATAATAATGAAAAATATGTAAAAATATAATAACAATGCATAGAATCTTTTGCCAAAGCTAATAAAAATTGTTTCACGAAGATACAGGCAGAGAGTAAAGAGCAATTGGCAATTTTGTAAAGGGCTGGACATGAATTTTTTTCCAAACGTTGCGATACAAAAACGGCCGACAATTGAAAAATATAATTTTGAACAAAAATCAACATTGGATATAACATATCTAAATCATAAGCTATCATTACAGGGTGGTTTTGTTTTATTTGGTGCTGGTCGAGCAACCAATTTTCAAATTTTTGTACCATTTCTAATGGAATGACTCTAAAGTTATAATTGAAAATTAAATTTTCTTCTGAAATTATTTTACTTACCTTTTTTTATCCAATTCCTTATATCCATATTGTCTTTTCTGTCTCTTTATTCTGTGGTGAAACTATTGTTACGGATTTTCCCTCTTGTTTCTCGCGCCTCGCTTTCTATTCGCCGTATGCAACTTCGTATCCTGCACTATGTACTGTACTGTCTGTCTTCGCGCCGGATAGGCAACTTACTTTATATACCCTTTTCAGCCTAGAAATTGCCAGAACATTCGCATCGCCGGAGGCGATTCGCCGCCATCGCCGGTTCCCGAATATTCCTCACTTGTATCTCGATTTTCTCGAACTCAAAGAAAACCAGTGGTGTTTCGTTACGCTATTAAGGGCGCGTTCATCGATACAGAGATAAAATTACCTGGCAGTTCTATCCTTGTCACCATAAAGAAATAGTCGAGTGCATCATCTCACTTTCTGTGTCTATCTATCAGATAACCCATTTATCCCGGCATTGATAAACGGGCCCTTTAATAGGACACTGTCGCTAGACACCATCTCAATAGTTGTTATAAGAGTATTTTTTTCGGATTCTGATGTAGGATTGTGTATTGAATGTTTCAAAGTATTTCACACTAAACTACTTATTGAGTAAGTTTATTTTAATTAATTGATAGGATTAAAAAATGTAGTGGAACGAAAACAAAAAAAAGGTGATCATTTCTTTACTATTTTTCTCAAAAATGTCCGACTGTTAAGTGGTTGAGTCGAGCACTAAAAATTGACGTATCCTGAGAGTGAATGATTAATTTTTTTGATTTTTGCTTCCGGGGGGGGGGGGGGCAGTTGCCTCCCTCCTGCCCTTCGCTGGCTACGCCCATGAATTCTGCCCCAAATATTGTATCTATGGCCCTGGAGAAGGAAGCTACTGCGGTCGAAATAACATGAGGTAGGACACAGCAACGATAAGTTTTCGTGCCAACCATAAACCCGGTATATTTCCTACCTTCCTGTCGAATCGGTATCTGCCAATAGCTTTGCGATAGATCAATCTTTGATGGGAACCTTTTTCCGTTCAACGAATTGATATTGTCAGCAATCCTCAGAAGTAACTCCCTGTCAGATTGAATGATAGAGTTGGGATACCTGGCATCAAGACTGCAACTGCAAATGCACCCCCCTCCACCCCACCTCTAAAGGCAAGGGCACCTCCTGCGGAGGGAGCCAAAGGTTCCGCCTTGTAGAAAGGCAAGAAACCGGCGGCTACCCCTGCAGGAAAGCGCCCCCACCTGAGTACCTCCACGGAGGGGACACCAAGAAGGTCGAAGAAGCTGCGCAGCGACGAAAATGTCGCTGCACCTTCCAAAACCTTTGCGGAAGCCGCCTTGAGACACCTCAAGGTGGCGATAATAGACGAGACAAACCCGTACGGTAAAATTACCGCAGAACGGGAGAGCCTCGTCAAAATTCAACTGCTAGAGGAGCTGGACAAGATTATCTTCTCCGCCTCCAGCAGCAACACCAAAGCGCCCACGTTTAAATTGTGGACATACTCCGGTGAAATCATCAGAGTGGTCTGCGATGACGACGTGACGCTGAAGTGGCTGAAAAAAGCCACAAAGGACCTTAAGCCGTGGGAGTAAGCGTCGTCGGTGTGGATGAGCTCCCAAAGCTTACCAAAGCCTCGCTCTGGATCCCGGAGGACGTCCATAAGACGACATCCGGTGAAAAGGAGAGGGTGCTGGGTAGGCTGAGGGCGCAGAATCCGCACCTGACGATAGCGAGGTGGTGCACTTTCCACCATGAGGTGTAAGTGAACCCTCAAGGACACCTCTTCGTCTTCGGAGTCGGAGATGAGGATATGGCTGTCCTCAAGAAAAAATCAATGAGGATAAGCTACGCGTTTACCTCATTGGCCATAAGAGTGACTAAAAAGGAAGGTTCTTCTGAAGTCCTGAGGTCTTTGGAAGTCGAGCCACCTGAGAACAAAGAGGAGAAGCAGATGGACCTCGAATAGAATCTCAACCCGAACGACCTCGCAATGGGCAAGGACGTCGAAAAAAAATAAAAATGATACAATTCAACCTCCAACACAGCAGGATGGCTACGACATCACTATGTCGCCGCCTTGATGTGTTGGAGGATGCAATAGCTTTGATCCAGGAACCCTGGATAATAAAGACCAGAATTACTGGTTTCGGTAACTTGACTGGTCAAATTTTCAGCTTACCAAGCAATCAGCAACCCAGGAAAGCCGTTTACGCTCCCAGGAAATACAGAGCCTTTCTGATGGCACAATTCTGCACCTCAGACCTTACTGCGGTTAAAGTGGAATGTCCAGACGGAAAGGGCAAATATACGGCGTTGATACTCACATCGGTGTACCTCCCCTCATATGCAGCCACTCTACCACCCACAAGAGATGGAAGTGCTGGTGGACCACTGCCTAAACCAGAGAATGGAGCTGATTTTGGGCTGCGACTCAAACTCTCACCACCTGGGCTGGGGCAGCAAGGATATCAACGCCCAAGGTAAGTCTCTTTGCGAATAGATAATTAAGAAAGACCTAACAATCTTGAAAAAAGGCACGGGGCCGACATTCATTAACGCCCGTAGCTAAACATTAATAGATATTACGCTGGCGACAGCCAAAACATCAAACAGAATTCAAGACTGGCAAGTGTCTGATTATATTTCTATGTCAGGCCATCGCTGGTTGACCTATACGGTAAACCAGGATCTCAGGACCACTGTGAAATCCCGTGATTCGAAGAGGACGGATGTAGCTTTATATAATCGACTCTTAAGAGGAGCTCTGCGGGAGACAGAGGCCCTGACTCCCCTCAATAGTGAAGAATTGGAAAGGTACACGTTATCTATCCATAACAAAATAGACATTGCCTATAAGGAATCCTGTCCGATGAGGAGGGTACAGACAGAAAGCACAACCAATAAATGGTGGTGCCCTGAACTGGAACACCTCAGAAAGACAGCGAGAACGACCTTTAACAAAGCAAAACGAACAAAACTCGAAGAGGACTGGGAAATATATAAAGCCAACCTCAGAGAGTTAAAAAAAGTCTGCAGATAAAAGCAAAGAGAAGCCTGGAGAGCCTATTGGCTCAAGGCTACAGAAGGCACTCTCAAGCGACCACCATAAGAGTATCGGCATCCCAACGAGGGAAAATGGCGACAAAGCCGCCAACCTCCAAGAGAGCGCCAAGATTCTTATGGAAACTCACTTCCCAGGTTCTGTCTTCCCAGGAACGACGAACCAGACGAAAGTACCAATAACATCCTCACAATATGACTGGCAACTTGCTAGCACTATAATTGATGAGGACAAGATAAGGTGGGCCATATCGGGCTTTTCCCCCTTCAGAGCACCAGGACCTGACGGTTTAAGACCAGCCCTACTACAATGGAGATTGGATATTCTCATGCCGCACCTGGTCGGAATATTCAGAGCCTCATTTGCTCTGAGGTATGTTCCCAGTAAGTGGAGAGAAGTACGAGTGGTGTTTATACCTAAACCAGGATAGACTTCGAGCATACCCATGAATATTTGTATTATTCTGTTTCCCTAGTACTAGGAATTGGGGCCATGCGGATATGCTCTTGGTTAGTACCTAGTCTACGGGCAGATGGCGCAGCAACGGCTATTTTGCTAGTTGTTTGTATCAGCCTAGGTCTAGGGAAGATACTCGGCTCGAGTATGATTTTTAATTATGGGAAGTCATCGACTTATGTTGATGATGGCACGGCCTTGCACTGACGAGAGGCCAAATAGCCCGAAACCGGTCTGCAAGTGTGTCCCGTCCCAATAATTGGAAATCAATTTTGGTAGTTGTATCGCCAAGAGCATATGTGGAATTTCTTCTGTGAAAAATCCCGCACTAACACCTGTTGGATGTAATCCAATGCCCTTCGTGGTATTAGACAGGGGAGTAGTTGTTTTCTAATATGTGTTAGTCCGTCAACCTACAGTGTAGGTGAGTTGAGGATGGCCTGAACAAATTGTTCATTTTTAGAATATTTGATTCAAAGCCAGTCTTCAAGCATACCCATGAATATTTGTACAATCCACTTCATCCAAATCAGCATGCATATACTCCGGGAAGGTCCACTAATTCGGCCCTTCACCAAGTGGTTGGCAGAATCGAGAGATCATTGGATAATAAAGAATCCACCTTGGGTATATTCATTATAACGCGTTCTTCTTGGGTGTATTTTAATTTACAAGAAGATATCTTAAATGCTGAGGTTGAGTTCGGCAAGTAATGTGCTTGCTCGTAAAATTCTTCAAGGGTCGTGGGTGCTCAAAAAAAAGTCTTTATATATTTATAGCCAAAAGTTAAAGGGCGCCAAGTAATTTCTTAAAAACCAGCTAGCTCTGATCTGAGGGGAAATCACTAAACAACAACAGATTCAAAATACAGCACTAATCAATGATCGATACGATATATATTACAAATATTGAGAACAAACATGAAGAATGAAAAAATAACACTCAGATAATACGTGGTGGGACCCCGAAAGAACGCTCTTGCAAGAGTCTGAGAACCGCTGAAAGATGTCAAAACAACAGAACTTCTCTCAACGCTCTCGATCAATCAATATAACAACATTCAACAATATATATAATAAAATATTCCCAGCACTAGGCTATGCATAGATATAATAACTGAATCCCGTTTGTGTAGAAATAAACTGATAAAAATACGCTTTATAGGCGAAAGTCTCTCCTCATTGCTTTCGGTACCATTTCTATACGATAGTTTGGAAACGAAATTCGCATGGAAGAAATAAATCGTGCATGTACTTATCTTGATTACAACCGAAATCCCACTGGTGAGGAGAAAATCGTGAAACGTCTTTATGTTCTCTGTCAATAAGGTCTATGGAAGTATGAGCCCATCCAAAATACGCGATTTTGTTCCTTAGGTAATAGGTAATACGTCCGGTGGATGAATTTATTCGCCACAACTCTTCAAAACATCTGCAATATTATTTCGGTCGTGATTTCAGGATATCAAAAAAATGCATTTTAAAGTTCATGTGTTAATATGGAAACCTTACCTCCTTATGCCGATTCCCTAACATTACAGGAGATGTTTTCTAGGATGCGATCACTTTAATTTCCTCAAACTTGGGCTTGAAGGTATTGAAACTATAATTTTCATGAAAACCAAATCACCCACTTCAATACCAAATCAGACAATAGGGCATATATCCGTCTTCAACGAAATTACATCAAAATAACCCACTTATTGTCGAAGTAATCTTTTCCTAGGTACGCATTTTCATAGTTGATCTTCGACTCCCAGAGCCAAACGAGATTCCCAAAGAAACATACTTTTTACCTAGACACGCAAAAAGCGGACCGTCTCGCACGTTCGCTATTGAAATAGTTTTGTTATACCGGGCGCGCTAATTCAAATTGATCGAACTTATTTCAGGGGAAATTTAAAAATCGTAACACCACCTCTCCTTCCAAAAAAAAAAAAGATAAGTAACATCCATTTTAGACTTTAATGTCTTTGATGTGTACGGAGCCAAAAGATTTTTTATTTATATCAACAAGCTCATAAACGTTGGTTGACAACTGACGGACTACCCGACACTGAATATATTTGGGTGCAATGTGTAAAAGTGGGTATTTTCGACACCTGTTGTGGTTTGTTTACTGGCATAATATTCTGCTTTATCAGATAATGTATAATTCTTTTTCCAGACTATCTGTCCTATTCTCAATTCCAACGGTCTGTGTCTCAGATTATAGCGCTTAGCAGCCTTTTCGTAAGATTCAACTAACCGACGACGTACGTCCAAAAGGGTATCTTGAAAGTCTTTCAAATGATCTGACAGAGAATTTCGATCTTTGAAGGGTTTTGTGTTGTTATCTATGACACCTTCCGCGATTCCTAACACGAACCACTTACTTTAAGCTCACGTTATAGTCTCCCCAGTCTGCGAACCGTCTCGGAAAAAGGCTGATCATCTGCCATATAATCTTCTCCAGATAAAATCATGTTTCTCCCGAAATTAAGATATGCTGGGGTGAATCCAGTTATTTCGTGTACAGCTGTCCGGAGAGCAAAACCGATTTTTGGTAAATGCTCATCCCAGTTGCGTTGATCGTCCCTAATATAAGACCTCAGCATAGTGCCTATGACTCTATTTGTTCTTTCGGTAGGGTTGACATGAGGACTATGGGGGGGTCGCCAGTCGCACCAGACCTCCCCCAGAGCCCTTCCCCCCCGCCCCCCAGTGACAGGGGTTTGTTCCACCGATTCATGAAACAGACTCACCGGCAAAATGCCACTCGTCATGGGGAGATCGGGAACAATCCCCATAATCAAAAATCCAACAAATTCGCATTGAGGGAAATAAGGTCATCACATCCATACGACCTCAACACATTGGGTGGGGGTTGTGGTGTTTTGTTTTTGGGTGGGTTTCTTGGCTCCTGTTGGTTTTGGTTTCTCCTTTCTTTTCTTCCTGTGGGTCTTTCGTGTTGTTTGCAGTTGATTCCTTGTTGGATCACTGACATTGCCGGTGTCTCCAGCTACCATTTTCCCGGCGGCTTTACCTTCCTGAAAGGTATTCGAGAGGAGATCCGAACTGAGTCAATGTAAGTCATCCTGGAGGGATAAATGAGACATACTGCTTCCCATTTATCACGAAATTAACCACGATTTTTTTTTTTTTTTTTTTTTTTTTTTGCTCTTGAGACCCGGATATCAGCAGGTTGTACCACAGCACGCAGCACAAAATGTCTGGTCTTTTCATTTCACAGGTCAGCACCATGAAAACTAAAAATATATCGTTTTCCGATGTGCTTGGTAATAGCGCGAACTTTTATTATTTAAAAAAGTATAGTTGTTGGTGTGTGGTGGGGGAGTTTGGGTGGTGGTTTTTTTGTTTTTTTTTTTTTTTTTTTTTTTTGTTGTTTTTTTTTGGGGTTTTTTGTTCTTTTCTTTCTCCCTGTCCAGTGGCTGTCCTCTCGTCCGCCGGTGGTTTCTGGTAGAAAGACTCTAAGATGGATATCAAAAGCAGATTCTTCAAGGGAAACAATAAAGAATACATGATGTGGTTTGTGAAGCAATCAGAAATCACTAAAATATATCTATTTTTCTGTTCTTTTTCTTCCCCTTTTTTTTTTCGGAGACCCCCACATACCCCCCCCCCTTTTTTTTTCTTTCATCATAAAAATGGGTTAGAGGCAAGGGATATACAAAATTTCAACTTACTATATCAGAACACACCAGCTCCCAGGGACGATAAATACGTCTTACGCTCATCTCTCCATGCGGAAGATTTTGCTCTGGCTTCTGAGCTTCGCATTTCTCGCACTGACGAACATATTTTGTTATATCTGTGGTCATACCCGGCCAGTAATATATCGAACTGACACGTTTTCGTGTCTTGAAGATTCCAAGGTGACCCGCAGTTGGATCATCGTGCCCTTCCTGTAACACCTTTTTACGTGAGTACTTGGGAATTACTAGCTTCCAATGTTCGTAGGCATCGTAAGTTGGAATTTTTGAGCCAACGAACTTATACAATTTTCCGTTATCTATTCTCAATTTGGAGAATTTCTGCGGGGTTTCCTGAACTCCTTCGGATATTCGAGAGTACCAAGGATCGTGATTCTGCTGATTGACTTCCACGGCTCTAGATAAGGCATCAGGGACATTGTGCCACTTCCCTTTACAGTGTATAACTTCAAAATCATAACTTTGCAAACGGATACCCCATCGAGCCAGTCTCCCGGAAGGATTCTGCAAGCGATGCAGCCAAAGGAGTAAATAATGATCGGTTATGACCTTGAAATGTGATCCTTCCACATAAGCTCGAAATTTTTCGACTCCAAATAAAACGGCTAAGCACTCCAGCTCAGTAGTTGAATACTTTTGCTCCTGCGCTTTTAATGCTCGACTAGCATATGCTATAACTTTTTCTCCGTCCTCGAATTCTTGGCTCAAAACTACTCCCAATCCCACCAAGGATGCATCACACTGAATTACGAATTCTTTCTCGAAATCCGGACACGATAAAATCGGTGTCGATACCAAGCAAAGTTTTATATCGTCAAAAGCTTGAGCGCACTTCGAATTCCATACGAATCGCGTATTTTTGCGTGTCAACTGAGTAAGCGGTGCTGTTCGCGTGGCAAAATCTTTAATGAAACGACGATACCACGAGACCATCCCGAGGAATCGACGGACATCTTTGACATTTTTTGGTGTAGGATAGTTCAACATTGACTCAACCTTAGAAGGATCAGTGCTCAAGCCCTGGTTATTAATCAAGTAACCCAAATACCTCAATTCTTTTCTCAAAAAAGAACACTTTTCACGATTAATAGTTAGGCCCGCGCTCAAAAGTTTTTGCAGAACCTGTTCTACTGCCAACATATGAGAATCAAAATCGCGAGAAAGTACGATGATGTCATCTAAGTATACGAAGACCGACGTTTCTAAATGAACTCCTAACAGGTTATCAAGAAAACGTTGCCACGTGGCGGCTGCGTTATGCAACCCGAAGGGCATGCGCACAAACCGGTATAATCCCCTACCTGGAACGGTAAATGCAGTTTTGTCTTTACTACTTTCTTCGAGCTCAATTTGCCAATAGGCCGATTTTATATCGATCGAAGACAAAAATCGTGCTCCTCGTAACCGATCCAGAATTGAATTAACGTATGGTAAAGGATAAGCGTCTCTACGAGTAACCGCGTTAACTTTTCGAAAATCAATGCAAAATCGATATCCGCCGGAGAATTTATTTACCAGAACAACCGGTGAAGACCATGGAGAATTAGATGGTTCAATCACCCCAAGTTCCAACATATTGTCCACTTCAGAATTAATTATTTTTTGCAAAGGCGGGGACACGTTATAATACCTTTGTTTTATAGGTTCGCAGTCGCCCGTGTCAATAAGGTGTTTGATTCCTTTCGCGAGCCCTAAGCCTGTACCCATTTTCATGAAATAGCCTGAAATCATTTTTTCGAACTTTTCTATTTGCTCGGAGCCTGGATACGTAGTTTCTAAAGGAGTAAGACAGTGATCGATTTTTTTAAATTCCCAAATATTATTATCTAAACTTGTCACTATTTCCATATCCCGCCAAAAATCTACCCCTAAAATAAGATCACTATTTACATCTAACATCTAACACTACAAGGCATTTACTCTCTAAAACAAAAGGAATATTAGCTATTCCCAAAACATTACATTCAAGCCCGTTCGCTACCATAACAGTATGATTACATTTTTCCAACGGCAATTTCAAATTTTGCAATTTTCTCCATCCCGATCTTCCTATTACCGTTTGTGTTGCCCCGGAATTTAAAGTTCAACAAATTCTTTTCCAAAAATCGAAACTTTGAGATAAGGACGAGGATCATTCCCTATAGACAAAAAAAAACTATCTATTTTACTTTTCTTGTACTGAATTTTCACAAATTCTTACCATGCCTGCCAAGAACTGTCAGAAGGTACCGGGTTTTGTACATTGTTTATGACCGCCGACCGGAGAAACGACGATCTTGGTTTACGTTTTTTGAACACTCGCAACTATATTTAGTTACTCCTTTAGTTCCACAACAGAAACAAAAGGAATGCTTCCTAGGTCTGGCGCATTTTGAAAATGAATGACCGTCTTCCTCGCAATTCCAGCACTTGAGGCTACTCACTACTCGCGAAGCATGATTCCTATTTCTATCTGAACTAGTATAAGCTGACCTAACTTCGTTACCTACATATGCTAAATCGGGTTCAAAAAGGGGCACTTTAGTTCTTGATGCTCCTGTATTCTTTCCTACGACAGCTAAATTTCTGGCAGGTTCTATTTTTTTGCAAAGATTTTTGAGCTCATTTACACTTGCATAATAATAATAATAATAATAATTGATTTTATTGATAAGTTCATATACATGGTACCCAGTACATACACAGCACTTATCAAATGGCAGGATTCATTTTTTGTCCCTGTTCAGAACATGGACAGGGACAAAAAATGCGCTTATTCAAATTGATCGAACTTATTTCAGGAGAAATTTAAAAATCGTAACACCATAGATATCGAGGGAGCGTTCAATAAAAAGACCTTCCCAACAATCACCCAGCAACTTAACTCCAGGAACATACCCCTGGTGGTAGGAGAATGGATACTCAAGATGCTCTCTAGTAGAGCAATAAGTATAAATGTGAAAGACAATACTGTGAGAGGACTGGTCATGAGGGGATATCCGCAGGGAGGGGTCTTATAACCCCTCCTTTGGAACATAGTCCTGGATATCCTGATTAATCACCTCAACAATAATGGTTTCTACACAATTGCATATGCAGATGACATCGTTATCTTGCAGACCGGCAAATTTGTGAACACACTGTGATAGCGCACAGGATGGTCTCAAATTAACAGAAACATGGTGTAAAGAACACTCACTGTAGATCAATCCCAAGAAGACGGAGATGGTCCTTTTCACTAGGGAAAGAAGCTTATCGGGCTTGAAACCCCCTGAAATCTTCAAAAGCAAACTAAACTTCTCTGGAGAGCTGAAATACCTTGGTATTACACTCGACAGGAAGTTAACATGGAACTCGCACATTCAGAGCAGAGCAAAAAGAACATATGTGGCCTATGAGCAGTGTCGGAGGACAGTGGGACGCACATGGGGTCTCTCGCCCCGTGTAGTCACCTGGATCTACACTGCAATAATAAGACCTATGCTAACGTACAGAGCCATTGCATGGGAAACGAAAACTCTACAAGCAACGGCCATCTAAAAATTATATCAAATACAGCGAATGGCTTGTCTGAACATCACAGGAGCCATGAGAACAACACCAACCGCGGCAATGGAATTAGTTACTGATCTGACACCTCTGGACCTGCACGTCAAGGAGGTTGCGCTAATGGCCATGCTACGATTGCGCACGGCTGGTGTAAACCCCGAGGTAGGAATGGGTCAACTGAGGCTGGGCCTGTGGAGAGAGGCGCTCACTGCGGTACCTCTGCTACAGGCAGCCAGTGACGCAATTGAACCCAGGTTTGTGTTTAATAAACCCTACAAAATACAAATAAAACAGAACACTGAGGCAGATGCTGCAAATGCAATACGCATATACACAGACGGCTCAAAAACCAAGGAAGGATCAGGATGTGGAGTTTACTCCAGATCACTTAGCCTAAGGATTAAGTGGGGAATGGGAAAAAATACCAGCGTGGTTCAAACAGAACTGGCTGGTATCTCAATCGCCACAAAAGAGCTAACCAGAAAAGGAATTTCTGGCAAAAACATAATAATCTGCACTGATAGTAGACAAGCCCTACTAACTAATAGACAACGTATTATCTCAAAGTTAGCACTAGAGTGCCACCAAGATTTAGCTAACGCCTCGGTAGATAACAATATCGTACTAAGGTGGGTGAAAGGGCACGACAGGAGCAAAGGTAACCGCATTGCTGACTCTTGGGCCAGGATGGCGGCTGGACTGAAAATTTTGGGACCAGGTGACACCCATGGCTTGACGACTTCGACAATTGCGGAACTAGCCAAACGATTCACCCACACTCAATCCCTTAAGAGATGGGATGAAACCAAAGGATGCAGTTTTGCCAGGATCACCCTGGGCGACCCTGGGAAGCTGGATCCGAATAAATATTTGACGATGACCAGGAAGAACCTACGTTTAACAGTGGGATTTCTGACTGGACACTGTCAACTAAGGAAACACCTCCATATTATGGGGCTAGTGGACACACCTCTATGCAGGATGTTTGAACAGGAAGATGAAACTGTCAGGCATGTCTTATGTGAATGTCTGGAGCTATCGTCGTTAAGAGAGTGTGTGTTCGGTGAGTCTTGGCCTACACCTGCCGATATTAAGGAGATGTCCCCTGGTGACCTGTCCTCCTTCCTGGATAAGGCAGGATGGACCATGTCCTAGGAGGGCGACTCCTTGGGAGGATGTACAATGGGTCATATTGTGGCCTATGTGCTCCCCCTACTCTACAGATGTTTTTTTTCACGGTGTTCATAAGGGGAGAAATATAAGGAGAACTTTCGATAATACCCCATTTTTCCATTCAAAGGATGGCTTTATTTACTGCATCCCGGTAAGCCACTGGGATTGAGTTTGATTTGATAAAGAATGGTTTATCGTCTCTCAAAACTATTGTATGTTCATAAAGATTTGTCCTACCAGGTATATTAGATAATATCATTTTATAACAATACAGCAAAACTCTAAGATATTTTTTTGACCACAGGCAGGCCAAGACACTTTGACGCCACGTTTTCAACATCAATTTCACTAACACTTAAATCTACAAGAGAAGACTATGGTGAGTATCATTTATAAATTACTGATATAGTCATGGGTTTTGAGTTACCGTAATTATATTTTATAATATTTTCTTTTCTTTTGAAAATATTACAGATCACAGTTAAATGAATCGTTTTTTCTGCTAAACAATTCTGAGATGACTAGAAACTCATGTGGGAATTCACTTTCTTCCGAAGTAAAAGTGTCTAGAGCCTGGCTCATAACTTTTCCAAACTTACTTTTGAACGCACCTAATTCTTTTATGCCTGTGCATTTACATCAGCTAGCTGAGCCCACACGGTATCGCTCAATACAGAGAGTACTGCCAGTATCAATCATAGCGGGGAACTGGTATCCATATAAAGAAAAATTTATGATGGGTGAACGAATATCTCTGGCCTATGCTCAAATTCGCATTCTTCTAGAAGATCTTGTACAGGGTAGTTGTTGATATTTATAGTGGCTCTGTTCATTTTTTCTTCTCCCTCAGCAGAGCCTAGTTGGGGAGATTTTCGAAGTTTTCTGAACACTCTTCCAGTACTTCATTCAAAACAGCAATTTCATCATTTTGAAAATTGTTACCCCTGAAATTTGTAGCAATCAGTTGCTCCTGTAGATAAGGTGGCTGTAAATGTTTTGCCAAGACAACATGACTATTGAGATATTCCACAAATGAACCATCAGAATCTTCATAACGTGCAGATTCAAGTTTCAGTTTGGTTTGAAGTTGAATATTAGGACCCCAAAACTGATTTATGAATGATTGTCCACTCATCATAATTTCTAAACAAATTTCCGAATGCTTGGAACCATGTTTTTGCTGATTTTTCGAATACAGGTTTAATAACCAGAGTAAATTGGTTTATATGCATTGATAAAATGTCTAAAAAGTTTCAAGGTAGTTAAGAAAGTCAAGAGGGTGCAGTGAGCCTTCATTATCAAAAGTAGGTAATGATTGTACAGATTTCATTTCGTTGGTATATAAATTAGATAAATATGTTGTACTAGTAATATTGTTTGCCTGAGGGGTCACACTCAGCAATATAATCATTATTGCCTAAACTACTCACGTAGGTATTGAAAAAATTTGATTTTATATGGAATTTCCATTTGAGGTAGGAAGGCCATAACTGACATTCGTGAGTGATTTCTGTATATTGCAATTTGAGTTTCGGTTAATTTGGGGTTCATTTATTACTTTTGCGACTTCCTGACATATCAGATTGACCAACTCATTTCTTGAAACTATTATTTGGTTCGATACTATAGGTTTCGGTGCCCCAATACTTCCTGATAAGTTTTTAGGTGATGTTGCAGTTTCCTCTCAGGGTTTTTTGAAAGGGGTTGCTGTTGATTCAATGAGAGACAGGATATGGTGCGAAATTCTATTTCCAATTCGGAGGGAGACAGAGGATCTCGTTTTCTTGTATGAGTTTCAACATAATCACACGGGTTTTTAATGAAATAAATAGAAGTAGTTAAAAACTTCACCTACGTGTTACTTCATTTAGTAATAAAAAACCATTATCCACCTAAAATAATTACAGGCCCGGGATGCGACGGTGAATCTTGTCCTTAAACACCACAGTCAGGTAATTTACCGAATTTGATTTGAAAGCAAGCGAGAAAAGGTTCGAAAAATTCAACAAATATGGCGCATTAAAAACCATTGACGTCTCTAGAGACGAAAAAGAATCTCGACAGCAGTTCATAAAAAACCTGGCAGTGCAAAAACTCTTTAAATGTAAAAAACAAGACGATGTGAAATATTAGTTGCCTACCCCGGAGGATATGAGAGCCGTGGCTACTGAGTATCAAGAGCGGCAGAAAATTGGAAAAAATAGGTTTGTTCTAGCAACACATTTGACCATTTGGAAATTGGTCTGAAGCAGTCAGAGGCATGCGCATGATGAATATTGGAGAGCGAAATTCATTTTGCGCATGCCTCTGACTGCTTCAGACCAATGTCCAAACGGTCAAATGTGTTGCTAGAACAAACCTAAAAGCAATCGGCCGTCACTGCGGTGGGTAAATTACCGAGAAAATCCACCAGATGGCGACACGGTACAAGCTAAAATGAAAACAAACGAAACATGTGTTTTGTCACAAGTGATTACTTGAATTTTTTTGGAAATGTTCTAATTGGTTTGAAAGAATAATACTTACAGGAGAGTATCTTATAAATAAAGTTTATCGATTAGTGAAATACCAGGTTGACACAAAAGTAGTTTCCTGAAAATTGAATTATCAGTTTTCACTAGAACTTTTTTTTTGAAATGTCATCGATTTGGAAGAATAATATTTACAGACGAGTATCTTATATGACGTCTATTAGTCGATTAGTAAAATACCAGGTTGTCACAAAAAGTATTTTCCGGAAAATTAAATTTTGAGTTTTCTCGAGAAAATATTTTAATGGAAATGTTCCCATCGGTTTGAAAGAATATTGTTTACAGGCGAGTATCTTATGAATGAAGTCTATCGATAAGTAAAATACCAGGCTGTGACAAAAAGTTAGGAGATACGAATTAACATTTACTTTGAATTTTTGAAGTTTGTAAGCCTCAGGAAAGAGGTCTTTCGGCAAGAAATTCCAAAGCTCAACTGTTCTATTGAAAAAAGATCCTTGAGCAAGAGAGGTTCGACAGGTCTCCAAATTCACAACAAAGGGGTGGGAGTTCTGTACTCGTCGAGTCATCCGTGTAAATATTGCCAAGGGTGGAAAGATTGATAACAATTCAGAAGAGCATCGACCGTGAAAATGTCCATAGAAGAGAGACAAGTCTCCGACCCTTCTTTGATGTTCCAATGAAATGAGCGAGTCTGTGAGCGAAGAATCACCAACAAGACGGATTGCCTTTCTCTGAATAGAATCGAGAAACCTCAATGAATGTTTTGAAGCCAAACTCCACACATGAGAACCATATTCCAAGAAGTGAAGTATTTCTTTGCAAGAAATAGAAATCCAAGTTTCTGGGAAGCAACTCCAGCTATCGATGGTTTTCTCATGAGAGAGTATCACTGATCGTAATTGCTAGCATTGAGATACTTGACTTTGTAGGAATAGTTACTCCTGACATCTGAATACTAGATTATGATAGATCGGCTTTCCTTCAGAAGAGACATGCCTGGGTTTTCCTAGCATTGAATTCCACCAAGTTCAAGTTACCCCATTCTATTATTTTTACCAAGTCATCGTTAATTTTATTGACGTGAATGTTTATCTGAATTTTTGTTGTTGTTTGACTCTCAAGCGGTAATCCCGGTAGTAAATATATTACCTCTGTTTCAGAGTAGCTTCCACACTCCAAATAAAACTTGGCAGTATCAACTGATTCTACCTGGAAGCTAGTTTTGATTACAAAAACATTACATTAAAATGTTTAAAGAATGTTCCTCAAACAACCACCCAGCATTCACAAATCAGAACTTTTGCATTTGAAATAATTTTTTCCTGATATTTGCGAATTTCTGTATTTATTTCGGTGCTGACTCTGTACATAAAAACATTTCTCAAACATGTTCTCGGATAATTCATTTTGAACAATCATTCATGATATGAGGAACGTGTAATTCAGATCCTTTACTTTTCCAAATATAACAAAATACAATAAAATAATAAACGGATCCAAGAGGTTTCTATCTCCCACAATACAGCTGTTTCTCCACCTTTTCTCCTTTTTGGTCTAGTCGATAACCTAGTCTTCATTTCACCTAATTCACGTTATAAGCGGAGGGGAGCTGTAACAAAAAAATGAATAGTTAATGCTATGTTTCCAAAATAACATTATTTTCATCGAGATATCAATTTCTGAATGAATACATATTTCTATTGCTTTTGACCAAATAATAGGTGAACACTGTTGGTAAATCTTAGAACCCAAAGGATTGAAAAATATCTCTCCCTTATCCGGCTCTTGTCCCCTTAAGGCCTTGAAATCTGAAACTTCTGAAGGAAGTCACATTTCAAAACGTAATACCTAGCATAGTTATAATGAAAGTTATAGATAATACTTTCAAAAATGGTATTTGACTACAACGAATTGTCAAGCTGGAGAATTGAGTATCAATTTTCTTCTCCTGAAGATGATAACCTTGTTAGCGGAACGAAAGTCGAGTGCAAATAATATCAGTTTGGTATTATTGCAATTGATCTCTACAAAAAGTATTCAACTTTTACAGCGACGGTTCCAATCTCATCGTTAAGATATTATGAGAAATAGAGAAACTTGTTCAGTTCCATGATACGTATGGAGTAGTCGAACTGTAAATCAGCTCTCAGCAAAACGAGCATTTGTGCCGATCCATGAAATAAAAATATCACAGAATTTTAACGAGTTAACAAATATAAGCTATTCGCAGATAGAATAATGAGCGCCACAAGAAGCAAACAAGAGCTTGAAACCATCCTCAAAGATACCATCACTGAGCTATTCTCAAGTGAGGAATTTGTCATGAATATAACAAAAACCATAGCAACTAGGATTGAATAAAAAATAAAGCAACTTGAAGAAGTAAAAACCATGAATGATAAAATGAAACTAATAAAATGAAACTATTAGAATTAAAAATCGATTCTTTCCAACAACAAGAACGAATGAATAATATATGTATATACGGGGTGAATGAAAAAACCGGGGAGAACCTGAGAAATAAACTGGCGAATTTGTTGAACGAGAATATAGATTCTTCCCTGCAGGACGAGCACCTATTAGGCATAAACAGAGTAGGCAAAATAAAAAATCGTCCTCAAGGTGAAACAAGACCAATCATAGTAGAACTAACATCCTTCGACCGTAAGTTGGGCCTACTGAAGAACGAAAAGAAACTGAAAGGAAAAAACATCTTCACTACTGAAGACCTGGTGAAAAGCAGACGAACCTTATTAATGAAAAGTAAAGAAATTTGCGGAAAACAAAATGCATGGTCTTTCAATGAACAAATAAATCTATGTGAAGATTGAGGGAAAAACTGAAAACATCTATAGCCACCGAGACACAGAAATATACTCTTCGAGCTTAAAAACTGAATGGAGGAGCCTGATTAGAGCGATCTGAAAATTTCGATTTTGTATTCCATATTCTTATTTTCAAAATAGTTTCTCATTAGTCTATTAATTTCTCATCAATGATCGACTTCCTCAATGTGTAGGATGAGTACGCGGAGAGGAACGCAACAGTATATAATGATATATCTGAAAACACAGAACGGTACAGTGGTAAACATTCATTCAACATTATTCATCTGGAAGTTAGAAGCTTGAAAAAATATTTCGAAAAATTGCTCTTATATTTAGAATCATTTTCCGTCAATAATTAAGATATAATTATAATTGTGAGTGGATGACATCAGTTACTTTCAATTTCCAAATTTTGATATTGTATACAATGAATCCTATTTCAATTAGAACGACGGTGTGGTTGTCTACAGAAAAAAAGGCTGGATTACATAACCGATATGAAACAATTTAGTGGAACTGACATTTCAGAATTTCTGTATACATGAGATAACACCTCATTAATACTAACGACATGTTACCGTCCACCCTCTATAAATTTGGAAATGTATTTAAGAGAATTAGAGAACTACTTCTCGCAACAAGCCAGTGCCGATGTGAAAATTTTCATAGGCGATATCAATATTAATATCCTGGATACCACCGACAAAAAGGTTAACGATTATAATTGTATTATGGCACATCAAGGATCTCTTCCTTATACTGATAAACCAACAAGAGTGCCAGAAACATCCTCGACTTTGATTGATCATATCTTCGTGAAAATGTCCAATGAAAGTGTCAAAGGAAAATTTTGTTTCAACTCTTCAGTATTCACATTAAACTTGCCTGATCATTATATGTTGTTATTATCTATCAAACTTCCCAGTCAAAAAACTGAATGCAGAAAGAAACAAGAATATAACACTTATATTGAATACTTCAAATTCGAAAAACTCATCTCAAAAGAAAAATGGGAAGCGGTCTTGTCAACGGAGAATCCAAAGGTAGTCTACAACAAATTCATGAACAAAATATCTGAAACTATTACAAGATGTAGCAAAACTAATAACAACGTAAATAATGAAAAATCAAAACCATGGATGACACAGGGTCTACTGTATTTCATCAGACACAGAGATCTACTGAAGAAAAAGTTCAATGAATCTAAATCTCTAAATTCCAAACCAGAGTATGAAACCTACAGAAATCATCTCAACTCACTTCTAAAAATAACTAAAAATGATTACCTACTATATACGGATAGAATGAAAGAGGAAAATATAAATAAAAGAAAAATCTGACAGCAAATCAATGAAATAACAAATAAAAAAAACTTAATTCAGTTACGACACCCAATATGATATAATTGATGAAAAAGGAGACAAAATTGTAGATGTCTCAAACAAATCTAATTATTCAAATAATTTTGTTAATACCTTGGCCTGAACATGGTAAATAATTGTTGAATATATTGCACCGTTGTGTACTCCATCGCCCTGTAGCTTCCAGATGTTCAGTTTTCGGTTACCTACGAGTTTTTGTTTTACAGTTGATATTAATATGAATGAAAACAATTCTGAAGTTGTCAAATAAAAAGTTCATTCACAAAATAGTATCATTCCCATTTGTCATCAAATAACCAACAGGTTATGGGCCCAGGCCACTCTAAGTAATATAAAGAGTTAATTTTATAATTGGAAATGGCAGCAGTGTCAATGCAAGTTGAAAAATTGGGAAAAGAAAATTATGATACTTGGAAAATTCAGATCGAAGCAATTCTTATCAAGAATGACTACTGGGGCTATGTAAACGGAGATACTCCAAAACCAGCTGATGCAACACAAGCTGCAGTTTGGACGAAAAATGATCAGAAGGCAAAAGCTGATATAATTTTATATATATATATATATATATATATATATATATATATACATATATATATATATATATATATATATATATAAGAAATTGCAACAAACGTACCAATCTGAAGGTCCTGCCAGAAAAGCTACATTGCTGAAACAACTCCTGTTCACAAAAATGGTTGATAGTGAACTCATGGCGGATCACCTCAACAAATTCTTCACTACTGTTGACAAATTGAAAGAAATGGGAATAGACGTTGCAGATGATCTCCTATCCATTCTCCTGTTATACAGCATTCCAAGCAGTTATGAGAATTTCAGATGTGCCATTGAAGCAAGGGATGATTTACCAAAACCCGAAGCTTTGAAAATAAAACTTTTAGATGAATTCCATGCAAGGAAGAGTTCAGCAAATCAAGAAGATCAGAGTGCTTTCTTCTCAAAATCAACCCCAAATTGGAACAAGGCACCTAGGAAGACTTACTCGAAAAATAAAGGGCAATTTGAACAGAAGAATGATTCAACAAAACGTAAATTCCCCTACAAATGTAATTTCTGCCACCTTGTTGGTCATAAAGCATCAGAATGTAGGAAGAAAGAATGTTACAAACTACAGACAGCATCCACAGCCGAAGAAGAAGCATTCATGATGGAATTTATACAGATTCTGCAAAGTGAACAAACACACGTCATGTCCACAAACAAGATGGCACAAATACCCGAAGGTATATGGTGTCTAGACAGCGGTGCCACTTCCCATATGTGTAATAATAAAGAAATGTTTTCAAATTTCACCCCTATAAACGATCAGAAAGTTCGTTTAGCAGTTGATAAAACAACTGATATTCTTGGTAAAGGTACAGTGAAACTGAGAGTTGATAATGGTGTATCTGGGATCAAAACGATAAATTTGGAAAATACTCTATATGTACCTGACCTGAAAACTAATTTGATATCCATTTCTAAAGCTGCATGCAATGGTAGACAGACACATTTTTCGAAAGATTCTGCAGAAATAGTGAATCCAAGTGGTGAAATCGTTATGAGAGCCCACCGAAAAGGGGAACTTTATTATATCCAACCAATGAGTGAATCTACAGCTTTGGTGGAGTCAACGTCCAAGGAGTTACTGAAATGGCATCAACGATATGGCCATCTGAACGAAAGAGATCTGAAAATGATGATGACTAAGAATCTAGTGGACGGAATGAAATTCAATGTTTCTGAATGTATTTCATCTTGCGAAATTTGCATCACCAGTAAACAAACATGTGATAAGTTTCCTCAAAAATCAAATTCAAAAGCTGAAAATGTGTTAGACCTTATCCATTCAGATATTTGTGGACCTATGAAAACGAAATCACTCGGAAATGCACTTTATTTCGCAACTTTCATTGATGACAAATCAAGATGGATCCAAGTTTATTTCCTGAAATCCAAAGATGAGGTGAAACAAGCATTTTTGAAGTTCAAAAGTCAAGTGGAAACTAAAACTGGGAGGAGAATTAAGAAACTCAGAACAGATAACGGTTTGGAGTATAGTGGAAAAGATTTTACGGAGAGTTTGGAGAGAAGCGGAATAGAAAGGCAATATTCAGCTCCTTACACACCTCAACAAAACGGAGTGGCCGAACGTTCTAATCGCACTCTCGTTGAAATGGCCAGGTGCATGTTGCAACAATCCAAACTCCCACACAGTTTTTGGGCAGAAGCTGTATCAACAGCTGCATACATCAGGAACAGATGCACTTCACGCAGTTTGAGCAACACAACACCTTACGAAATCTGGAAGCTACAGGGCGATGGAGTACACAACGGTGCAATATATTCAACACCCCCTCTCAACGTGGAGTACCTATGTCCATGCCTAGGTTCCCCAGATGATTTTCATAAGCCACCTTTGGAATAGCCTTCGTGAAAATATCAGCCATCATGTTCTGTGTAGGAATATATTTGACATCAATATCACCAAGAAGTCAATGCAAAATTATCGAAAGAAATGGGACCCTCTTCACAGGAGGAAAAACAAGAAATGGCAGAAATTCCTTATAGACAGGCGGTTGGATCTCTACTGTACTTATCAGTCTCTACCCGTCCCGACATAACTCATGCAGTTAGTATTCTGAGCCAGTTCAACAATAATCCGGCAAAAATTCATTGGAAAGCTGTCAAGCGAGTTATGAGGTACTTGAAGAAAACCGAGTTTTATACTTTGAATTTTCATAAGACTAGGAATCCTTTACTTGGATATGTTGATGCTGACTGGGGAGGCGACACATCCGATAGAAAATCTTATACTGGATACGTTTTTTTACTCTCTGGAGGTCCAGTAAGTTGGGAATCAAGAAAGCAAAAATCTGTAGCACTATCCAGTACAGAAGCAGAGTATATGGCTTTATCCGATGCTACAAAGGAAGCTGTATATTTGAGAAGGTTCCTACAGGAGATATGTTATCCTACAGAACACGAAAAATCGACCATAATATTCTGTGATAATCAAGGTGCACAGAAACTAATGCGAAATCCTGTGTATCATTCAAGAACGAAACACATAGATATTCGACATCATTATGTGAGAGAAGTGTTTGAAAATGGTGATATTGATGTCAAATATATTCCTACACAGAACATGATGGCTGATATTTTCACGAAGGCTATTCCAAAGGTGGCTTATGAAAATCATCTGGGGAACCTAGGCATGGACATAGGTACTCCACGTTGAGAGGGGGTGTTGAATATATTGCACCGTTGTGTACTCCATCGCCCTGTAGCTTCCAGATGTTCAGTTTTCGGTTACCTACGAGTTTTTATTTTACAGTTGATATTAATATGAATAAAAACAATTCTGAAGTTGTCAAATAAAAAGTTCATTCACAAAATAGTATCATTCCCATTTTTCATCAAATAACCAACAATAATATTGATAAAACTACTACTACCATCCCCAAACAGCAAGATAATATTCAAGAGTCCCTATTTTTCCATCAAGTAACACGCAATGAACTTACAAATCTGATTTCCAGTTAAAAAAAACAACACTTCTGCTGGCCCTGATAGAGTGCCTGTTTATTAAATAAAAAAATGGCACCAATACTTTCTTGATCCCCTATGTCATATATTTAACCAATGTTTTGTATATGGCACGATTCCAAATAATTTCAAACAAGCCATCACAACGCCCATTTTCAAATCTGGAAACGAAAAACTGGTTACAAATTGTAGACCTATATATCGGTAATAAATAACTGTGCGAATCTTTTTGAAAAGTGCATGAAAAATAGACTGGTAAATTTTCTGAAAAAACATCAGATTCTATCATCCTGCCAATATGGATTCAGAGAAAATATGTCAACCGAATAAAATACTGAATAACGCTAATGAAGAGAAAAAATGTCTGGCGGTGTTTTCAGATTTACCCAAAGCCTTCGACACTGTAAATCATGATATTTTGTAGGAGAGGTTAGGAAATGTGGGAGTGAGAGGTGAGTTTTTAGAACTATCAACTGATTATTCACAAGGCCGAACTCAAAGGGTCAAAATAAACGACACTTACAGCCAGTCACAACCAGTCACCATGGGTGTACCCGAGAGCACAGTCATGGGTCCAATTCTGTTCCTGATATATATTAACAGCATTCACAACTTGAAGATTATTGGCGGTGATATTGTTTCATTTGCTGATGACACAGTATTGATTTTCTATGGTAACACATGGGACTCTACTCATGCGAAAGCAAAAAACGGATTGAACATTATATTCTCCTGGCTAAATTCTCCTGAGTCTAAACATCGACAAAATAAAAATTCTCAATCTTTTCATCAACAACAAGAGACCAACCACTAGAGGAAACATATTCTTACATGCCCCCAATTGCCAAACTCCTATAATTTGTTCTTGACCTCGAATAAAAAATAACTGATTCAATAAAATATCTGGGTGTAATGCTAAACCAAAATGTACGCTGGAACAAACATGTATAATCCCTCGTGAAAAGACTTAGGAAACTTATTTTCAAATTCTACCAACTCAGAAACATACTAAATAAACATTTATTACTAATGACATACGATGCATTCGCTGGATCAGTTATGAGGTATTGTATAATTGTTTGGGGTGGGTTGAATAAAACACACTTACATAATCTTCAAGTACTACAAAATACCTTGCTTAAAATAGTACTAAAAAAAGATAGGAGACATCCAACGGAGAGCTCATATAAGAAGGCTAGTTTATGCAGTATCAGAAAATTATACACCTAGCACTGTATACTATGAACGATGAACTCGCCTCTTACATATCTCACAGACATACACGACACCCGAGCTAGGTCCGAGAGAACACAATTAGTGTTCCTTTTTGCAAAAATGTACATACCCAAAGGTTTGTTACTTACTTTGGACCAAAACTTGTCAATCAAATTCCCATTGAACTAAGAAACACAAAAAATACTAATAAACGCAAGAAAACAATCAGATCCTTCGTTGATCAAATTTTGATTTCTTAAAAAACATTTGTATCAATCTCATTCATGTCAGACTGATTTTTTTATTTTACTTAGACCTGCCTCCCTTTCGCCTGATTGTCTGGTTTGATCCTCCGGGGGGTTGATCATCGAGTTTTATTGACTAATTGATTTCTATTGATTCCCATTAATTTCTGTGAATTTTTATTGCTTACTGAAAGAATGAATAGTTTTTATTTCCTTATTTACATTCATTAGGCGTTTTCCCAAGATCTGAACACCATCACTTATTTGTTCCTAATGACTTTATTAATTTACTGAAATTATTATTGAATATATTCGAAATTCACTATAGAGAAGAATATGTATGTATCGGAATTGAATAAAATTGATTGATTGATGTTCAGAAATAAAATAGCACCATTGTCAGGTTGATCAGTAATCAACAACAATCAATAACAACTGTTTTGTAGTTCTTGATAGTGTTGTGGTAAGCACATTCGCCTGTCAAGCGGAGAACCGGGATTTCATTCCCGCCAAGAAACACACGTGATGGGATTAACACGTTGAAAGGTAAGGCCTCGTTCATCCATTGCTCGCAAAAGTTTCGACTTCTAAGGGTTGACGTTCGTCAGCTGGTTAACGGAAACTAACAATTTTAAAACAAACACATTGGAGAGCTTATGATCTTTGAAAACATATCATACTCTGAAGATACCTGCATTGGTAAAATTATAAAGAGGGAAATGTACAAATAAAACAAAACTTCCCTTCTCTACCAACTCATCGGAATGATAGCCCAGAAAACATATCAGTGAGACGAATACAGAAAGCATATCAGATAAACCTACACTTACACAAATAGTATCGAACGGTAGGGACAAGAATATATCGGAACAAAATAATAATGATAATAATTGAAATAACTCGTTTGAAATAGGACTACGGTACTGCCTTATGCTCAAGGGGATATTGAATCCGTTGTGGAGAATGAAAGACGCCAAATTTTCTGGAATTTCCCATTCTCCACCCTCAGACAAATACATGTCATTATGACTGATATTATCCTCTTCATCCACCGAAGTGAGACGATACTCGTTATTGAGTTTTCGGCTCCAGCCGAAACGAATAAACGAATATCGTCCGAAAAGAGAGAGAAAAACAGACACATTATCACGATTTACTGTACGAACTCCGTAGGCTTCACCCGGATTGTTCGGTCGAATTGGTGATTGTGATTATAGGTGCATTCTCGGTGGTTCCAGATCAACGCTACTCTTGGAACTCAAGGCCATGTCGAAATGCAGAACGACGTTATTTTCGGTTCGTTGCATTCACTCAGGGCTCACAATTCCCAGAGCCAGTGAACACTTACTCGCGGTGCGGGGAGTAGTCATTAGTAAATACTACTAACGCGTCTGCCTACTGGGTCGGAGAATTGGGAAGTACGGACCTGACTAAGAAGGTTTGGATGAGAATAATAATACAGGCCAATAAGCCTGACATAGTCCTCTTCGACCACCAAAGTAGGACGATAATCGTCGAGTTTTCCTCTGGCCGAAATCAATCATGTCAAATATCAAGATTTGCTTCACGATCTCCGTAGACTGCATCTAGAATATTCTGTTGAACTGGTAGTTCTAATTATAGGTGTCCTTGGTGGTTCCAGACCAAGATACTTCAAGACCGTCTCCACTCTTTAATCTGAAAATAATACCGGTGTGCCAGAATGTGGCAGAGATTTAAGCTGAACGCCGCAGATGGCCGTTATCCTCGGTTCATTGCTTTTGTCCAGGACATACGATTTTCTTAGCCAGTGACCATTCACCCCGCTGTGCGAGGAGTGGTCATGGATTAATATTAACCGCGCGACCGCTCACTGGGTCGGAGCAGTGGGAGCTGACTGGACAGATTTCGATAATAATAAAATTATCGTTTTTATTGATGCAGGCAAAAAATACATTAGCTTGCCAACAATGTAAGTATGTGGTTAAGTGAAAGAAAAAAACTGCGGAGAAGCTGAAAAAAAATACATTTGAGGCGACAGCCTGCAGAGCAAAAGTTTATATTGTGAACCGTTCAAATGAAAATACTTCAATAACATTATGAAATGAATTGTAGAAACGATTAATAGAAATAACTGACAGAATGAACAACATCCAGAACTTCTACACTTTCAATATACAACTGATTTTTTTAAAATAACCCCAACTTAATATTTTTTTGAGAGATGCAAAGGAAGTTGCAGATTTCAATTCATTAGGGAAATAATTGTTTTATATTCATTATACGAGAACGACGGCTAACATGAAGATATCTTATATCAGGAAATAGTTATAAGATTTTTATATATCAGATTCGCTTCCTGAGCCTGTCTTGCTGAGTCTCCAAGATGACCTAATCGCTCGGAAATGGGAAAGCCCTGATGGAAAACTGGTCCATTATCAAACGATTCTCCCTAGAGCATGCGGTTCTAGATTCATGAAATCAATATTGATATCGCCACCGCAAATTAGGTGCAAATTCGTTCAAAATACATTCAATCCTCGGTAAATTGCGAATTAATTCGGACACTTTTCTGCAACGTCAGTAGCTGAACTGATGCAAGCTATAACCGCAACTGAAGAAGGATGTACTACAGCTGTATTTCCTCGAAGAAACTCATTGTTTTTCAATGCTCTGGATGAATAAGATGTGAAAAATATTATACTCGGCTTGAAAAATGAAACCTCTACCAGATGAGATGAAATTCCAATCAACCTAGTTGAGAGTTGCGTGGCGGAAATAACCCCATATCTCTCAAAAATCATAAAGCAGTCGATTCTCTCAGGAAAGTTTCCCGATAAATTGAAACTAGCAAAAACAGTTCTCACATTCAAGAAAGGTGAACCACAACTTAGTGAAAATTATCGAACCATTGCTATTTTAGGTCTGTTCACAAAAATAATGGAAAAATCTATATATATCATACTCATGAACTATGTGAATAAATATAAAATAATGACTCCTTGCCAGCATGGTTTTCGTGAAGGTCACGCTAGTGACACTGCATCTTATGAACTAGTTTAATTTATCCACGACAAGCTAGACATAGGCTAACTCATGATTGTCATTTTCATCAATTTGTCCCGTGTATTCGATACGTTAGATCCCACATTTTTGGCATCAAAACTTGACTAGGTATCTATAAATGACTAGATTTTATCCTACGCTATAAACTCACGCCTCATTGTTAAGGTGGAAAAGAGCTATTCTGACAGATTTGATGTTGATCAAGGTAGTAAGGTAGTATTTTGGGACCACTACGTTTCCTACTATACGTAAATGACCTGCCATCCTATATCTCGGAGGGTAGAGTATTCATGTATACTGACGATACCACAGTTTGTATCGGCAAAGACAACAGATAACCTGGGATTGAGGGCAAACATGGTAGTTTCCGAATTATCTTCGTGGTGCAGAAGAAACCATCTCATAATAAATTTAAAAAACCATATGTATGCAGTTCTCAGGGCCTCGCCAGAAGCACGAAAAAATGAAGCTCGAAATGAATAACATATCTATATCCAATAGTGAAGGCACACATTTTCTTGGAACAAGTGTGAATGGTGACTTCAAAACTTCAGGACTTCTCACTATACCAGCCTTATATATCTACGAATGTATAAAATTCATTTTCAATCACCGACATTACTTTGAAAATTTTCGAATTACCCATAAATACGGAACTAGGAATACTATGGATTTCAACTATCCCTACCACCGCCTGTCTCTTATAGAGAAAGGAGCACTCTACTCTAGTATCAAATTTTTCAATCATTTACCATCAGCTCTCAAGGAAAATCAGGATTTCATCAAAGTGAAGAAACAACTTGTAAAAATTCTATGTGATATTGAGCCTTATAATACTTCAGATTACTTGAACGCCAATGTAAATGTGTAAACAAATAATATATCTCTTCATAGTCTTCATCAAAATATTTCTAAAAATATCTTCTCTGTTTCTTTTGACTGGCTTGTACATTTTTTATTCAATCATGTATTCTGAGTGCAATAAAGTTTATTATTATTATTATTATTATGAGCTGGATTGATCACATTAACTAAGCCTGTTCCAGGCTGAATATTTCTTTGCTACTTCAATCATAACATTACTTCTTGGGGTTAAGTCATTCGAACATATCGTGTTTCTGTAATTCATCGCTGTGCTGATGACCCCCATAGGGCGAAACTGCGGTCCACAGTTGGACCAAACCATGACGAGTGCTGTTAATTTTCAGTCTTTGGCTACACGCATTGGATTGCAGATTTGTGGTTCCAAATGGTAACTCCTGAACGAAGGCTCCTGAAAAAAAAGTCAGAGTGCATCTGCAGGCCTTGTCAACAAAAGTGACCCGAAAGCAACAGCAAAATCCTTCGGTTTCGGACGTCCCTTGTGAGAGAAAGGATATGTACATTGAAGTGATATTGTGAAGGACAGAATAATAATTCTATACTTGAATTCCTCCGCAGTCCTCTCTCTCTCTTAGGGCCAGTCCATTAACTGTAATGTCTATGGGACAGACAGACAGCGGGAAGCGACTTTGTTTTATACTATGCAGTGACGAGAGAGATAGTGAGAGGGTAGTCCTGACTGACTAGTTGAGGAAGTGAGAAGTGAATGATCTTGAGGATGCAGTCAATGCGTGAATTTTGGGCAAAGGTTAAAGGAAACTCTTTGTCATATAGTCGAGCTTTCGGAAATGTTTATTTCCTTCATCGAGACAATCTGAAAGATGTAGAGAAAAACAATTTGAAGACGAAAGAATATTGAAACGGTGTAAAGTCGGCGGTATTTAAAACTTGAGATATGGTAAATGTTGGAGGGTAATCATTGCTCAATGCACTTAGGCATCATTAGGTCTATTGTGCTTTCTCGAATACGCTAGCTTTAGAGTTAACAGTTTCACTTGGGTCGGATCATACCACTCAGGTAAAATACAATTCGTGGGTGGGATGCATAATATATTTCTTTTATACGTGTTTGACCTGTATAAACCATGGGACATGATCAGCATGATAATTCATAAGCTGTGTGACACTTAATTTTTGTCTTTATTATTATCAACATATACACTCATTATTCGTTCTAAATGCTGTCTTGATCTCTATATTCTTCGAGAACCCTGAAATGTTTATGCTTGGTTGGCATGAATACGTCAAGGTTCTTCAATTACTTGTCGATACCAAATACACCAACTTAAGGGCTAGACTATACAATTTCTTCTATAATAATGAATCTATTGATTGACCATCAAAGCTATTGTCAGTAGCAACATCTGTTTCATCATTTCAAGTTCCTCAATATCATTCACATTAGATAAAGGAAAATTCAATAGTCCATGTATGTAGCTTTCTGAGTCAAACTCAGGAGAGGAAATGGACTGCTGGTTGATACTGATTAATCGGGTCGTGCCTTTAAGATCTTGAGGGTGAATCTCTGTGGACGATGGACTGGCCAGTCGTGCGGGTAGTCAAGGGATACAACACATCGTACCGAAAAGGGCAACAATTGCTACGAGGGGATGATATTTAGGGAATGAATGAATGCCGAATCGCCGTTCTATGGAGTTCAGAAGCAGTTAAGCAATCTGTCAAATTATCTTTTGAACAATTATGCGAAAACCTGAGAATATAGGCTAGAATTTGAATAAAAGTGGTAACATGAGAGATATTTTTGGGGAAAATGGGGTGAGTCAACAGTAATATTCAAAGTTAGGCGACGGTCTTCCTCGAGGGTTTCGATAGGTGGGTCAACATCGTTGACCCAGACATTGTGGTATAAAAGGAGAAAGGTAGGCCCCGGAACATTGAAAAGATTCACTGGGAAGGAGACCTCGAGAACCGAAATCGGCAGTGGAAACATAAAACCAGTTTTCAGGGGGTTCCTTATTCTGGATAAATGAAACTCAATTACTCACGAAAACCTTCCAACGATAGGGAGGGCTCTTGATCTAACACAGAGCAACCTTTGAGTCAGACCAGCATATTGTTTCGTCTATAAGTAGTGTTTTATGGTTAGTGGTTTGAACAAATTCTGTTGACAAAAGCTGCGCACAGTTCCAACTTAATAGAAATTATCTCAAAGATTTTGGGCACACAAAATGAGTTAATTTCTTGCAAGTTTCTGAATGAACTACGAAATATACAACAGAACAGTAACCTCTCACTTGCGTCTCCAAAGCAGTGGAGTTCACATGTTTGGAAACGATCGATAGAGAGGCGTCGCGGTAATGCGAATTCACATATACAAGAAAAATCATCCAAATATTCTCACATTTTCATCAGGGAGCTTCTGATCCCAACCAATGCGGGGAGTCCAAATTAGTTGGATTAAGCGCTTGAGAAATGTAACTGGGTAAAGAATTACCAAGAGATCGAAAATCCTGGCAAGATTTGAGAGAATGTTTCTCTGAGTGCATTCTATATTCAGAGGTGTGACAACAAACCAAAATGTGTCTGTAGAAGGGTTCCATTGAAGACCAAGAATATTACATAGTAAATTCGATTGTATGTCGAAGAAATGAGGATCAACACTCAGATGGGAGGTACGAAAATCCGTTAATCAAGTTGTGTCATTGCTAGACCACTTTCTCAATTCAAATCCACCTTACCCAGAAGTGATATCAGTTCCTGCAAGGACAACGCAATTTCATACATCTGTTGTAGACACAGCGATGTCATCAACATAGGTTGCGGAATATAATGCATCGGCAGCTAACGGATATTCTTGCCCTTCGTCTTGAGCGAGTTATATCAAGGTACGAAGAGCTAGATAAGGAGAAGATGAAACTCCAAAAACGGGAGTTTTCAGTCGATATTGGCAAAAAGGTTCTTGTGGAGAGAGCCTCCAGATAATCCTTCAAAAGTTCCTTTGCTCTTCAGTAACAAAAATCTGACTCATTTTGACATTTGCTGGCGAAACATACGCATGGAAGCGAAAATTTGATGAAAACGAAATGATGTCTTGTTACAGCTTTGGCCCAACTAGCAGGAGATCATTGGGAGAAGTCAGAGAGGGAATCTTTGCGGAGGCAGCAAATACGACTTTCAATTTACTTGCGGTGCCATCATTCTTCAAAACACAGTGGTGAGGAACGTAATATGAATTGTTATCCTCTTTCATTTCAAGGACATGTTTCATATGAGCAAGTTCAAGAAATGTCTGCATGAAAGATTTATATCGCTGATATAACTAAGGTTGGGGAATCAAGCGTTTTCTAGGGAATAAAAAAGCTGAAGTGCGAGCGAGCTGTCTCATTCCAAGGAAAGGAGGGGCAGGTTTGCGGAATGGAAGGGACACATTGAAACGCCCTGTTGAAGTTCATTTTGTAGTATCAAGAAAATATCTCTCACAGAGAGATCCTTCAGAGGTTTTGGAAACTTCGGGAATAGCTTCTAGCTACCAAAATTTCTCCGCCAATGAAACGTCAGTAGCCGTAGAGAAAAAAGGTGTAGGAGGGCGTAAAGAAAGGTGATTGTATTTACCCATCAGTATGTAACCGAAATGGTATCTATTGCATCTGGTTTTCCAGAGGGTCCGGGTATGCGACCATCTCGAAGAACTTGGGAGAACACATCGGCCTCTAATAAAAGTTCAATGGCAACAGGGCTTCTGAATTTTGGATCGGCTAGACGGGAATTTGAAAAATGTATCCAATCATTCGTATTGAGGTGAATTTTCCCAAATGGTAGGTAGAACGACTGTGTCAATGTTGAGGACAGGGCTGATGCTTCGAAAGGACGTAATGATATAGGTAGAGCACCGCATGATTGGCCGGCGTATTATTAGTGCCCAGACCCGGGATAGTGAGAAAAAAGTTTGATGGATTTGACTGATAAAGAAGGTCATACTTCTACTGTAAAGTAGGCATCTCAAGGGTTGAAAAGTACTACGACTGCCACTACTTCCACCCTAGCAGTAGACCGAACAACACTGATTTATAACCTAAAACGCTTCATTAACTGAAGAACCACTTGATGAAGCTTCTTGACCAGAAACCACACCGGAGGATTCACCGGCTGTAAAACCAGAGCCAGAAGATGAGGGGGTGATAGAATAGAAGTGCAAAAGAGTATGGTGAGACTGCCTACATCTGCGACATTTCGACGAACTTTTGCAAGAACTGGAGGTGTGAGAATTACTGAGAAAATTGATATTAAGTTTTTCACTCTTTCGTAACTTGAAATGCTCGACTGGAATGATATTCAGAAGATCTGGACATTTGTAAATTTTATCCTCTGTACTTGAACAGATCGTACATTTAGTATTATCATCATGTGTATGGGTCAGAGGAGAGGTTAATGAACGAGAAGGGGGTGCGGCCTGCTTTCTGAATCGAACTTCTTCCCAGCAGCATTTCCTTTACGAGAAAATTTCAGATTATCTATGGCTTCGCATCGCTTGTTTAAGAAATCAAAGAAGCTTTTGTATTTTGGAACTTCGGAGGAGTTGTGATGCAACTCGAACCAAGTGGCACAGACATGTAAATTTGTTTAATAAACATCTGGATTAGGATAAAATTCCACTGGTTCACTGGAAAGTATAATGCTGCTGAATTATCAGAAAATACATCTAATTATTGACGCAACTCTGATGAGGAGTCACTGTTAATTTTAAGAGCATTATCTATAGCAGACCAATATAAAGAACCAATGACGCGGGTATACCTGAAACTTTTGAATATTTTTTGGTAGGCAATAGGGAAATTAAAATCTGTCATCGGTAGGTTCTGAATATCCTTCAAAGCTGGGCCTCTTAAGGAGGTGAGCAAGTAATTAAATTTTTCGACATCGCTTAACAAAGGGTTGTTGACCAACGTGAAGTGAACATACCCACATAGGTGTCGAAGTTCAGAACATCTCCACTGAAAATCGGAAGTTCAATAATGGATAATGGAAATTTTTGAAACGAATTTGATGTATTTGGAGCGGCATTCGGCAGCGGCTCGCTGAAAGTCTTCGATAGTTTCGAATAAACAGATTTAATTAAATAATAAGTGTAAAAACTTTTGCGAACTGCATTTTCTGCTTCAAAAAGTGCATCATCATCAATATCAATAATAAAATTGAATTTAACTCAAAAAAAAAACAAACGGATAATATGCAACTGAACCAAAAATAATCAGCTATAACAACCAACTACTATTTTAGTAATATGTATAATTGATGAATAGTCACTCCTTTGTTTGATAAAACAGGCGCAGTCAGTAGTTGCTCCTAGTGTGGATATCGAGCCGCTGCGCCGGCCAGAGGAGTTCCACTTCCTAACTTTGCAAGTGGGTGTCAACCCATGTTCCTTCCCAATAGTACATTGAAATATGAGCCATTGAAAAATATTCAGTATTTTGTCAGCAGATCTTAGACAATGATATTTTAAGAATTCAAAATTGTGAAACAAAACCCTGAAAATAGTGAAATCGCTCAATTTAAATATTCGGATGTCTTTTAAATAGCAGATCCGACACTTTTGAAATCGTCACCTACTCACAGGTGCACCTATTTTTGATAAATACCTATTACGTATGTGGATGTCGGAATTTCGTTCGTGAAATGCATCGGATGTTGCAGTAACGTCTTCTGAAATCAGTCTCTCCCTATCCAACGAATCAGCAGCCCTGAAAAAAAGTTAAAATGAAAATATACACCAATATAGCGAGTCGACCTGAAATCTATGACTTTAAATAAAATATGGAGAAAATGGTGAGGCGTACGGGTATATTGCTGAGTAAAATAACGTTCAGAATAAAGATGCATTATAATTGCATAACTTCAAGTTTGCAATATCGTGATACTCTGTTCTAAGTAGAAAGACGAAATGAATTCTGGAATCTGAAAAAAAAGTTGCTACCGAAAAGTGCGAAAGAGTAATAGAAGCCCATAACAAGCGTATATCAAATAAAAAGCAAGCCCTAATCTTAATGAAAAATGTAAAATACGTGAGGAATCATTGCCAAATCTGTTTTCCCTTCCAAAAATAAAATATAAACAATGTGGATCAATATGTGAAGATATTTCGGTATTAGTGATTATAGCATTCACAAGCTCGATATTGCCAGGCAGCTATTTCGAACCGCCATAGGTCTACGAGGCGTACACAATGCATTTCGAACCGTCAATCCCTTGAGAAAAGGACCTAAATTTGAAAAAATTTACATTACCGATAGAAGAGAGTCGCCAACTGCTGAGTTCGATGAAAATACTCAAACCTGATAAGTGATGAAGATCTCCAACAACGGGCACTAAGACCAGCAGAAACTGTTAAAGTGTCGAACCACTGCGAACGAGAATCGTCTTAGGTCCACAAATTGCAGGAAATCCATTACCAAATTCCTTTATCTGAGATCAAAACAGCAGTCTGGCGATACGCTTGTGGATACAATGATCTCTAATACCGAAATTCAGTAAGGGATTACAGCCAGCAATTCATTGACCTAGGACGATTCTCGTTCGCAATGGATCGAAACTGCTTCTGCTGTTCATCGTGCCCATTGTTAGAGATTCTCTTCACATATCATTAGGTTATTCGGTCATTTATATCAGTAAATCAAAAAACAAAACATTGATATGTATACATTTTCTTTCTTCTTTGGTTGGTGGTTCGATGGTCGTTGGCCAAAGGAAGGGGAAACTACAGGACTTTTTCGACGGGTGGTTCCGATAGGTATTCGCACCGCCGCTTCATGAAATAGCAGAGTGTAATTAGTGTGTGTCAAAACACTGATAACTATATTCAAAATCTCATCAAACATAATGGAATGAATTTGTAAATAATTATAATAATATCATTTTTGAGGTTCCGGGTCAAATTTCAAATGATCATTTTTCAAATCTTGTTTTGAAAATGAACTATGAAACTCTTTAATATAACAATATTGATAAGTGGATACATTGTTTGATATAAGTATTTTACATACAATAAAAACCAATCAAAGCTATCTCATCTCAATATTGATAAGATACTCGAATAGATTTATATTTCTCCTTAATCAGTGTGAAGAAAGCAACATGAGACATTTTGCGTTCAATATAGCATCAAATAACGTTAAACCAGAATCGTTAGAACAAATTTGAAATCATTGCGGGGAAGAGGGGTTTATAGGTGGTTCGATTGGTTATATCCGAGTTGTGTGAAGAGTGTGCACCAAATCAAGGCTACACATGCAACATCCTTTTCATCTATTTTTTAACTTTCAGTTGAAGAAGAACACACATAATTATGATCATTATCAAATTAATATTGATGGGTAAATATATTATATTTATATATTTATCTATGCAGATTTATAGACAACTGGATGGTAAACAAGGTAAAATACAAAAAAAACGTCGTTAGAAAGGGTATATCAATAAAAACTATTAATGAGGAGTAAATAACAACCTTCCACATATTTATATTTTATGATTGACACTTTAGAAGGCTTTCGATCTGTCTGGGTATATTTAGTATATGTTTGCAAATTTTACTATTTTCAATGTGCAAAGTTTTGGATGAATTGCTAATGTTGTAGATTATCCTCTCGAAAGCCATTTCGATATTGATTTTATAAAGAGTGTTTGCCACTACAATAAAACAAAATCTAGGATATCAGTAGCGATATTACATACCTACTTCAAAGTCATTTTTTGTGGTTGATGAATTTTTTCTAGAAAGAAAATGTGACATCTCAGATCTTTCACATATTTTCCAAAATAAGTATAAAAGAGAAATAATTGGAAATTAGTTCTGAAAACGGAAGCGGATTTTGTTTCCGAAACGTTAACAATGATGAAGTACTTGTCATAAATATCAGTCCTTGCCTATTTCTGGTAGACAAATTTGAGTAATACGAGAAGTTGCTGATAAATAAATAAATAGGAGGTAGTTCATTCATCAGGGAATGTTTCTAATTGACGCAGCAACTTTTAGGGGTAGATTAGAAGTCTGCCCTTTCACACTTGTACGGATTTTAATAACAATTCTTTATTTTTCAGCTTTTGGCAGGTTCATAGCCCAAAAACTACGAAGAAAAAAATTACGCAGTTACTCACAAGTGAGGAATCTTTATGTATTATATTAACTTTTGAATAGTTTTGCATAAAATAACCTTCAGGGTGAATTTAATAGTAATCCCGTAACAAAAAGAAACAACACTAAAATAATTGAAGTGGGTGAAAATATTTTGTATGAGTATCATTTAGTGAAGTTTGATTTGTAGTCGAATTTCCACAAAAAAGACTTATGATTCAGTGTATATTCAGATGTCTTCAAATAGGTACCAGGCCATTCAATATTTTTAATAATACCCAGTAAATTTGGTAGGTGGATTGGGGGCGGAATGATTCAGTTTTTTTGTGAAGACTTGAAAACTGACTGATAGAGCTAGTTTGAGATGGAGTTTGGTACCCCCATTGCAGTTTTATCTAGTTTGTTGGTGTACTACAGTTTTTTTCATGACCTTAAATGACAAAAAATGAACGATTATGTGAAAAATTGGATTTGTATTATCGCATACGGGGTACATTGAACCAGGGTATGGGGCACATTGATATTTCATGCATATGTAAGAATCTTAACTACTTTTTCCACTGAGTTATTTATATTAATTGAAGATGAACACATTATCGCTTACAGATGTAAGAAACTGAGGGGAAAATGAGTATTCAATTCAATATAATAACATGTTTCAAATTTCTTCCCTGTCATGTGATTAAAAAGGTTGGATTTTTATACTTAACTTTACCCTAATATCTCTTTTTGCATGTTTGGATTTCAAACTTTTGTTCCGAT
Source organism: Zygogramma bicolorata (assembly GCA_032362365.1). Lineage (NCBI taxonomy): Eukaryota > Metazoa > Arthropoda > Insecta > Coleoptera > Chrysomelidae > Zygogramma > Zygogramma bicolorata. The sequence continues at coordinate 747,847 of JAVJAQ010001202.1, read as the reverse complement.
AGACCACCGTCGACCGCATATGTAATTTCATTTGAATGATGTTGTCATCTAGCAGCGAATGGAAAGAGTTTGCATTTTCTGAGAATTATTGTTAGCAGATGGCAGTGCAATCTTGGTGAGCAATATTTCAAGAAATCTTTTCAACACTGCATCTGTTCAGTTTTCTACATCCAGTTATATTTTATTCTTTAGTGTTTATTACATACTTTTTCTTGTATAATGGAGCCTTACGAAAGGGAAATAGCACGTTTGCAAAATTTGTACGAAATTGTATCTTCTGATGAAGGTTCAATTTATGACTCTGAGGATTCCATTGAGGCTGAGGTGAGCAATCATGAGACAGATTCTGAACAAGACGTTCCAGAATCTGAAGACGAAGAGGTAAACTTGACTCACGACATGGACAGACGATTATATTATTATGGAAAAGTCCGGACTAGGAGTGAAAATATTGTGTCTAATTTGCCAGAAACCATTCGTGAGGCAAAAGAGGCAAGAACTCCCATTGCTGCTTGGAACTGTTCATTTGGTAATATTATTGAACTTGTAGTGCACTATACAAACATGTATATTACAAGAGTTTCTCCTAATCATGAAGATACAAATGAAAAAATGAAAAATCGGAATTGAATACCAGTGATTATTCACCTTTTCACAAATAATTACTGTTTTTGAAGAACTACACATGCACATCAACTCGAAACTCCAATGTTGTGTTACAGAATATACATTTTTGAATATCAATCGAACTCATTATTGTCAGTGATACAATTGTGAAAGTACAGAAATATATAAATCATTTTCTATTGCAATAAATTCTGTAATGTAGTGTTCAGCATGTTTGTCTGTCATGCGGGAAGCCGGAGTTCAAATCCTCGCAACTGAACCACCGTGTTGAGATTCACACTTCAAAGAGTAAGGCCTCGTTGATCCATTGCTCGCACAAGTTTCAACTTTTGAGGGTTTGTGTTCGTCGTAAGAGGGTGTCAGCTGATTAAGGGACTTCTCTTTGATGGCTGCTTGCCATTCTTGAAGGATGTGTTTAGACTAGAAATATTTTTGTACACAGATATTTGGCATACTTGAATTTTTGTACAAAGATATTCGCCATACTTGATAAAACGTTTGAGAATGTAGGTAGTATAATCTAGGGGCAATGATCTTCAGAAATACTTTTCTGAAGCTTTTTTTATTTCTAGACTGAAAATCCGTAACAATACCGTAACCGTTTTTTAATCATAACTGAAACTAACCCGACTCTGACAAAAAATTATTTTCATGATAAAATTGATGTCTCAGAGGTTTCGCAGTTTTCTGAAGTTTTAGGGTTGGAAATAAAATCAGTTATTACCAGATATTCATTCATAATGTGAGGGAATATAAAAAATGGAACAGGAATTTTGTAACATCAACATAAATTACAAAGTTGACAAATCGCATTACTCTTTCAGATACATATTTCAAAGATACATTTGGATCTATTTCAATTCTGAAGGAAAACAGGCAATTAAAATTATCTTGAAGATAATGAGAAAATCGTGGATTTGGAAAACACAGAGAGATGACCACTATCCCATTGGATACCCCAATCCTAAACGTTGGTACGTCAAAGTCAAATGCTTTTTGAATGAAAAACAAAGATTTCATGGAAGTAACTTTTTGCCAGCTTAGTAAACAACAATACCCTTTATACTTCAGAGCTGTTCAATCAAGTCTTGAAATAGAAACTGAAGAAGCAAAAAAGTGAATCACAGGAATCTGGATCTAGCATCAGCTGCAAATATCTGTTGGCTCACATCATACAAGCGACAACTGAAGTTTCACAATCTGAACTAGCGTCGTTTTTTTATATCAATATTACAAACTGATTGCTTTTAGATCAAAATCTTAAATAATTTCTGAACTGAAATTCTAATTCTATATTATATTCCTGACTAGCCACGTTTATTTTCATTCACAAGATTATTTTTTCCATATTCGATCACAACTTGCTAGGTGCTCGGATGTAGAAAAGAGCTGCGTTCAATTCAATTGATAAACTTATGAAAGACATTCAATTCCAGGTTATTGTCACATCTCGGCGTCAAAGACAAGTACTCACTGATCAGACATTTTCAAGTGGGAGATACTATTCAATTTGATGAATGAATTAATCAATAGGTTTCCAACTGTTGCTAAAGGTATATGAATAAATCAAAATAAAAAAAGGGTTTGATTGTATTGCCCAATAGGTCTACATTTTTTTAAGGAACTGTTATGAAAAAAAATAAGATAAATGTCATATTCAAAACAAACAATGATAAGTAGTAAAAAATTTTAAACAATATGCGAACTGTTGAAAAAAATCATGAATATATCATCGGAAAATAGCAAATGAGAAGGTAAAAAATGAGACATTGGAAAGTTTAGTTTCATTCCATATTACTTGAAATCAATCACGTTGTATCAGCTCAAAACAGAATCAAAACAGCAATCGCAGTTGAAAGATACACAGTTCAGAACAAATTCATTTAATTATTTTTTCACAGATATTGAAAAGAATTATACAACCCAACAAATATATATTATTTTGATGCTGGTGAATTACAAACTGATTTTGAATGTTTTTGCTGTGCTGATTTCAAAAATGTCTTGCATTTTCTCGTAGCAGCTCTAGTTCTTCAGATACGGACCAATCAATTTTAGTTCTGATAACAAGTAGGAATAATGATATCTTTGAAGGTCAAAACCAAATTTGCTTAACTGAAATTGGCATGTATTTACCCTATTTCAGGTACTTATTGCCCATGATTGTAAAAACCGACCTTTCTATAACTCTTTTGTATACTTCTACCCTTTGTAGGTAAAGTTGCTTTGATTATTTCGTATACGTTTTCCGAATATTAAATCAAAGGCATGACATCCACTAGTAGAAGTTGTTTAAATCAACCAGACGTGTTTTGTTATATATGTGGTGAATACACTTTTGAAGAAATTAGAAACCTGTTTCTGACTTTGTGAAGAGAGCTTATCTGGCCTTTTTTGGCGTCCACTTGGGAGACCAGGATAAAATCGTGGGCTCCACATTTGGTACGTAAAACATGCGTTTAACATTTTCAGCAATGGTCAATTGGAAAGAGGACGTCCCTAAAGTTTGGAGTACCAATGGTTTGGAGGGAACCAAGAAACCATCACGATGATTGTTATTTTTGTATCGTAAATATCAAGGGTATCAATAGAAACAATAGACAAAAATGGCCATATCCTGATATAGACTCAGCAAGAAGGCCTGTACCTCATCCTGAAGAAATACCCATTCCAATATTCAGGTGTCTACCTACACTTTCAGAAGATGATCAAGATACATCATCGTCTGCCGGAGTTCAGGATTTGCAATCAGAAAAAGACAGTGATTTTGAGGCAGATACAGCAAATCCCCAACGCTTCAATCAACAAGAATTGAGTGGCCTTATTAGAGACCTGAACCTCTCCAAGGAGACTGCTGAATTACTTGCCTCTAGATTAAATGAAAATAATTTACTTTATCCAGGTACTAATGTTACCTTTCATCGTAAAAGAGATAGGGATATGCTGCCTTTTTTCTCTCAGGAAAGAACCTAGTTTCCTGTAACTATATAAAAGGAATATTGGGAAAAATAGGTTTGCCGGAATACACACCAGACGAATGGCGCCTTTTTATTAACAGTTCAAAACGTAGTTTGAAATATGTCCTTTCACACAACGGCAATAAATATGGGTCAATACCCAATGGTTTTTCTAATAGTATGAAAGAAGAATCCTTTTTTATGTCTTTGGGATAGCAGAGCACAGAATCAGCACTGGGTTAACAGAAATTGGCCTTTGAGAAATGTCATGATTCGAGGACAACATAACGTGCTTAACGAACCTCTGGTTGCGAGCAAAAAATTCATATTTCCACCCCTGCATATCAAGTTGGGGCTTATGAAGCAATTTGATCAAGATGGAATTTGTTTCAATTACTTGTCGCGTAAGTTTTCTGGAATTAGCACATAAAAACTGAAAGCCGGAATATTTGATGGACCATAGATAAGGCAGCTTATTGAAGATCCACAATTTACAACACCAATGAAAGAGATTGAATCCAATACTTGGCGTTCATTTGTTGAATTAGTACAAAATTTTCTTGAAAAGCGGAGAACTACATAAAATTAGTGAAAATTATGCTTTTCAACTTTAAAACTATTTTTGTAACATGAGCATAAAAATTCACGACATCCAGAGCCACTTCAGATCAGATTCCAGAAAACCTAGGTGATTTAAGTGAAAACCAGGGTGTAAGATTCCATCAGGACATTGAAACTATGGAAAGTCGTTATCGCATGCTAAAAAGTCGTATAGAAGAAAATTATCAAGTGATAAGTGATGAATGTTATTTATGTTTATCCCTGCTATTTCATGTATAAGTAATAAAGATAATCAACTTACTTTATATTATAATTTTATTATTGTTTTTTTAATGGTAGTACCGTAGTAGAAGTAAATAATAAAATAGTAATACTATGAACTGTATATAAATTAAACAATAAGATTACATCAACCAAAAAGGCGCCAATATTACATTACTCAAAAACTATGTCTGATATACCAAATCTGAAAGTTATTTCGGATTCTGAGCTCAAAAATTACCTGAAAACAACTGAAAAATAACAGACACCAAATTGGCTGTTGGATTATGATCAGTAATGTAAAATCAATGCAGTGTGAACGAGAAAACACTCGACCAGGTAAAGAACAGAGGATTCAGTCGCAACGGAACAATAACTATTCAATTGAACCCCCGTGCACTTTTACCGTGAATAACTCAACCGTAGGAAGCAGGCAGCCGCCTGCGGGCTCGAATGAACGAGATAAGAGTAGTCCAATCGCGTTATGATAGTCCGTTGCGACATAATCTATAATTTTGAGCTGGCAAATACATTGAAAATGCCATGAATCTTCAAATATTTTCCACATCTATATAAACATCTCAGTATGCATGCACTATATTATAATTTGAGTGATTAATGTGCTTTTGCTTTCCGAAAATTTAATTACTGTTACTTTAACAAAATAACTCATCTGCGAAGAGTGGATGAGAACTTATTCACAACTCGAAGTAATATTGTATTGGCAGGAAACTGTATTTGAATCGAAATAAGTGAGTGGAAACTAGATGTTCTTTGTGTTCTGCGAAATTATTTGTAATGTGCATTTGATTTCTATCACATTTTTTCGAATTCTAACATATGTGATAAAAATAACTCTAGGAGTCCATTAACTTCAGAAGAGACACTTTCAATTCTTTCATCTCAGTTTGGAATCTTCGCCCACTTTATTGATTAGTTCATGAATGAGAATATTCAATTGTTGATAGAGTAATCGACTTCACTATTATTGCTGGCATTAGTAGAGATACACTATCAAGGAGCAAATGCTAACATTTCATTGAGTGCTCATATGAATTACCTAAGAACCAAGAAAATAGTACATCTCGAAGAGAGATGAACAGCTGTTATCACGGTTTAGGAGTTTTTTCGTGATTCATAATCAAAAATGTTTTCACTAAATTGTGATAACTATAAATACGTTTCTGTGGGTGGATAGTGTGAAGCCAGTTAAGCTTATTTCATAGTCAGGAAATGTCCTTATAGTATGTTACACACAGAGACACGCCTAAAGTACTCTGCGCCTTCAATAACTGAATATTTAAAGTGCAATTATTATTATTGATGAAAGAGAATTGACGAAAGTGTATTGTGAAGCGAATATTGCGGAATTATATTTTCATTTAATTGAAGGCATGCATAATGGACGTAGTGAATACGATTTAATTATTTGATTAGAATGTATAATCCTTCAACTTCCTTGTGGAAAGTAATTACTTCAAAAGTTCCTTATTTCTCACTAGATAGATAAATAATTCAATATAAAAAATATGTCACATGCAAGAGCGTACTTAGCACTTTATACTGGAGTGGGGTATGATTTTCAAACGAATTTGTGAAGTGAATATTTTTTTGGTGGTTTCGTTTTGTTAGACGAAAGATTTATCTCCAATATATGCAGGAAATCGAATGATTCGTTATATAAATGATAAATATTCCTCCACTCCTTTTTGACTGGGACAGCCTTCACGCATGATATCCGCTTTTACGTCTCCTCCATACAAAGTTTCTGCCATGCTACGAAGTGTTACATTTTGCCAAGTTCCATATTTTACGTACGCTTATCACGACCCCTACAACAGATTTCGATTTCAAATAACAAGAGACGCGGACAACAAAATTGGCACTGATATTCCGATCACTCACAATTCTTGACTGTTTACCTATGCGTAGCAAAAATTATTTATTCAGAATATCTTTGGAGTTTCGGCAGTCAACTGCAAATGATATCACTTTTTCGGCCTTTCCTCCAATTGGCGCGTACCTGATTACATACCGTGTCTCATTTCTCTCGAGAGAAAAGTACTTTTGGAAGAGAAACATAACTTCTGGTGAGGTTTGTATACATTTTTAACATTCATTGGAAATAAAATACTGGGTTAGAAAATTGTTAACACTTGACTTGGTTCGACTGAACTTTTCACTTGCCAGTCGGGCAAGTAAACAATAAATATTTGTTAATGTAATTCATAAATTACAAAAATATCCCGTATAAATTGTATGAATTATAAAAATATTCACTATACAATTTTTCAACGTGCTACATACTACGAAATCACAGCGATAACTGCTGTGACGCAAGGATTGGTGTTAAAACATCGTCTGGTGAAATCGTTCTCTATCAATATAAACCGTTTTTGTGGATGTGAATATGTCCTGAATTGAATAAAACAAACGTTAAAGCAAAAACGACAGACAAATAATACATAATACTGAGCTATTGAAAAATAATTTGAAAAATATATACGTGATAGCAAAAAATGGAAAGCACATCTGATTTTATGATGTTCAACTCCTCATATTTATCATATTTTCATTCAAAGAAGGATTTTGTTGCAGACCAGTGTTATCACTCAGAAATCACAATATAACGTGAATATACTGTTACGAAATATCCTAGCGCCGAGCCTGTCGCTCATAAACGCAAAATAACATGAAGGGTCGAAGAGAGAACGTCAATTTTCCAGGAACTCTCGTCGTGCGTAGAATGTTCGATCATCGGGATTTGTCTGAAGGATTCTCCATGGGTGTGAGCGGGTATATATATATACGGGAGCCATTTAGCGCTACGGAAGATTTTTCTATTGCAGAGAATTTCTAGTACCGAGAGTTTTAGTTCAGAGCGTTGGGTAGTTCGTAGAACAGTTTGAGTGATTGTATTGTATTGTGATAAAGAGTTGTAATAAATGTATTCAAGTGTTGTTTGGAGTTTTAATAAACGAACCCAAGGAATTATCGTAACAATATAATACATTTTCGAATAAAATTCACCATATTTCACACCTGTTGTTGTACTTGTAGTAATTATTGTTATTTATTTACGTTGTCACGGATTTTCATAAAGTATTGGTCAAATCCTTCAGATATTCAATAAATAATTTCTGAATGACTTTCACATTATATCATCCATTATAATGGATTTTCACAACCCATTTATAAAAGCCTATGAATAATAAATTCAAGTTTCATCTATCTTTTGTCGAATAAATACATTAATCTAGGATAGAAAGCGGGAAATAAAATGGCATGAAGGAGAACTCACTCCCATCAACGCCTTGGGTCTCACCTACCCCAACCAAAAAAATTCAAATGATGAACTCCTACTTGTGGTACACCATTGAAAAGCCTATAAAAATACTTTGCAACATTATAAAAATAGTTGTCACCAATAACTATCGGATTGATAATTGAATAATTTCCAAAACAAACATGACCTAGTTGTAATACTATGCTACAAAGCTCTAGGGGCCAATGAAACTTCATTTTTAATGAAGAGTGTCCTTCAAATTGCCGGTTTCGAAAAACAAGTTGTGAACTATATTCATTATTATCATTATTTATTTATATATACTTATACTTCGCATTGTCAAACACTTTTAGAGTGTGCCGAGATCTCAGATATCCCACCTACCAGGATTGGTATCTAAGCAACTATCGCATCGAGTCACCCAGAAAAATTCATCCTCGACCCCGGATTGAACCAGCAGTGAGAAAGCCAAATCAAATACACGACAGCGCCGCAAACCGCTCGGTCACCACCGACCATCTGCTTTTTGGGTTCTGCCGCAGTCCATAATCTATTGTTCATTTGATACGTTTAAATATCATGAGAGTTCATCATTTGTGCGATCGGTACTGTCATTCAGATGTAGTTGTCACGATGGGTTACCTTATAGTTGAGCTCCTGAACGTGTGGAGATTATTTTTATATATGCCTATTTTTCTGAACGCATAAATGCGTACAAATATTCCAGTCAGCATGATATTCCAGTCGTTGTATAAACCGGGCCTTAGTGAGAATGTACACGAAATAGGCGAGGTCCATTACGCAGTGCCATCTCATAATTAGGTTCACAATATTCACAATCATCAGTTGTAATTCAATAACCGTCATGGTATTAGGTCGAGAAGTAGTTGTATCAATCTATTTGTTTCATTTTTGTAACGCAATGCTATTTTTTTCGTTTTTATTGTAGAGTTCATCAACCAAAACTCAGACTTGATCTCTAATGAAAAAATTTGTGGTGGCAGTTTGAATTCCCGCAGTTTAACATGAAAGGCGAAGCGGCATTAGATTAAGTATATTGCAAATGAAGAAAACCTCGGTTTTATTTTAATTGTCGATTGACTTTTAGTGTATATAATTCGAACAAATTAAAAACTATTGCTCATCATCGATAACGCCATAAATACAGCGCCAATCCACAGATATGAATGCATCGGAACATTCATATTGATTCCTTAATTTCAAGAATGTTATTCTTTAAAAATTGAATTGAACTGGATACTTTATGAAAATCCATATTTGACAAAAATACTAACGTTTCCTGTGTTATTCTCACTGAAAATTGGTTTATAAAACAGCGAGACGGATAAAAATGCTGCTTGAGGCAGCTATTGTACAGAAAAATACGTGTCACGGTTTTGAAAATCTGTTGTTAGTGAGAATCGTTCGTATTTTTTGTAATTCTTTGGTATGCTCTTGGCAATATAATCCTCCTGTGCTTCATTTGATATTTGCGAGTATAAATTGACCATTTGGATTCAATAATTACAGTTTGGTTTTATAACATGTTTAGTAATTAAACTTTCGTTCAAAAGCGGTTTATCTTGAAAATGTATGAGACGTTTCGTGACTGAGAGAAAAGTTGATCCGTTTGGTGAGTTTTCGAGCAATTGGTCAGAATAAACACTACATGGAGTTTTTGACAGTTTCGATGCCGAAGTTTCGGTGAGTAATCACGCCTTGACCAGGGCTCACACAAAATCCCTGTAGTGATGTCTGACAAACTACAGTTAGCAATTTTTTCTATCCAATTGCTCGATATCATACCGAACAAAACAACAGTTGTGAACAAAGCATATCGAATTTTATCGAAAAAGTGAAGAAGACATAACTGTTGAGGTTGAATTTGAAGATTATCAGTCAGAACAACTAAACAAATAGTTGAACGCTTGGTGTCAAAAATTGGTGGCATCTTTGATTGTTTATTACGAAAAAAAAGAGGGTTTTTTGGCTACAGTGAATTTCAAAAATTAACCACGCCCGTGATGGAGTGCAACAGTTTTTATTTTGTACGAGCTTGATTTTTATAAACGAACCAATATCAATCAATAACAAAATTTAAACATATTTGTACAGTTGTTTTTAACAGCTTTGAAACGCGATAATTACCATTTTGTGCATTCATATGATGACATTAGAAAACTTTCTGAGAGAGGCTTTCTTGGAGTCATTTGCGCTGGAAAACAAATGATTAATGGCATTAATTATATGGAAAGCAAAAAATCTAAGCGAGAATATCAAATATCATCTCTGGGAATCTCAAAATAAAAAGAGTAAGCTTACAAAGTCAACGAAATACATGAAAAGCTAACAGTCCCCCCCCCCCAAAAAAACAAAAAATACCATCAACACACTTTCACCATATTTCAAACTAATGATACATCCGACAGGGAAATCCTTGGCCCCACAAGAACCAGAGCAAAGATGGTGAAGCACAGCAATGACCATTGACCGCGAGGTGTGATGGGAACTGCGAGATGACAGGGGCAGCGCAATGGCAACGTTCATAGTATTTGATATGGTGTTATTGAAATATTTCACATTTTACTAAAATCAATTCATACTGATTCGATTTCAGTGAAATTCAAATAAAATCTCCCTTCCTCATTTTTTTTAGTGATTATCATCATCCATCAACGGACTGAATTGAAACTAAACCACAGGATTAATTCACCTGATAAGAATTCGATGAGATATCAATCACGAAGTCGAATGATTGAATGTAAACAATGAGATTGGAACCTCTGGTCTAAAAGTTGGAACTTTTTGTAGCGATCGATTACCTTCGAACTGATATTTTTTGCACTCGACGCTCATTTCACCAACAAGGTTAGCATCTTCAGGAGAATAAAATTGATACTCATATTTACAAAATTCATTGAATAACCTACAACGTCGTTAGTGAGAAGATTTCAAGAAATTCCTTTACTGTTAGTAACATGGAGGCAGTTAGTTATAACTGTAATCAGGTATAAATGTTGAGATTTGGTGTGAAAGTTAAGACTGTTTGTCGAGATCAATTACCCAATAACACCAAACTGATATTACTTGCACTTGAAGCACATTTCGCTAACAAGGTTGGCATCTTCAGGAGAAGAAGATTAATATTAAATGTACATTTTGCTGGAATATGCTTTTTCAGTCTCAGATTGTTTTCACTAATTCTACGATAAGAGCATGCTGGGCGACATTAGAATTTTCTCCCTTTCTATATCTTATGTGTGCATAATGTTCCTCAAAATTGGTTTTTATAGCTCGTCGACTCTGGCCCCTATGTATTTCTTGTTCCGATGTTAACAATGATTTCATATATCTCTGGGTTTTCTGTGTTTTTTTTATTTATTTTTTGGATTACCAAAGTAGTTGAAAATAAGGACTTTCATAAGCAACTTTCATATTCAAGTTCTCTAGTGTAACGTGATGTAAAAATAATATCAATGGTGACAGCGTTCCTATCCCATTTAGCCCGTTATTTAGTGTAAGTGTGTAAGATATTAATCAGAATAATTAATAGACGAAGTCCTGCGGCCAAGACGAAAAAAAAAACTCTGAAGGTATATTGCTCGTCTGCACTACCTCAGATTGTAAGAGACAAATAGTATCAACCCATGTCTTCAGATTTAGTACCAATCTTCTACCGAAGATATTAACCTTGTTAGGGAAACGCGCGTCGAGGGCGAGGGAGTATTATCAGTTTGGTTTAAGGGGGAATTTATCTTTAGGAAAAGTTGTGATTAGGTACTTCAATATTGCCTTCAACCAATGCAAATTCGACACAACTGCAGGTATGGTAGTGATTTGTGCCCTAACTGAACCTAGAATGATGGTTTATTGCATCGTTCCTACCATCTCGTGATCATCCCAATGGGCTTAATCAGCACTGGGAGTTGGACAAACGAGCAACACAATCAATATTTCAGACTGCCGAGAATGTTTATGGCGTCTACATTTTGGTAAAAAAAACTGATAGGTGGGCCTAGAATTGCAGAGGTGCACCCAAGAATATCCTTCGGGGGGGAAAGAAGTAACCTCAAATGGGATATAGATGAATCAATACCAAAAATTTGTATTATATTCAGTAGGGTCAATGAAAATAGAATATGTTTTATCGTTCATCAAAAAAATAAAATTTCCAGAAAAAAATAGCAAAATAATTATCTATAAGAGACTACTTCATGGTCATGGTCGGTCAGTATCACGTCAACCAGTTCAGATATGTGCTCAACTGTAACACGATACAATCTTAATTTGAAATTCAGATTCCAGTTCAAAGGACTGACAGTTCAGTATCACTGAAGATAGCTGTCTGGCATTGGATTTATGAATGTAATGGTTTTTGAATGACGAACTTCTGATTTTTGTATAGGTTGCAGCAGCCATCTTTGCGAATCGGTCGAAGCCGATTCTCGTTCACAACGTGCCAGTTGTAACAATTTGAAGATGAAGATCTTATTTATGTTCGGACTTTGGTCAGAATCCGGCAGATACCATATTTCTTTTATGGTAAACACCATCTGCATAGGATTACAGATTTGCGTTTGTTGGGGGACAGATAGTTCGAAAAGCATTGCATTCGCAATTTCAGTCGAGTGCCAGTAAATAGAACTATGGTGGGTTAGCCGTACATCAATAATTCTGACTCCATAAGCAACCGAAATCGGAATGGAGACGTTGGCATTACAAACTTGATTATATTTGTGGGAAGAATGAAGTTTTGAGGAATTGATTTTTGTTTTTTTTTTTTCGTCAAATTTGGAGAAAGGCAAAAATCAGTTCCTAAACATTTCGATATCAATATAAAACAAATTATTGATATTTCGTCGTAAATGTCTCATTGTATATTTTCATCACAATAAATTCATCTAGAAGTGGTTCACAAGAAACATTTGTTGTATATGAACCAGGTAAGTTTGCAGATGTTTTAGTGATGAGAATGTTCATTCTATTGAACTTGTAGTTACAGGGATGGTAGCAAAGATTTGTTGATTTATTCATATTTGCAGATAAAATTTCATTACAGAGTGATGAAAATCTGATGTGTTATAGTATTGCTCACTGTCGCGCCTATTAATACTTGGTAATGGGCGGGGGTGGCTGCGAAGATTGTAGAATACGCCATTACTATCATGACAGTTTCAGCGAAACACTATTTTTTCAACATATTTAGGTAATTGATTTCGATAAATGAGTCAGATGGGTAAATGAATGTTTCAGTTACCAGCAAATACAAAAGCACACATTAACACAGGCAAGTAATGACTTTTTGGAAATGAACCGTCAACAGGCTGATTCATACTTACATCATTGTCTGCAAGAGTATTATCCTTTTACCAGGTGTCATATTCAAGCCTCCTTTTCCAGACCTATCCAACCACCACAACAAAGCCGTTGATGTCATGGCCGCTGAAATGAATAAATGAATGAAAAGATTATCTGGATGAAATAGGAGTTTTTCAAAATCTCCTTCAATGTAAGGAATACTCACCAGCTAAACTGCAAATAAAGAATATTTCTATTGCGGTATATCCAAATTTATCTACTATAAGTCCTGTAAAAATCGATACCACAGCTAATCCCAAATTCTGAATGGATCCTGCTCTGAAATATAAATTTTCATCAGCAAAAATATGAAATTCTGCGTAATAACTCACACTCCATAGGCAGTACCCAGCTGATATTCTGGTATGATCATGGATATCATAGGCCACAAACTACTAGCCAAAACTGAATAAGCCATTCCCATAATCACCTAAAATATTTTCAGATATTTCATATATCAGTCAGATATTTATAGATATAAATCATTTCACACACTGCCATTCAATTGTTTGTGGGGTTAAAATTTTATATTTGGAAAGATAGTTCATTGAGGTCATTGCAATGAAACAATTGTAAAACACTCCCGGTTTGACTAGAATTGTGTTGAAATTTTTGAATGGGACCCACTCATTCGAAAGGCATTTCAAAATCGTGGCGCAGAAACCCTATTTCCCAAATTTAATATGGCAACACATTATCTACGTGAAAAACAAAAAAGATTGTTTTGGATTTCAATTTTTCTCATCAATTATCTGAAAAATCTTGTATAAGAAATAGCATTTTATAAATTTGTGAGTAGAATGCCGTTTCAAATAAAATAGGAAGAGGTCAACAAAATGTCAAGTGGTCGGGAAATTTTTTCGTCTGGCCTCTTCCCTTTTTGAGTGAGCAATTAGTCACTTTTCTAATCGAAAGTGACTTAGAAATAAGTACATTTTTGAATGTGAAAGGAAGTGTGATTTCCCATAGGTGAGTGGAAATTTCCAATAGAGTGCGGTCTTAAAAATCCCCCCTCTTAACTTCCGAACGGGATGGGATATCGAGGTCGGAGAAAGTTCATGTAGAAAGGAAGCATTCCATATACTTTTTGATGGTGAAAAGTGTAACGTTACTCGTCGCCAAGAGGTATGAACTTCTTTTCAAATAGAAAAGAAAGCCTTGTGACACCTTTCTATCCAACACTTTTGAAAATCGAATGACCCTTTCCTGATTCAATGAAGTACAATATAACGAGTAAATATTTATTTTGAAACAATGCATATTGATAAATAGAACCAGAATGTAAGTGTCAATTTTTTAGCAATTTCATTATAAACTCACAAACATTTCTGGAATAAATTTCAATTCAATTGCAAAATTGATTAGAGAAAATCTAATGAACTACCTTGTCCTAAACGATTTTTTGGCCTCGCCAAAATATGACTTTTGTACGTAAATTTACGTATGCGGAATCAAAAGCAACTTTTTTCGCAAAATCATTTTAAAATGGCCCAATAACGAATTGAATAGGGAAAGTAGCACTTGCACCGTACTGTCTGACCAAACAGTTTCACAAGGATTTTTAATGATTGTCCTTATAATAGACTGAATTCATTTTTATGGTAGGTTTACTTACTATTCCAACATAAGGAGAGAGTGATGTGAAAGCCAATAAAATATGAGCTGCCATTGTAACAGAACAACCTACAAAAACCCAGGTTACATTCATTCCTATCTTATCAATGATGAGGCCCAGTAGTGGAGATGAGACCCCAGATATGATGTAAATAATACTGCTCAAAGTATTTGCGCCTTGCTCTGAGAAATTGAATTTATCTTTGAAATAGTCCCTGAAAGTATAAATCATATAAATATTACAACTAATTAACGAGTAATTTTAAAATAGGCATGTTCTCTAATTTATCTGAGAATATTTAAAACATATTCAATCGAAAAAAATGAGATGTAAACGATTGAAATTTTAAATTACAACAAAGATATGATATAACATGTTCCTGTCGCCATAACACGCCATAGAGGTAGTTTCTGAATTTGAAGATCTACTAACTCTACTTTTTAACCGGTTCAAATTGACATTTAATTCGTGATTTGTTACGATTTTCAGCAAATTCGATACGAGTCAACATCCCTATTGTGACTTATCACTATTTGGTATTGTAAAGTCCATATCAACCCGACTGCTATTGCAATTTGAATTACTAGCATAATATATAAACTTCTTCAGTAGTAAATGTTGAAATGTAAGTGAATCGAATATGATGAACAGCGATATGAGCAATGGATCTTTTCCTAAGTAGGTACTTTACTGAAAAAAATAATATTAAGGAGCAGATTGTATTATAACAAATAAACTAAAAATAAGCATTGTACTAGTAAGCGATTTTTTACGTTTTCCGATCGAGGTTTGAGTTATGACTTATATGAACCTACCAAGTTAAGTATTCCAATCCTATGGGCTATAGGTATATCTATTAAAAAGTATTGATGACCATGCATACATAAAAAGTGTCGGTTGCTGGATAGCATATTCAATATATTCAGAACACGGGTTCGAAAAATTTAGATATACATACAGCTTGTCCATTTCATCTTGGCAAGGAAATGATCACATATGGTGCAGTGCGGGACAATCAGTCATCTGAAATCTACTGACAGTTTAGTGCGCTACCGGATGTGGAACTGATTTCCGTGACAAGTTGAGTTGGATGAGCTGTAACATTGAGTTGTTATTTGACAGAATTAGATTGAGGAAATCACTTCACGTTCTACTTTCTAGCCATGAAAAAATGAGCAATGAGCTCCAGGTTTCCTTCTTTCTATTAGATTCAACTGGCCTCCTGCAACTGAATAATATTGATATTGTAGAAGGTATTCACACCATATACCTTCAGTTTCAATGATTTTATTATTTAGTATTTACCCTACACATACATTATTTCCGATAGTTTTCCTTATTATCATACTGCGGGTAGTATGCCTGGAGGTTGACAAGTTGTTATTAACATTCTTGTCAGTTTAGCGTAATGGCTTTCAAAAATGAATTTCTTGGAATCGCAAGATGTCTAAGTACAACGTGGACGAATATACCTTAATTCTAGCGATTTAGAAGAAGGCAACATCAGGTATGTTACACACATCAGAATTTCGATGTTCGGAAACAATAGTTTTCTATAGGTTCAATTATATGAACAATGGAAGTCCGAACCAATATCATTCAGCAAGGAACATTCTCAACCACACTTAAGAAGATACATTTCAGTTCATAGATAAATTGAAGGTTATGCCAGTAGGTATATCGGCATGAGTGAGCAATTGGCCAGAAAAATTAACTTTGTTATTCACATTTTCAAAAAATGTACACCAATATAACTATAAATCAGAAGTGTGAAAAAATTTAACAGAACGTTTTTGATTTCACTCTCTTCCTTTTTTTTATTTTTCGAAGGTTTTAGAAATCTGAAAATGTTGCTAATATTATCTGCTTTATTATTATTTATGAATTAGAGTTGAAAGAATTATAATTTTATTCATTCATATGCTTTCATCTGCTTTCTCTTCATTTCAAATGAAACAATGTGTAAATAATAAATATTAAGTGCTGTCTCCATTCGATCGGGGTAGGTATCCACAAGAAACGAGTTCCTTTCACCAATCACAAATGTTCTGAAATGTTATACTGGTTACATGTTACTCTCGTCTCAATATAGTCCAACAGTAAAGGGCCAATTTATACATCTCTGTTTTAGTTCTAAAACCTTGAATGGCAGTTAGTTCCAAATTCAAAGGAAGTAGATGGTTATTAATCATATGCTGCCTGAGTAACATTTTTAAAAATTTAAGGGAAGACTGAATCAGACGTAGCTCTTCAAATGCTCCTACATAGACGTCTAACATCAACTATGTTTTCAAATGGAATATGTACCTAAATTAAAACCGAGATGAATGAAAGCTTTAGCTATAATTCTAATCATCTATCTGCTTTCTCATTTAATAAAATAATCATTGTTTCATTCCATACTGATAAAAAATGTTATCTTTATGTGGAGGTTTGTTAACAAGTTTGAGCTTATAATATAATATTATTGACTTTTTAGAAGAATTAACGTTTTGAGGCGAGAAAGTTGGCGCAAATGGTTGTGTGCCCGATTCATGATCGAGGGGTCGTGGGATCGATCCCTCAACGAGGCAAACATTTTTCTCTTGTGAATTTCACTCCATCGTACGAGAAAATAACTCCTCCAAATTTCATGGCTGACGGGTCCGCGAATAACCTAATATAACCATGCTATTACTACCGTATGACGTAGGGAGTTTGTAATACTGCCTACTTGCCGAAGGATTTCGATCGAAGTTGATGGCATTTGGTATCAAAATACCATGAATAATATCTATCACTAAAACATTGAAAATACTTTTATACTGCCAATAATCTTGAGGTTTTGGCTAACACTTACTTGGCAATTGTGATGAAAGGAAATATTGCGCAATAAAATAGTACACATATCACACAAACCAGCCAGAAAGTTGCTTTGAAATCTTTTACATCTGTCAACTTCACAATTTCTCCTGTTGAATTTTCATTCCTCCTTAAAACCTTTTCCGCTCTCCGATCAAATAGTCCCATTATTATGGAGCAAATCCAAGAGAACAAACATGTTACACATGCTGAAAAAAAACAGGTATATCGAACAAGAAATATTTTCTCGTACAATTTGCCTGACATAGCTTTCGATCTTCATACAAGTTGCTGCATTGCGCATCTAAGTCGCTTGTAGAAGACGAAAAGCTATGTTGGGCAAGCTGTAGATCCAATGAGAATTAAATATTCTCGAATGATAGTGAATTTGATAAAACTTTCATTGGAGGAGACAGGGTCCTTGATTGAAAAATTTGCTGCAGCTCAATCACCTCCGTCGCCCGGAATTTAAAATTTGACTCCATCATTTTTCATTTTTAATAAGTAACGCTCGACTGAAAGATGAAGGAGACAGGGTCCTTGATGAAAAAGTTGCTGGAGCTGAATCGCCCCCGACGTCCAGATTTTTGAAATCCACTCCGTCATTTTTCATCATTTTCAATAAGTGACGCTCTACTGAAATATAGAAGGGGCAGGGTCCCTGATGAAAAAGTGTTGGAGGTAAATCGCACCCGACGCGACGCCTGGATTTTTGAATTCGACTCTGTCATTTTTCTTCATTTTCAATAAGTAACGCCTTATAATTGAAATATAAAGAGGAAAGAGTACCTAAAAAAAAGATGCTGGAGCTGAATCGCCTCCGACGCCAGGATTTTTTAATTCGACTCCGTCATTATTCTTCATTTTCCATAAGTAACGCTCTACTGAAATATGAAGTGGACACGGTCCCCGATAAAAAAGTTGCTGGAACTGAATCGCTCCCGACGCCCGGATTTTTGAGTTCAACTTCGTCATTTTCCTTCATTTTCAATAAGTAACGCTCTACTGAAATATGAAGGGGGCAGGGTCCTAGATGAAAAGGTTGCTGGAACTGAATCGCCCCCAACGTCCGGATTTCCGAATTCGACTCTGTAACTGTTTTTCATTCTTCAAGTAAAGCCCTACTAAAATATGAAGTGGACACGGCCTTGATAAAAAAGTTGCTGGAACTGAATCGCACCCAATGCCCAGACTTTTGAATAAGACTGTATTTTTTTTCCATTTTCAATAAGTAAAGCCCTACTGAAATATGAAGTGGACACGGTCCTTGATGAAAAAGTTGCTGGAGCTGAATCGCTCCCGATGCACGGATTTTTGATACCCACTCCGTAATTTTCCTTCATATTCAATAAGTAACGCTTTACTGCAGGAGCAGTGTCCTTGATGAAAATCCGACGCACGGATTGTTGAATTCCAATCCATAATTTTTTTTTATTATCAATAACTAACGCTCTACTGAAATATGAAGGGGACAGATTCCTTGATAAAAAAAGTTGCTGAAGCTGAATCGCTCCTGACGCCCTGATTTTTTAATTCGACTCAGTCATTTTTCCTCATTTTCAATAAGAAACGCTTAACTGAAATAAGGAGGCAGGGTCCTTAATGAAAAAGCTGATGAATCGCCCCCGAAACTAGATTTTTGAATCCAATTCCGTCATTTTTCTCCATTTTCAACAAGTAACTCACTGAAATATGAAGGGGGCAGGGTACTTGATAAAAAAGTTGCTGGAGCTGAATCGCCCCTGACGCTTCAATTTTTAATTTGACTCAGTCATTTTTCTTCATTTTCAATAAGTAACGCTCTACTGAAATAAGAAGGAGGCAGGGTCCTTGATGAAAAAGCTGATGGAGCTGAATCGCCCCCGAAACTGGATTTTTGAATTCAATTCCGTCATTTTTCTTCATTTTCAATAGGTAATGCTCTACTGAAATATGAAGGGGGCAGGGTCCCTGCTGAAAAAGTGCTGGAGCTGAATCGCACCCGACGCCCGGATTTTTGAATTCGACTCTGTTGATTTTTTTTCATTTTCAATAAGTAATGCTCTACTGAAATATGAAGGGGTCAGAGTCCTTGATAAAAAAGTTTCTGGAGCTGAATCACCACCTACAACGCTCGGATTTTTCGATTCAACCCCGTCTTTTTTATTCATTTTCAATAAGTAAAGCTCTACTGAAATATGAAGTAGGTAGGGCCCTTGATGGGAAAATTGCTAGAGCTGAATCGCCCCCGACGTCCAGATTTTTGAATTCGACTCCGTCATTTTTCTTCGTTTTTGATAAGTGACGCTCTACTAAAATATTGTTACGATCTTTCCTTGGGTTCGTTTTTTAAAACTCCTAACAACACTAAACTACTTTTATTACAACTCCTCAACACAATACAATACACTCAACACTTAAACTGCTCAGCTAGGCTATTCAATGCTCTTTACTAAAACTCTCTCTACTTCGACGACTTCTGCACTCAGCAATACCAGAGCTATCTCCACTAGAAACTCTGAATAATTCCACTAATTTAGAAACTGAATAACTATCCACCTTGACTTCTGCACTTAGCAATACCAAAGCTCTCTCTAATGGAAACTCTGAAAAACTCTCCGATAAACTGTGGCCCGCGATAAAGTGTCTCCCTTTTATATTTGCGTACGCCGAAGGAGAATCTTTCCGATAGGTCTCAATGATGTGTATCGAATTCTTCACGCGAATCAAGAGTTCCTGGAGAAATAACGTTCTCTCTTCGACCCCTCATATTATTTTGCGTTTATGAGCGACAGGGCCGGCGCTAAGATAATCCGTAACATTATTCCCTTCTCGATTTTGATCGTCCCGATTAAACAATATCTTATCATTCCCATTGTGATGTTTGAATCTTTTTAGGTGAAGGACATTTACTTTTTATTTATTTATTTCTTGACTGTCGTATAGGGTCCTCCCCAGGATGGTGTTGAATTGTGAGAAATTCCTTTTCTACGACGAGGGTTGTACAGCCACAATCGATCTCCTTCTTTGAACTCGTCATCTCAGGCATGTCACTTTAACTTCTAATACGACACCTGGCGGCTCTCACAGGGATGGCTCGTGTTGTCTCTACCCGGACTCGTGCGAAAACCGAATTGTTGGTGGATTCATCCGATGGCTGGACGTTGCATTCAGGGTCTTTATTTAATGAAACGCAAACTACTTAACTCGATAATGCAGGAATTCTTGCCGTTTTCGCTGATCGCGGATTTGCATGTATGGTCCTATGTCCGAGGGTTGTAACGACAAATTCTTCTCCACTAAACTTCATAATTTTCTCTTTGTTGTCGAATGAACACCCACAGTCACTGATCAAATCCATTCCTAGTATGAATTCATCTTCTATGTCAGCGACGTACACTGTGTACGTGATGGTAAGTCGCCCATGAATCAGTGTAATCTCAGCTCTCCCTCGAATAGGGGCATTTTCATCAGTGACCGTTCGAGGCACGGAGTTGGAAGAAATAGGTTTTCCGCTTGAAGGATGTCACTGCGTACCAAGGAAACTGCAGCACCGGTGTCTATGGTGCAAATAACGTCCATTTCATTCAATTCTCCTGGTATACTCAGACTATCGGTTAATCTTCTCAACGTGTTAACACGGATGAACCTCGGCAACCATGACCTCGTAGGTGATTGCAAACTTGGCTGTATCCTGGCAGGTGATTTGGACCTTGGTGGCATTCTCACCTTACAATCTTTAATGAAATGCCCAGGTTTTCTGCATCTATAGCAAATCCTCTGCGGCATTTTCACCCAACAGTCTTTTAAAAGATGTCCCAGTTTTCCACATCTATAACACGCTCTCAAACGCTCTCTTCTCAATGCTCATTCCACTAATCATTGATTTGATTTCTTCCAGAACCTTCTCGACTGAACCCGTCGCTGTGCCACATCGTTGTTCGGGTTCTTCTATTGATACTTCACGCACTTTCGGCCTCGACGTGTTAAAAGCCACCTACACTTCCAGAGAGCGAACCAAAGCATCGCTACTTCTCTTGAAGTTTGTCAACCGCAGAGTTCTTTGGATTTCTGGGTCTCATAGTCCGTCAATAAATATCTGCACAGCCAGCTGCTCCTTGAAATCTCCGGGCGCATCTGGATACTTCTGCTGGATTAGACGTCTAACATCTGCCTCAAATTCTTGCAGACTCTCACCTGATTTTTGTGTGCAAGTCTTCATTTGTGCCCGGTACAGCTGTTCTCGCTATTGATCGCCATACCTCAACTCTAATGTAGAAATCAGGTCCACATATTTCTTTTCCTGTTTTATGGGTATCGTCTGCAATATACCCAAAGATGGCCCTCTCAAAGCTACTATGAGTGCCGCGGCTTTTTCTTCTTCGCCCCATCCCTTAGTCTCTGTCGCAGGCTCAAATTGTCTTCGATACCAAGTCCGTCAAAAGTTGATGTTGATGTGGCAACCCTGTCTCGGCGATCTTCGTTCTTGAAAAGGGCTTTCATCTCTTCCCGCACTGCATCCACTTTCCTATCGACCTCGTCGATTTCCTTGACGTCTCCCTTAAGTTTTTTCTTCAGGTTTCATTTCTGTTCTTTCAGATCTACTCTTAGTTCTCCTTTCAGTTCTTCGATGCGTACTTCGGTTTCATGTAACACATGCTCGAAGAACTTGCCTTGATGTTCTAGAACGTTCTGGAAGTTTGCTTTCCATTGTTTTTCCATAAGAACTAATTCATTCTTTTGTTCTCCTCTCACCTTCTTCTGTTCCTTTTTCTGGATTGCTTCTCGTTCTATTTTTTTCACGTTCTCGTTTTTTTTTCTGTTCTTCGATAATTTTCTGAATTCCATCTTCTCGTTCTTTTTTTTTCATTTTCGAGAATTTTCTGTAGTGCTTCTACTCGTTCTTGTCTTTCCTCCTGCCGTCGCGTTTCCTCTGCTTCTTTTCCCTCCTGCCGTCGCTTTTCCTCTGCTTTTTTCCCCTCCTGTTGTCGCTTTTCCTCTAATTCTTTATTCCTCCTGACGTCGCTATTCCTCTTCTTGTTTTTCCTTCCGCCGTCGCTTTTCATTTTCCTGTCGTCATCTTTCCAAATCCGCAAATTGGTTTTGGATAAATTTCAACATGTCCTCCACCGTATCGTACTGTTAAGAAATCTCCTAGCACCGGCCCTGTCGCTCGTAAACGCAAAATATTATGAGGGGTCGAAGGAAGATTTTTTTACCTGCACATTTCTCGTCTCGAGTGGATAATTCGATCATGGAGATTTGACTGGGAGATTCTCCCTAGATGTGAGCAAATATATAAATATACGGAGGCGATTCATCGCTACGGCAGAATTTCTAGTACAGAGAGTTGGATAGTTAACGAAGCAGTTTGAGTAATTGTATTTCGTTGTAATAAATAGTTGTAATAGAAGAAGTGAAATGTTGTTTGGATTTTTAATAAACGAATCCAAGGACGTATCGTAACAGTGGTGTCAGGAGTAGGAATTTCGCTGATAAAGAAAACTATTTATGGTGAATACGAGAAGTACATCGTACGATTCGATGGAGGACATGTTGGCATTAATCCAAAAACAATTTGCGGATTTGGAAAGACGACGACAGGAAGATGATAAGCGACGGCAGGAGGAAAAAGAAGCAGAGGAAAAGCGGCGAAAGGAGGAAAAACAAGAACAAAAAGAAGCGCTTCAGAAAATTCCCGAGAATGAAAAGAAAGAACAGAAATTAGAACGAGAAAATGAAAAGAAAGAAAGGGATGATGGACTCCAGAAAATTCTCGGAAATGAAAAGAAAGGAAATGGAGCGGAAAGACCCACCTGGAAGGACATCTTCGATCGATCATCAACGTTCAATGCATTGTGGGATTTGTTGATTGTTGAGAATGGCCTACTGAAAAGGACTTGGGAATCAGCCGATGGCAAGAAAGTAAAATCCCAACTGGTTGTGCCTGTGTCAAGACTAGAGGATAAATTGTTAGAGATTCATGGTAGTAAATCAAGTGGACATCTAGCAGTTAACAAGACCTTGTTGTAGTTTTACTGGGTCCAATGTTGAGAAGATGACGAGAGATTAGCCGAAGTGGGTGATGTAGAAGTCGAGTTCGGAGGTCGAAACTCTAGACATCACCTAGAAGATGGCAAAAGAGACTTTGCAGAAACGTCGTAATAATAATCCTTCAGAGGATTAAAACCATAGAACACGGAATGAAACCCGAGAAAACACCTGATCATTCTTTGTCCGTGAGAATCTTCATGCTAATAAACAGAGTGTTTATTAAACATACGGCAAAAATTTGAGGGACTATTCCTTGGACTATTCTAAGGATATTTTGTCCTCTGATGATTTTTGATACGGCGCTTTGTTTTGAAGATACGGGGCGAAAAAGAATGTCGACAATAACAATTTTGGTCATTTCAAAATTATTAACGTAGCCGAAATCAGAGTATAGCGCACTACACTGGACCTACCAAGTAATAAAAAATACTACTCCAGTTGCAGATGTGACAGCAATCAGAAACGATCCTGGTGTTTTTGAATGAGTTCGGAAGTCGATGAGGAGAAGATCGAATTTTTGCATCCGAGCGGGGGGTAGTCATTTTCAACAGTTCTACTTTTGTCAAAGAGATTATAACTGCTTTTCTCTCTATATTTATATTTCCTGAATTGGATGTGAATTTTGAATGTTCCAGTATTGATCTTATATTTTATAACTTACAATTTAGCAAAATTAGGCGAATTGTTCTCGAACAGTTAGCGTACAGATCGAAAACAGTGCGCGAACTTTGTGTGGACGGGAGTTAGCGAACAGTTCAAGGGCAGTACGCAAACTTCACAAAGTTCGCTCAAGAGGCGAACCTCGCGGAACTGGACGCTTGAAACTTCGAGAACTGTTCGCGATCAACAAGAATTAATGAAGGATAGGTACTTCAAAGTACTGATTACAAATCATTCGTGTTCTGACGACAATTTTTTTTCAAAATATCATACTTTCTAAACCTCAGTTTGATTTTGTGTTGAGTTCAATTCAAGATGTTAAGAAGTGTTCTACGAACTGCAATCTTTAACCAATACCTTTCATAATCGTTCGCGATACCTGTTCAATTTTTGGTGTAGGTGCGTAGCTTTCAAACAGTTCGCGAACAGTTCCAGAACGGCAATTTTATTCTGGACGGGCCTTCAGTTAGCAAAGCGAACTCTACAGGCTGCGAGTTCCCACATATCTGTTCTCCGACCAAAAATGGCTCCCAAACTATACTATATGAATAAATGTATTGATGAAACATAAAAGAATTCCAATTTGTTTGCAAATGGGAATAGATGAAATCCTTGAGAAAGTGTTTTGTTCTATACCTAAATATGTTTCAAAACATAATACTTACAAATAAATAGCACGGTTCCAAGAACATGTGGTGCGCTAGTATTTTTGACGTCTACCAGGCTATATAGAGATTCCATAACCAAGAAGTTGACCGTACTACCAACCCTTGCAAAACTCAGTTGCAAACCAAACACCATGTTGAGTTCTTTACCTCTAAACCAGAGAACTGCATAATTATTTTGTGCAACTGTTAAAGATTCACCACCAATACTAAAAATCAATTTAATTTCAAGTATAAACATTTATCAGTAGAGCTCGACCACCCAAAACAAAAAAATGCTTGCACTCGATCCGCGTTTTGCAAACAAAGCTGGAAATTAAATCACGGTTAATTCGGAAGAAAAGTGTGAAATGTGGCTCGAGTGATTGATAGAGCTTTGTTAGCGAAATGATCGTCGAATGCGAGTGTAACCAGTTTGGTGTTAGGGTAATCGGCCTCCATACTAAGTTTCTACTTTCACAGCAAAGGTTCCAATCGTATCGATATTTATTATTTATATTAGTAGTGCATGAATAAAGAATGTTTCACTAAATGAAAAACCAATTATGAACTAAAAAATCATCAAATCCTGTTAGTCAATTTTTGAATGCATAAATGATAATATTTGGTGATAATTAGGAACTTAGATATTTTTGTGGGGAGAATGAAGTTTGATGAATTGTTTTTTGGATTTCTTCCCGAATCAAAAATAGCGATCACAACTTCTATGAAAGAAGTAAAATAAGAGAAAAGTGCCTTCTTTGTTTATTTTACTTCTTCCATAGAAGTTGTGATTTCTATTTTTTGATTCAGACAAGAAAGCTTAAAAACAGATATGTGGTTTCTATTTTGATATTCGAAAAAAATAAACCATGAGTAAACGATGAGATTGAAAAAAAAAGGAAAAAAATTGTTCTCGAGTCCTGATCCTAATAGGAGAAATGGAAAATAATGAAAATAATAAGACGTACATTTTGATGTTGGACAAATATATAAAATAATACTCACCCAAAAACGAATCGACCAACAAGCATCAACCAATACTGACTGAAAAATACGCCTGAGGCGAAAGTTATTTGTCCCAATAGAGTTAATCCTACGTATATATTTGATCCTAACCTAATTCCAAAAACCCTGAAAAAATAGGATAGTCAACTCCAAAACAAAAAAAAAAGAAAACTAATAGGTATATTAATTGTTAAAGCCTTCAATCCACTACAAAAGCTACAGAGCACGAGACAGAGCATTTATAAATTGAATTCAACTGGCCGACTCTTGATGAAAATTCAAATTGACAAAAAAAATTGTGATATTCTTGATAAATTCATACTCTTGATTCCGTCGAACTATTTGGGAATGTTTCTGCGGTATAAATACTTATCCTGGTAGCACTGTGGGTTTTTGCACTGATAGATTCGAATGGCGAAGCTACTGCTTCATTGTTTTTATCTTTTGACAGAGTTGTGAGAATATCTGGAAATCCAACAAAAATAATGGCATGCAAGTAATAAGATAACTTTATCGTCGACTACTGTCAGTTTGAAAGCCAAAAATATAATACTGGGTACATCAATATGCATCCTCAATAATTGTGATTTTTTTGGAGCACTACTTACCTGGCTTATTTGCTGAAAATAGTTTTCGCATTCAAAATTTCGAAGCTCACTTGAAGAAAATTCGATAAAAATCAAAGAATATCGCTAAATTGTTTCTAGTTGACGATAAGAAAAGTGTATCAAACTCGTTTCATGACGCAAGATTACTGCACTCATGAACTTACTTATTCTTTGTTCATCATAAACTTCATTTCGAAAAACTAGTCATAAAATGGAAAAAACTTCGACCTATTTTGATGGTAATAGCAAAAACATATGCTTTATGTTATTTTATTTTGTGCAAGTACCTATACTCTGACTCTTATTAATTATGTCATTAGACATTTGACATCCAATCGTTTGTCATTATCAAGGTTTCGAAGTTCTCCATGAATTTGCTTGAAAAAACATTGGGCTTCCTTGTCCGCACAAAACTCTGCCGACTAGGCGCAAAAAAAGGAACAAAGTGAAAATGTCAATATACCAAATTTCGAATTATTCACCGGACCGGTTTACGAGTAAGATCATTTCGAGTGAAAAATCTTCGTTACATGCAGCCCAAATTTAAACAGGCACTACGAAAAAAGTAAGGAAATAGAAGTTATTGTTAAACACGATACTAAACATTATCACCGCTGTGAATTTGGCGGCCACTTTCAGCGGCCAGTTTCTCCGGAAACGCCCGAAGGCGCTGACCAGTGGCGTACGAAATAAATTTAATTCCCATCATCTTAAAATACAATTTCCAGTTCAACCAAATTATCAGTGAGTGCTCTGAAGAAACCTCATTACACTTTTCCACCCGAAATTTTCAACACGTCGGGGGACCAAGGGTGGAATTTTTAACCCTTTCGTTTCAAAAAAGTATCATGAAATGATTCATCTAGCACAACCCAATTTTCAAGAGTTACTCTTAATCATACTCTGTTTATTTTCACGTCAATAAATCTCACTTCGCTAGGGGACTTGGGGGGTCGAATTTCAACCCTTGAATTAAAAAATGGAGTTCCATTGAGAATTAATTATTTGAGCACAACCAAATTCTCAGGAAATACTCTTGTTCTTAGTCCGTTTACTTTTTTGTCAATAAATCTCAATTCGCTAGGGGACCAGGGTGGTAAACTTCAACCCTTAAATTAAAAAATGGAATTTCATTGAGAAATAATTCTTTGAGCACAACCAAATTATCAGGAAATACTCTCAGTCATACTCCGTTTACTTTTTCGTCAAAAAATCTCACTTCGCTAGGGGACTTGGGGGGTGAATTTCAACCCTTGAATTAAAAAATGGAATTCCATTGAGAATCAATTCTTTGAGCACAACCAAATTCTCAGGAATTACTCTTGTTCATAGTCTGTTTACTTTTTTGTCAATAAATTTAACTTCGCTAGGGAACCAGGGTGGTAAACTTCAACCCTTAAATAAAAAAATGGAATTCCATTGAGAATTAATTCTTTGAGCACAACCAAATGCTCAGGAATTACTCTTGTTCATACCCTGTTTACTTTTTCGTCAAAAAATCTCACTTCGCTAAGGGGCTTGGGGGTCGAATTTCAACCCTTGAATTAAAAAATGGAATTCCATTGAGAATTAATTCTTTGAGCACAACCAAATTCTCAGGAGTTACTCTTGTTCTTAGTCCGTTTACTTTTTTGTCAATAAATCTCACTTCGCTAGGGGACCAGGGTGGTAAACTTCAACCCTTAAATTAAAAAATGGAATTTCATTGAGAAATAATTCTTTGAGCACAAGCAAATTATCAGGAAATACTCTCAGTCATACTCCGTTTACTTTTTCGTCAAAAAATCTCACTTCGCTAGGGGACTTGGGGGGTGAATTTCAACCCTTGAATTAAAAAATGGAATTCCATTGAGAATCAATTCTTTGAGCACAACCAAATGCTCAGGAATTACTCTTGTTCATACCCTGTTTACTTTTTCGTCAAAAAATCTCACTTCGCTAGGGGGTTGAATTTCAACCCTTTAATTAAAAAATGGAATTCCATTGAGAAATAATTCTTCGAGCACAACCAAATTCTCAGGAATTGCTCTTGTTAATGGTCCGTTTACTTTTTTGTCAATAAATCTCACTTCGCTAGGGAACCAAGGTGGTAAACTTCAACCCTTAAAATCAAAAATGGAATTTCATCAAGAAATAATTCTTTGAGCAGAACCAAATTCTCAGGAATTACTCTTGATCATACCCTGTTTACTTTTTCGTCAAAAAATCTCACTTCGCTAGGGAACTTGGGGGTTGAATTTCAACCCTTGAATTAAAAAATGGAATTCCATTGAGAATTATTTCTTTGAGCACAACCAAATTCTCAGGAAATACTCTCAGTCATACTCCGTTTACTTTTTCGTCAAAAAATCTCACTTCGCTAGGGGACTTGGGGGTTGAATTTCGACCCTTAAATTAAAAAATGGAATTTCATTGAGAAATAATTCTTTGAGCACAACCAAATTCTCAGGAATTACTCCCAATCATACTCCGTTTACTTTTTCGTCAAAAAATCTCACTTCGCTAGGGGACTTGGGGGTTGAATTTCAACCCTTGAATTAAAAAATGGAATTCCATTGAGAATTATTTCTTTGAGCACAACCAAATTATCAGGAAATACTCTCAGTCATACTCCGTTTACTTTTTTGTCAAAAAATCTCACTTCGCTAGGGGACTTGGGGGTTGAATTTCAACCCTTGAATTAAAAAATGGAATTCCATTGAGAATTATTTCTTTGAGCACAACCAAATTATCAGGAAATACTCTCAGTCATACTCCGTTTACTTTTTCGTCAAAAAATCTCACTTCGCTAGGGGACTTGGGGGTTGAATTTCAACCCTTGAATTAAAAAATGGAATTTCATTGAGAAATAATTCTTTGAGCACAACCGAATTCTCAGGAATTACTAGTCTGTTTACTTTTTTGTCAATAAATCTCACTTCGCTAGGGACCCAGGGTGGTAAACTTCAACCCTTAAAATCAAAAATGTTATTTCAAGGAGAACTTAGTGTCGTAACACAATCATACCCTCAGAAATAATTTCCAATTACCCTTCGTTCAATATTGTGTCAGAAATTTTCACTTTTTCCAGATGATAACTTCTTACTTCTTGTTTATTTCCGATGACTTTCTTGAAAACCAATTCTCGACAATTCAATTTGAGAATTCGCCAATTCATTATTAATAGTCAAATCTCATTCTTTTCATTTATTAATGAAATTTTCATTCATCTATCATCATTTCAATATATTCACAAGCATAAAGAACGGAAGTTCAGTTCTCACAAAGATTCATAATATTTTATAACAAATCATTTACAGTTCACATAACTGATCATAACTGTTGGGAAATCGACACGTCTGTTTCAAAAAAATTATTTCGTGCGGACTTAGTGGGCGGTTGTCCAGATATAGAGTAAGATCCCAGAGCAATCAGACATAACTTATTTTCACACGGATGAAACCTGAAGTTTTCAGTAGCGTCTCTTGTGCCTTGAATACCTACGCGCTTTGTGGAACTTGCCGAGTGACACCTGGGCAGGTACCAGGTGAGAAAGGTAACTAAAAATAAGAATCATTTAACTTAAATTCACATGGCTGATTTTTATATATGTCATGTAGAATATTACTTTAAAGTAATATCATAAGTGTCAGACACTTTTGATGGACCAGAGCTTTTATCAGATGCTTTTAAGCTACCCAAAAAATAAATGAACTTTACTTATTTTTACATGTCTGATTTTTTAATATGTTATTGAAGTATTTATTTAAAAGTTATACTCAATCAGTAAGACAAATTAGAGTGACCAAACATTCCCTAAGACAAAAATTATTCAGCCAGAAGTAGGAGGGCGAGAGTACTATGCATGCGCTTCAGAGTGAATGAGACGTTCATAATAACTCGGTTTCCCTTCTCAAACTCACCATCTGTTTCAATCTACTGTGTATATGCTGTTTGTGTGTAATATAACTTATAGTATACAGTATAGTCAGTGTTGTTTTTGAGGGCACAATTGTGCCAAAAGGGGCACTATGGTAAGCACTTTGAGAAATTGGTCAAAAACGGGCACAATTTTAAGATTCCGTATTTGTTGGAAGCTGTGGAGTTTAGCTGAGTTGCGGCGAAGTTCCTGATTTATATTGAACACGCTGTATTTATTAGTTACAAGAAAAAAGATTTTCTTTACTTTGGAAAAAGATATAATTTGACAATTGTTAAAAAACGTCAATAAAAGTTGATTCTCATAAATTAAAAGATCTCATCTTTCTTCAAAATCTCCATATTTATCATTAATGGCGACCGTGACAGGACAAACTGTGGAGAATCTATCTAAGGTGAAGAAAGAACGAGATATGTTGAGGAAAATGTTCACCAAGTCATGCAACGAACTAGAAATGGAATTGAGAACCCAGCCAATGAGAAAAGACATGATTGTAGCCCATTTAGCACAAATCGAAGATAAAGGATCCAGATTATTCGCTTTTGATGAACAGATTCGTATGATGACACTAGACAATGATGATGATGAAGAATTGGAAACGGAGTATGAAGCGGTTGACAAGTTTCGTGAGTATTTGATAATGTATAGGTCGAAATGTGAGTTTGCCTTAGTTAATGAAAGACAACAATATGGAGCAAGTTCTGAGACAGGAGCATCAAATGTCAGGAGACATTTCAAATTGCCAAAAATCGAGTTGAAAAAATTTAATGGTGATGTTCGGAACTGGATAGGATTCTGGGGTCAATTCCGAAAGATCCACGAAGATAATGAACTTGACGAGGAGGATAAATTTCAATATTTGCTACAATCCATGGAACCAGGTAGTGTAGCGAAAACATTAGTTGACAGTTTTCCACCATCTGCATTGAATTATGGAAAAGCTATCGAACAACTTAAGACCAGGTTCGCTAAAGATGAATTTTTAATAGAAGTCTACGTTAGGGAATTACTGAATCTGGTATTGAAACAGGCCTCTAGCAATAAAACAGGTATGTCATTAGCTTCTTTATTTGACAAATTAGAAACCCAGTTGCGAGCATTAGAATCATTAGGGGTAACTAGTGATAAATATGCTGCCATGTTGTACCCGTTGGCTGAATCCGCTCTTCCTGAAGAAACTTTGAGGGTTTGGGAGAGATATCGTAGTAACATCAATATCAAAGATTTCAAAACAGCTGATAAGGACAGATCGATTAATTATTTGAATATTTTATTAGATTTCCTCCGATCTGAAGTGGAAAGCGAAGAACGCATGAATCTAGCTAGAACGAGTTTTATCAATGAGGAAACAAAAATTGTCACAAAAAGTAAGCCATCTATGGGAAAATATAAGCAGGAAGGAGGTGAGCCCAATCTATACACAGCTGCTACGATTTTTTCTGCAGAGAAGCATGGTAAGAAAGCTAATATTTGTATATTTTGTGATAGTAGATCACATTCAAGCCAAGATTGCATCAAAGCACGATCGCTTTCTATTACAGAAAGAAAGGAAATTGTCAAGAAAAAGAATGCTTGTTTTGGATGTTTGAAATCCAATCATACCATAAAAAGATGCAAAGCATTCATTAAATGTATAATTTGTGGTAAAAGGCATTTTCCAATTTTGTGTGGTGACTTATCAATATCACAAGCTAAAGAAATCAAAATTCCAGATTTGCCCAAATCTACAGAGCCTGATAATCTAGAAAATGTATTGATAAGTCACAATACAACAGGTACATTATTACAAACTGTGACAGTGAAACTTGTTAGTGAGTCTGGTACAAAAATTCTAAGGGCATTGCTCGATTCCGCATCTCAACGATCATATATTCTTTCTGATTGCGCTAAGAATATGAAACTGAAAAAGGTCAGAGATGAAATAATTGTACAGAGTGTTTTTGGCGGAAAACAATCAACTCCTGAAACTCATGCATTATTTGATGTCACTATCGAAGATCTGAATAGTACTTTCCAGATAAAATTATTGGCTTTAGAACAAAACAAAATATGCAGTTCCGTTCCTTGTCTAGAAAATGTTCATATCATAAATTTGTAGAAGCAGAAAAATATAATAGTATCTGATTCAAAAACGGATATCAATGAAATCAGTTCACTTCTTGGAGCCGATATTTACGGTAAATTGTTGACAGGGAAAGTAGAAAAAATTGAGGATCTAGTTGCAATAGAAACTTATCTTGGGTGGACACTAATTGGATCATTTCATCAGAAAAATTCTGTTGAAACCCTTTGTTGCTTCAATGACATAACATTATCTGATTTGTGGAGCTTAGATGTTTTGGGGATCAAAGATCCAGTTTCAGAAAAGAAAAAGGATATCTTAGAAGCAGAAGCTATCAAATATTTTAACGAAACAATAAAATTCAATGATGAAAAAAGGTATGAAATAAAATTGCCCTGGATTGCAGGTCACCCTCCATTGTCAAATAATAAAACCATAGCAGAAAGTAGGCTTTTGGCGACAACTAAACGGTTGAATAATTTAGGAAAATATCAGGATTATAATGAGGTTTTCAACGAATGGGAAAAGTTAGGGATAATCGAAGAAATCATATCCACAGTTGACAGTAATAATGAGCATTACATACCACACCATCCAGTAATAAAAGAAACCAGTTGCACAACTAAAATCAGGCCAGTCTTTGATGCATCTGCTTTGGATAAAAATGGTATTTCTTTGAATAGTTGTTTATTAAAAGGTCCCAACTTGATTGAACTCATTCCCATTATTCTTCTCAAATTCAGAATTGGCATGATTGGAGTCATTTCCGATATTAAGAAAGCGTTTTTGCAAATAAGTATAGCCACAGAAGATAGGGATAATCTCAGGTTTCTTTGGTGGGAGGATTTTTCAATGAAACAGCTTAAAATTTATAGACACACCAGAGTAGTTTTTGGTATTTCTTCGAGTCCATTTTTACTGGCTGCTACACTTTCATATCACCTGGAAAGGGCCCCTGAATCCTTGAAAGAAATATCCCAAAAATTATTGAACTCCTTCTATGTAGATAACTGTGTCACTAGTGTGAATAACACGGAAGAACTTTCGACATTTATTAGGGAATCTAGGAAGTTGATGTCATCTGCAGGATTTGATTTGAGGGGATGGGTATATAATAGTCCAAGATTCTTCACCGAAAAAGATGAAGAATTACCCACTAAAGAAAGTAGAACTTCAGTATTGGGATTGCAATGGGATATCGAAAATGATACGTTGTGTTGTGACGTTCATGTTTTGAATGAACTAGTGAAAGTCCCCACTACAAAGAGGGGTTTATTATCAGCAGCACAACGTATCTTCGATCCAATTGGTTTCACTTGTCCTGTAACTTTAGTACCAAAATTACTATTACAAGACACTTGGAAGTTGAAAATCAATTAGGATTCGAAACTGCCAGATGAGATCATTCAAAGTTTCGAAAAGTGGTTGAAACAAATTCATTTATTACAGTTATGTAGTATACCTCGTGCAATGTTCAGAATTAGTTTATCCCAAAAGAATGTTACATTGCACATTTTTTGCGACGCTTCCAAGTTAGCTTATGCCGCTTGTATTTTCATTCGAATAGAGGAAAATGAAGTCGTCTATAGTCACTTGTTACAAGCCAAATCGAGAATAAGCCCCATAAAAATTGTTACATTGCCAAGATTGGAGTTATTAGCGGCAGTAATCGGATGTAGACTGTATCAATTCATTATACAGGTTGATTATTTTCGAAATTTGGATACATATTTTTGGAGTGATTCTAAAGTTGTGTTAACGTGGATCAAAACAAAATCAAGTTGGACCACTTTCGTTATGAATCGAGTGACTGAAATACGTACTAGTTCTAATGTTAACGATTGGCATCATGTACCGGGAGATATGAATGCGGCTGACCTTCCTTCACGTGGATGTAATTGTAAACGTCTATTAGAAGCAAAATGGTGGGAGGGTCCCGATTGGCTCAATAAAAGTAAGCAGTTTTGGCCTTCGTTAGATCAGGAATTTTCAGAGAAAAATGCATTCGAGGAATGTAGCAAAAATATACTTTCGAATCTAGTTAATCAAGAAAATATTACCTCTGTCAGATTTAATTATTTTTCCAAATACTCACGAATTATCAGAATGATTGCATGGATGATTCGTTTTTATAAAAAATGTCGTGGAATGAGAGTATGTAAAAATGAGTTGACTTATGAAGAAGTTGCTGAAGCGGAAGTACGTCTGATGAAAATTATACAGAATGAAAGTTTCAGTGGTACATCTCCGGAAAATATTTCTAACTTGTATGTCTTCAAGGATGCGAGTGATTTGATAAGAGTCAGAACCAAGCTTGTTTTCGCAGACGATGCACATTCTTTCGAATTCCCAATAATATTGCCCTATAAACACATTATCGTGAGAAAATTGATAGAAGAACAACATATTCTGTCATGCCATGGTGGAGTGCAAGTCATTTTGAACATACTTCGCGAGAGATTCTGGATAATTAAAGGTAGAAAAATGGTGAAAGAAGTCATTTTCAAATGTGTAGTATGTAAAAGGTTTAGAACAAAACCATTGGAAACTCCTTTTGCACCACTTCCCACCGATAGATTGAAAATGTCTGCCACATTCGAAATAACTGGTACAGATTATGCCGGTCCTCTGTATTTGAAAGGTGGAGAGAAGGCATGGATTGTCATTTTTACCTGCGCTGTTTATAGAGCGTGTCATTTCGAGTTGGTGAAATCTCTCTCTACTGATGCTTTTCTCCAAGCTCTTAGGAGATTCATTGCTAGGAGAGGTAGGGTGTCAGTTATATATTCTGATAACGGAACAAATTATGTTGGAGCAAATAATCAACTAAAATCTCTGGATTGGAACGAAATTTTGAAATTTTCATCAGTTCAACGCATCACCTGGAAATTTAACGTCCCAACAGCACCTTGGTGGGGAGGATGGTGGGAGCGTATCGTGAGAATGGTAAAGGAACTTTTAAGAAGAAATCTGGGAAAAAAGACAGTTGATTACGAGGAGCTAATGACACTACTTTGTGACTGTGAGGCGCTCATAAATTCACGACCACTTACTTACGCATCGGATGATTGTGAAGAGTTAGTACCTATAACACCTTCATCTTTCTTACAAAGTATCCAGAGCTCTGAAGTGCCAGATTTAGACGAAATAAGTAAAACAAACATGAACAAGAGATTGAGATACCTACAGAAGATAAGAGAAAACCTTCGAGAAAGGTTTAGGAATGAATATCTAGCAAAGCTAGTCCATTATGGTCAAAGGAGAAACGACAAGTTAGCTATTGGCGATATAGTCCTGGTCGGATCCGATAACACGAAAAGAGTAGCTTGGCCAGTTGGAAGAATTCTCGAAATTTATCCTGGAAAAGACAACATTGCAAGAGTGGCACGTATTAAAATACATTCAGGTGAAATTATACGTCCATTTCAAAGGATATATCCACTCGAAATTTCGACATCAAGCGAAAATTCAGATATTTTACAGGGCAAACTCACACAAGACGAATATATTTCAAAAAACAGCGAAACTTCTGGAAGGATGCAGCTCAACAGAGGACTTCCGAATGAAGAGGAGAAAGAAGACATATCGTCACAGAAGAAAAAGAAGAGAGAAAAGGATGAGATAGCAGTGTCAACCAGATCCGGACGTTTGGTCAGAGCTCCCGATCGATATGGATTCTAATTATTTATTTTTGCAATCCAACGTTGCAAAAGGTGGGAGAATGTTGGAAGCTGTGGAGTTTAGCTGAGTTGCGGCGAAGTTCCTGATTTATATTGAACACGCTGTATTTATTAGTTACAAGAAAAAAGATTTTGTTTACTTTGGAAAAAGATATAATTTGACAATTGTTAAAAAACGTCAATAAAAGTTGATTTTCATAAATTAAAAGATCTCATCTTTCTTCAAAATCTCCATATTTATCAGTATTTTCGTGGTTCCGTGGTCATTTTCACTTGTCTAAATTCTCACTTTTCATTTCATTTTCCTCAACAATCCTGTTTCCTGTTAGTATGAAATTTAAAAATTATGATTTCTATGCAATACATACATGATTTCTCAACGTTCAGATTGGTAAACATTAAAAAATGGAGCTTCATGTAGTATTTGATATGCAATTGATGGAATTCCGCAGGTTTCTGGGGCCAAAATTGCCTCCTTTGGGGCTTTGGACAAACCGTCTACTTTTTGCGAGGACAAACGCTAACTCGAATGTGACTCAAGTGGCAATTTTTCATATTTATAATATATTATTGAATATATTTATATTTTTACGATGCAGAAAAACTCAAAGTCGTCTCCACAATTTAATATTTGAAAGATGTTCAGTACGGTGATTCAGTACATGTTTCGAACCTACATAGGTTCATCATCAGCTGAATTTACATTGAATTCTACAATAAAGGAAGAGTAATATAATATTAGTTGATAAATGAAGTATAAAATTTACTTACATGGAGATGAAAAAAATAGCAAATTCACATAGTGAAGTTCAAAAGGACATAAAAAATTTGGTTGGGTTAGGTTATTTTTCTAATATTGCATATTGGGCATAAGGGCTCCAAGCCCCCCAATCTTTAATGTATTTATGGTGTTAGGGATGTCCCAAATTCCCCTAATATCAAATTAATCATAATTGTCACTACCAAATTTTCTATGTCCTTTTGAACTTCACAACTTGTTGAGGAAAATTAAATGAAAAGTGAGAATTTAGACAAGTGAAAATGACCACGGAACCACGAAAATACGGAATCTTAAAATTGTGCCCGTTTTCGACCAATTTCTCAAACTGCTTACCATAGTGCCCCTTTTGGCACAATTGTGCCTCAAAAAACAACACTGAATATACTGTATACTATAAGTTATATTACACACAAACAGCACATACACAGTAGATTGAAACAGATGGTGAGTTTGAGAAGGGAAACCGAGTTATTATGGAGGTCTCATTCACTCTGAAGCGCATGCATAGTACTCTCGCCCTCATACTTCTGGCTGGATAATTTTTGTCTTAGGGGATGTTTGGTCACTCTAATTTGTCTTAATGATTGAATATAACTTTTAAATAAATATTTCAATAACATATTAAAAAATCAGACATGTAAAAATAAGTAAAGTTCATTTATTTTTTGGGTAGCTTAAAAGCGTCTGATGAAAGCTCTGGTCCATCAAAAGTGTCTGACACTTATGATATTACTTTAAAATAATATTCTACATGACATATATAAAAATCAGCCATGTGAATTTAAGTTAAATAATTCTTATTTTTAGTTACCTTTCTCACCTGGTACCTGCCCAGGTGTCACTCGGCAAGTTCCACAAAGCGCGTAGGTATTCAAGGCACACGAGACGCTACTGAAAACTTCAGGTTTCATCCGTGTGAAAATAAGTTATGTCTGATTGCTCTGGGATCTTGGACTAATATGATTAATTATGTGTACTGTACATAAAACAAATCATCTTTCGTACAATATGATATAGAATTAGATGAATCAGAAAGCTTTCACGAATTAAATGGAAAATAAAAGATTCTGAAGTGATGGTTAACATCGAAATCATCCGGAATCTTACAACTAAAAATATAATCATTATTTCTCTAGTATCACAAAGCATTTGGTTACAGGTACAGAAACTAGTAGTAGTATCACTTGTTCCATGAGACTAGATTCAACTTAAATAGTAATTACAACAAAATAAAAATCAACATTCATTGTGTCGTGAATAGACATAAATCATGTCACCTCATTGAGGATTTTTGTACAGATCAGTTATCCAACACCAAACTGATATTATTTGACTCGACGCGCGTTTTCTTCTGGAGAAGAAAACTGATATTGTTTGTATCAATTTTGTTCTGAAGTGACTTAGAGCCTGTCCAGATTCCAGATGAGGCGTTTTACGGGAGAGTCCACTACGCGCGTGTGAGGAAACGAGCCAAAGTATCTGGACGGGATATGATAATCTGTAGCTCTACTATCTGGAGAACGCGCGAACGCCTCATCTGGACAGGCTGTAACCATATATTCAGTCTGAACACTACAAGACAAATGGCAATCAGAAATCAGAATATCACATGTGCCTAATATCAGCGTTGCCCAATTGCATATACCTACTTTCATATAGTTATTTAGAAATTCTGACTTTGAATGACGCCTATGTAAATATCGATCGAGCGTTAATATCGATTCAATTCACAATCGTACACAATTGGTGTACAGTTTTTCTCGAATATTCGTAAAGATGTGATCAAATCAATTGAAAGAAACATTCATTTTATTGTTTATGGTTTGCCGGACAGATAGATTCACGTGGCAACACTGAATAAAAAAGCGCGCCGATTCGTTTCAAGCCCGCGTGCTTCTTCAGACGGTCTCGTCCCTAATAGGCCAAGAAGTCGAAGCCAAAAGTTGTCCGGAATGCAAAAGCTATTTTTTGATACTCGTTTGTAGCACTTATGTGAATGATTATAGTTGGTCAAGCAGGTGACCTCGGTGAACTGTAGAACAATGAATGAACTGAAGAGTGAATACAATGAATTTGTCTATGCTGATGATAGTTTTTCTACAGAATAATGCATGCGACAAGAACGTTTGGTTTAAAGGTTGAGAATATTTATAGATATCAATTAACCGCACACAAAATGGTATTACTTATACTTGACGCGCTTTTCGCAATTTCAGGTCACATAATACATTTCAGGGTAAAGGGTTTTCGATCAGACAATCGAACAAAAATGAAAATTGCAACTACAAAGTAAATTCATCTTTCGAAGAATTCCTTCAGGCCAGTCTCAAATTACCTACACTGT
Source organism: Zygogramma bicolorata (assembly GCA_032362365.1). NCBI lineage: Eukaryota > Metazoa > Arthropoda > Insecta > Coleoptera > Chrysomelidae > Zygogramma > Zygogramma bicolorata. Next base: position 708,602 of record JAVJAQ010001202.1, on the reverse strand, counting down.
AGGGTTTGGCTGGCACCTGTCAGAAAACAACTACTCCCCTGGCTGATACCACGAAGGGCGTTTGATTATTTCTTGATGGAATTCTATTTTTCATTTCAAAAGTTGAAATTCACCCCCCAAGTCCCCTAGCGAAGTGAGATTTATTGACAGAAAAGTAAACCGACTATGAACAAGAATAATTCCTGAGAATTTGGTTGTGCTCAAATAATTAATTCTCAATGGAACTCCATTTTTTAATTCAAGGGTTGAAATTCGACCCCCAAGTCCCCTAGCGAAGTGACACTTTATTGACGTGAAAATAAACAGAGTATGATTAAGAGTAACTCTTGAAAATTGGGTTGTGCTAGATGAATCATTTCATGATACTTTTTTGAAACGAAAGGGTTAAAAATTCCACCCTTGGTCCCCCGACGTGTTGAAAATTTCGGGTGGAAAAGTGTAATGAGGTTTCTTCAGAGCACTCACTGATAATTTGGTTGAACTGGAAATTGTATTTTAAGATGATGGGAATTCAATTTATTTCGTACGCCACTGGTCAGCGCCTTCGGGCGTTTCCGGAGAAACTGGCCGCTGAAAGTGGCCGCCAAATTCACAGCGGTAACATTATCCACCATTAGAAGTTTTATTTCCTTGTCAATGCTGAATTCCTTTTTTTGCCATTATTGCAGAGCGATAGTAGCACGACGATAATCGCTAGCGTTGATCGCCTGCCAGAGGGTTTGGCTTATAGCGAGTATTCTGTCGGCAGGACCTAAAAATAACATGTGGCTAAAAATTGTAATGATTCGTCAGTAAGCTGTCATAGACGTAGTGAGCCCCTAATAACTGAAATAACTTTTGCTGGAAGAAATTGACGATGATTACATGTTAGAAATGTTAAATTCACCAAGACTTCCTAAACATCCCATCTTCGAAACAAGAATGAATGAAGGATACTTCAAAGTACTGATTACAAATCATTTGTGTACTGACGACAAAACAATTTCAAAATTTCATACTTTCTAAACCTCAGTTCGATGTTGTGTGAGTCTAATTCAAGACGTCAAGAAGTTGTCTACGAACTGCAATCGTTACTCAACACCTTTCATAATCGTTCGCGACTGACGATTATATCTCCTTTAGGACCAGGCGCCCGCGATAAACGCCAGCGGCTATAGCGATAGTCGCCCGAAGGAAAACGAAACAGTACGAAACATACTATAGTACTTAGTAGTAGTAGTACTTAGGCTTATAAGCCTAAGGCAGTGCTCCGCGATTATCATTGCGCTACCATCGCTTGAGACTGGATGCAACGACCGTTACTTTGCACATGAAAATCAACATAATCTATTTGAAAAAATTAAGAAATATCTCTCACCTATCAATTAAAAAACCGCCTACAAAATTCAGAATAACATTAGGCCATGAATATACGGAATATAATGCAGTATACTGGGTCTCGGTGAGATTGAGATCTTTTTTGATATGATCCTGCAATGCGGCAGGATTGTCGTAACAAAAATAGGAACCTGAAACAAAACAAAAAATAGTAGAGACAAAGGGACCACGCACACTCAGTATGTTGTAGAGATCAGCCTCCTGAACAAAAGTTACCAGAGGCACAAAAAAATTATGTATAGTTTTCGAGATACAGAGTGTTGAAATTGTTAAATGGCACTTTGAGGCCATTATTGGGTTAACCTTATCTATTCCATTACTACCATACATGGCCAGTGTAATGGTATGTTTTTCAAGCATTTTTGTAAACTGTATACAGAGTAAATCATTACTTTTTCCGAGTTACACAAAATATTATCAGAATGGAGCATCAACGTCATAAGTCGGATCATATGAAAAATGAATTTTCTGTATTGAGTATATCCCATGAGATTGACTGATTTTGAAAAAATATGGATTTTCCTTAAATACACAGGGGAGGTGGATCAATTATGTGCACCAGTGATTTGTGCCATGTAGCCATTTGACAGAAGCTGAATTATTATACAGTGTAACTCAAGAATACACGAGACTAATAATCCAAAACTTAACATAAATACCCTGTATAAAAAAAACCAACCTGTCAATTTTCCTCATTCCCTCACATTTTATGAGGGATATATCATATGAACTTCTGTGAAAAATACAGGATTTTTCTGCCTAGTTTTCATTTTTGATGGAGATCCTGAAAATCCGATTGTATGATTATTCATTTCAAGGATAATCCAAACTAATTCCTCCCAAAGCAGCTCCCACCTTTTTTTTTCACTGAGAGTATACATATACATAATAACTATTTAAACAGGTCTAGTCGAAAGTAAGAAATACGGGATCAGTCAGTATAAAATATATATCAAAATACTAATGTGAGTATATAAATTCACACTATGGACGAATTCAATACCGACTCTTTCGAGAGTTTCTCTTCACATACTTCGAAATGAAAGTTCTTTCATCATGAAATCAATAAGAATATTCAGATATTCGCGATGCTTTTCAATTATTTATGTCTGTCAATATGGCCCTTGAATTGATATCTCTTTCAACGTGGGTGTGAATTGTTTTCAAATGTTGTTGTTAACCTATATTATCGAAATATCGAATCATGTGTTTCACTTCCTCAATCGTATGTATTTCCGAAAATACGTAAAGCAAAGACGGCTGCTATCCTCCGGAACTGAGTGACATTTTGCTTCCGGTAGTTCAAAATTGACAGCTTCCCTATTTCAAATAGCACTAAGATTAAAGAGAAAATTCACAATTTGTATACGTTACCTAAGTGATATAATAATTATCTTCAATAAATCCTAAAATAACGCAGTAAGCGACGAATACAAAAATCTGCTAACGATTCAACACTTGACGATGTTTTGTGGTTATTTTGCCGCGTCATTATTGTGTACTATTTTGGTAAATTTTTGTGTTATTCTTGACATTTCTTCGCACATGATCTGACGCAATTCCTTTTCGAAATGAAGAAAATTCTATATTAGACATTGCTTTTACCAGACGGGATACAGCACGAAGAACTTATTACTTGATATTGAAGCTGAAACTAGGGTATGTTTCAACTGTTTCAAATGAATTACCAATGAATCCAGACAGATAGAAGAAAATCCGAATAATCTTCTATTTCATTTTGTCCCACCCCACAAAACAACTGATATCATGGATGAGTTTATATGAGTATTATACCCTCATTGAGTATAGTGTGGTAGAATGTTGACGTGATTCACTTGAATGGGAGTTACTGACATACACTCGTGGAGAAATATGTACTCAAAGAAAAAACGTTATTTGGTGTGAAGAATTGAAAATAACCTACTACTGGAAACTAGATTATAATTTCTTTATGTATTTCTATACCTCGCATAAGAGATTTGAAACAGCACTGAAAAATGTGGCCAAATTGTTCAATACTCCGATAGTATAGATATATTTTTATATTCGTTAGTATTTACCTATACCATTAGCGTGATTTTCATTGATTTCATGGTAAAGAAACTTTCCGTTTTCATTTCGAAGTATGGAAGAAAAAACTCGAAAGAATCAATTTTTCGTTGGTCCATAGTGTCAATTTATATACTTACATTAATATTTTAAGTAAATATACCTATACTGACAGACCCCGTATTCCTTATTTTCGACAAGGCAACTTTAAATAGTTATTCTGTATACTCCTAGTGGATAAAAGTTGGGAGCTTCTTCGTGAGGAATTAGTTTGAATTATCCTTCAAATGGGATTTTCAGCATCTCCATCCATTAAATGAAAACTAGACATAGAAAAAGTCTGTAATTTTCACATAATTTCATATGATGAATATCCTATAAAATAATTTTTTTAGATTATTAGTCTCGAGTATTCTTGAATCAATCAGGAGAATGAGCTTCCCCGATATTGAGAGAGCACTTGAAGTAAAATATTTCAAGTTGTCACGGATTGATCATGAAAGAATTTGGCGCTTATAGTTTTACATAAGGAATTGTAAACTTGAAAACCAGGTAGTTCAGATAACCTAGTGGAGTAATAACAAAATATAACTACACGAACTTCACTATCAATAATGAATATTCACTATCGAACCAGGGAGATGGAATTTACAATATTAGTTTGTTGAATGAAAAAACAAAAATGTTCGAGACAAAACTAATTAGTCATAACTCTTGTAGGAACCGAGTTTTAAACTAGAATATAAACCACAAACGAACTTCGAAAATTTGTATGATGAAACTGATAGTTTTTGTGAAAACGGCAGTTCAAAGTCACTCATGCATATGGGCATTAATTTTTCACGGTTTTTTCTTTCCGATTTTTTTCAAGTATTCCATAAGCAAGTCATGACGGACCGTATCGAATGCATTCGAAAGGTCTATAATACCCATAGAAAGGGTTTTCCTGTATCTATCTATACATCTTTGTTGTAAGGGCGATTATTGTAAGTATCTTTGAATCCATATTGGTTGCTGGAGATGATTTTATTTCCAGTATTTTAGCAATAGCGGTTACAAATGAGATTGTTCTACAGTTTATGACATTCTTCCTATCACCTGTTTTGAAAATTGCTTTGACCACAGACTTTTTGAGGATGCTTGGCATATGTCCTTGCTGACGGCACTTATTAAATATGTGGGACAGTGGTTTCCTGATCATCGGTGACAATAATTGTATTGTTTCTGCTTTCATTCCATCGATACCTGTCGCTTTCTTGTCTGTGGGCGATAAAATGATATCATTTATTTCATCAGCGTTGGTAGCATTCAAGAACATTGAGGACGATGGATTACTTTTCTTGAGAGGTTGAAAATTAGAATCCTTGTCAACTGTATTTGCAAATTTACCACCAATGTTCGTTGAATATATCAGTGATAGATTTGGTATCTGTAATTTTTTTTCTCCATTATGTTCGATTAAATTAATATCTTGAGGTTTCGAATATTTAGGATAAAGCTCATTGATAGTGTTCCATACATTTTTACTATGTTTAGCATTCTGTTTGATTGTGTTGCGATAATGGTTGGATTTTGTTATTCTCGAAAGCTGTCTCAATTGATTCTTGTACCGAGTATAGTTTTATTTCAATTCCACATTTTCAGGCCCATCAAGAAATTGCTGATAGATTTTATGAGTCCATTGGTAATCTATGTTATACGTTTTCAGATTTCGTGCAGTTTCCTATCTCAGTATTTAGGGATATCCATGAAAATATTTGTTGCAGTGTCCGCATCTTTCGTTTCATAAACGGCATTCCAGCGCACATTTTGTGGTCTCTGTTAGTTGATTGTAATTGATTTTTTTATGACTAAAGAATTTGTTTGTGGGAATTGCTGTTCATATCATTTTTATATATGTAGGATTGTGTAATGATCGGTCGCATTTGTTTTGATAACGTTTTCCAACATATTTCTTGTGTTTTCTAAGAACATGTCTATACAGGAGTTTGTTGGTCTGTATCATGCTATCACGTGAATAGTTTCAGTCATGTGGTCTTACTTTACTGTACCACCATTTTGGTTATAGCAGCTATTATTATAAATTATGTCATACTCAGGTCATACTCTGCTAGGTACTTCAAAGTTTGCAAAATTGATAAAAGACGTGTTTCGTATTTTATTGAAATTGATCGCCAACTGGGGTTAAAAAGGGGAAGAAAGTCATTTCTGGAGGTGAATAAACGCACAGCCTAAACCGCTGATCGTAGAGATCTGAGACTTGGAGGGTGTGTTTTTTGTATGACGTAGGTACCCGATAAGAAAGGGTTCTTTGGGTTGTATGTGACGACGTGATTCCTAGGTACAATCTACTTCAAATTTTACATGAATATTCTTTAACAGAATTGATGGAAGACGTGTCTCGTATTTTATTAAAATACATCGTCTAACGGGATAAAGAAAAGGGGTTATAACATTTTCAAGTGTGCCCAGAAAGAAGAGCTGTGATGACCTGATACAACTTATTACAAAGAACTACACAATATGATTGCGTCACAAAAATAATTAACGCCCTACGAATTGGACAAGGGTCAGCTAGTTTATCAGGCATATTTGTCTGAAAATGGCGAGAGGGTCTCAAGTTACTGCAAAATTCGAAGGCACAAGGTGTTTATGGTCTAATTTCATAATTTCACAGGCATGATGTGGTCGTTATAAGAGACAAAAAATATTTATAACATTTTTCTGCACGACATAGTTTTTTTTGCAAAAGTCTTTAAAAAGTTTGGTGGAGAAATCAATCTGATCAATGTATCAAATAGCAAAATGGAATCGAGGTTTTCTGTTCAGAATCACATCTCTATCTCAAGGACATCAACGTCAGATTAAAAAGGATGGCTCGTTTGGTGCGACCAGTCGGTATATTCAAAGGTAGGTTGCAGTTTCTGTTAAATATATTTTACTATTCGTAATTTTACAAAGAAATATCGCTGTCAGATTCCTTATCTGTTTCCAAGGACGAAAGTTTGAATTCATTTTTCAATCAAGTTGTAGGTATCGAAGTATAGTCAGGATAATTATACAATTTTTATAATACAAAAATCTATATAGTTGTTTTGCGTTTTTCCAATTCTTTCAATATTGTTACAGGATCTCCAAGCCAAATTACAGACGCAAATTCAAGTTGAGCTCTTACTGAGCTATAGTAGAGATATGTATTCTCATCCAAATTGTTGAAATGGTGATTTGTCTGTTGATGAATCTAACACACTCCTTTCAGAATCAACCATGTTTAAGATATGAGTAAATGAAAATTCGTTAATTTATTGAACTCAAGTGGTCGATGCTTCATTGAATCCGTTATTGTATGTAACTCTTTTATCCCATACTTTCTTCCTGCTCCATGCGATATTCAGCATACATTTTTTTTTTATTAAAATATAAATTATTGAATTGAATTGGTCGATACTTGATAAAAATCAGTTAAAGAAAAATGGGCGGAAGATCTCGATCTCTTATCAATCACGAACAGGAGTGGTTTTAGATTAGACCCCTGTGCATGAATTCAGAGTTGGCATAAAACTTGCCTCATGCATTACCGTTGAATATCACTATAAAAAACCTTTGCAGAGAGCTTCTATTAGCATAGGAAAGTTTTCGGCTTCTCCAATTTATTCAGTTTTCATAGCAGCACGTATATCGTAATCTACCCTGTCAAAAGCTTCCTGAAGTATTTGTAAACCGTATCCTGTTGCGATTTGGGCTCAAGAAATTGCCACTTGAAGGAAAAGAAATAGGTTATTGTCTTCAGTTTCTTCGTCACGGAACAATGTTATCAAGACATGATGTACTTATTTGCTTCAACAACTCAATTGGTGCGCTCATTATCAAATGTACCCTCTAAATCTCGATATTGATACTGCTTCCATCTTTGTGAAGAACTGTATGTTTTAGGATTTTATATAGCTAACAATATACGTTTGCTTCGAAAACTCCTAGTCCAATCTAAAGGTATTACCCCTTGAACATCCTTTGGCAATTTTCCATAAATTACTCTTTATTCTTGATAGAAATTTGGCAGCAACCTCTCATAAAAAAAAGTTTGAAAAGGGTTTCCAATAAGCAGCTGATGTACCTATCCTATGAATGTCAACCAACAAAAAGATGAAACTCGTGCGAGCTAAGGATTATTAACCTGTGATTTCTAGCACAGGCAAGGATAAGGAGTGGAAGTCTGGCCATGTGAAACCGGTCATCTATTTACCTCAGAAAAGCGACGTAAGTCGACTGAATCCATTAGCAATCCCATTTCCACAATTACTTCACGTACATGAAAAATTTGCCAACGAAATGCGATAACTGATCATTAGTTTGTTGAATGAAAAAACATAAATGTTCGAGACAAAACTAATAAGTCATACCTCTTGTGAGAACCAAGTTTTCAACTAGAATATAATCCACAAATCAATTTTGAAAATCTCTATGATACTCAATAGTGTTTGTGAAAACGACAGTTCAAAATCATTCATGCATAAGGGCATTTACTTCTCCGGGTTTTCTCGGTTTCGATCGATACCTACAAGAAGTTTATCGAATTGTGATGTTGGCACATGGGGAAAAATACAATTGATGACTGCAATAAATTACTGCACAAATTTTACTACAAGTTGACAAGTTTACTAAGTTGGTTGTGCTGATGAAAACAGGGAGGCGCAACATTTACTTTCCTCTATTGAAATCTGTTACAAAAAAAACTGATACTTTGTAAAAATTGTGAATTAAATCAATAAGCTGCGAAAATGAAATTTGAACACACAGTGAAACAATCAAATGTATCAATAACTCTCAAACTTTGAAAAATGATGAGCAGAATTTAAAAAAAAGGCCAAATAAGGATGAAAAAAGCCGTCAAGTATCTTATTGGATTCAATGGAGTTTTTTCCATCCTTTTTTGTAAGAGTTTATTATATAGGCAATGGAGGACCGAACCAATACCACTCATTCACTTTCGCCACAAATTCTCGACAAATGGAAAAATGATACCTCGAGTGGCCTCAGTAATTTTATAGTGTGATTTTCACTACACCTTCTTCAGTTATAATTCAGAAGATATGAATTGTAATTCATATAAGTTGGATGGAAATCCGAAAATATAGATTGTAATTCAGATTGAAGAACGCTGAGTCCTAAACATTTTTTATGTAAACTCTACCTTGAAATATCAATTGCATTTAGATGCTTTCTGAAAATTCAACAAATTACATGGTCATATAGTAATACGTTGATTCTCTGGAATGAGTGGAAGATATTGGGATGTCAAATTAAGATCGCGGTGCCACATTCAAGAAAACTCCAACTAATAACCACCATTTCGACAACTATTGCCGTTTAATGTTAGGTCTTTGAGGTTGTTCGAAAATCCCAAACCGTAAAATTTTGTGAGCGACTTACAGTTTTTAGTATATTTCCACTTTTTATGTGAACGTTAAACATGAATAATTGTGCTTGATACACAGTAATAATTTTAATCATATTCCAAAATTTCAAAATAATATCTCAGCGCCACTTTGCCCTAGACTTCAACTACTAACCAAATTCCAATAGCCCTTGGCTAGCCAAATCTCCTTCATGTATAAAAATGCTTGTATATTTCATACATAATAAATTATTCATATTAAATTCTTAAGCATCTGTGACAAGTCATCATAGACAGTAGCACTACTTCAAACATCCTGCCATTGTGTGAGTCGTCGATCTAGTTGGCGAGAGAGGTTTTTATTTCCACGGGAGGCCGCCAAATGATTTTCATTAAACACTTTGTACAAGGATTACAGAATTGATACAAATAACAGATATGTAGTATATCAAGTGACTAATGAACATTCCTAATAAAGAGAATAATAAAAGCTATCAAAGAGATATGAAATTCCAATAAAAAACAACCACGATAACACCGTATTATGGTAATATGACACTACGAGAAAAATGATACTTTGCTGGATAAGCTATACCTAGATTCGAAAATGATGTCATAATATATAGATAACAAATGGAGTCATCTGAAAGTGCTAATATTCAGCAAAAACATAAATATTTAAGGAATTCTGCACCTGCATAAACAGAAAGTTTTGTTTCTGATTCCAGATTTAATAAATTTTCGAAAGTTCCAAAATTAGTATTTACAACTAAGTTAGTGCGCAAAATTCAACTTTCAATTTGTGCAACATTTTTTTGTTTAAAACGCCCAAAAGTAATTATAATTCTGTATTCAAGTAACACACTTCTGTCACACCGAGAACAGAACCAAACTCAAACTATCACCCTCCAAAAACCAGTAGGTTCGGAGTCGAAACTCTATACATACCTATCAGAAAATCATTTATTGAAATATGTGACGGAATTTCGCAAAATCTTGCTGCAAATAGTAATTAAAACTGAATTATCTCCAAGACATGAGGCGAGAATGAAAATCAATTTATTTTTAGGATATAAATAGTGTTTGCAGCATTCTCAAGGAGCTTGCAGAATTCAGTGATACAGAATAGTGGTCTAACAATAACGTCATTAAGAATTCCGCACCAGACGTTAACTTTGAAGTGATATTGATCTCTACATTGTATCCTGTAATGGGGATTATTATCTGCCCCCACCTGCAATTCTGGGAGCTGACTACCCAATTTGATGTGAAGGTTGACTCGTCACTAAACCTAAAAATCGTCTGTTATCTTCTATCATAGACTGAAACCAAAAACAGAAATCCAAGCGATTATCCGGATCTCTCGGTTTCAAAGTGTGTAAGAATTTTGGTTTATACGGCTTGAATTTATTATTAGCTAAAACTCTTCTCATTGATCGTTCGGATATACCAAAATTGTCTCTTCGTTGCGACATTGACATTGTTGAATTTTCAACCGTAGATAACATAATATTCATAACAGTTTCTTCATTTTCAGTTACCGCTCGTCTATGCAGTACTTCGTATTTTTTCGAAAACGTATTCCTGAGACAATTTTAAGAAAAAAAAAGTCTATACGAACTTGTGCCCAAAAATGCCTCGTTTCGGTGTTGAAATTGAATTTCTTTGTTCGCTTTTTGAAAATAACTCTTGCAAAAAATAAGTTATTTGCACGACATTCGCTACTCGGTTTTTTTTTGACGTGGGAAATCATAATTTCGTATTATTTTCATGTAGCATCTAGAGGGTGCTGCGTACGCTGTCATTATTTATTTCAAATTGCCCTAACATTTTGACAGTAAACTTTTGGTACTTTTCATGAAGAAACCGAATTCCCACACGTTTCAAAGTAAAAAAAGGTACATATACATACATATTAGCTCCAAGGGTGCTAAGTGAAGTTGCTGAGAACATTACAGAAACCAAGTATGTGGTGGATCTCGTCAACATAAATAACTTTTTCCTATAAAATGTTTAACGAAAAATGATTCGTTTACGAAATAGAGTTATTTTCAAAAAGCAAACAAAAAAATTCAATTTCAACACCCTGTATCACCGAAACGAAGCATTATCGGACACAAGTTCATATAGACTTTTTTTCTTAGAATTGTCTCAGGCATACGTCACTTGAATTTTTCAACGTAATCATGACCTCGTGACTGTTTTTTTACCACCCTGTATTGAAGTAACGAAGATTAGGCTGAGTATGGCAAGCGTCAAAGTATCATCTAACTTCAAACCAAATTTCGATACCATAGTATTTCTTAACTCAAAGATATCGGCATTTTCAGAGCATTTCAATTCACAGTCAACTCTGGACGCTGAATCCTTTTAATATTTGAATCAATAACCTGGCAACAGATCTATCATTCCACAATGACAAAACTCAGGGGAAATTGGAAACTGTTCTTTTTGGGAAATTTATACATTTTTCAAGGGACCATTTTCCCAAATTCTGTGGACACCCTATGAATGAATCTATATTTTCCTTTTATTTCAATACTAACGGAATATACTCACAGTTCAGGACCATTTCTTCAAATCTTTGAGTGGAAGAGATGCAAAGATAATCTGTACAGATGCCTTGGCCAATTATTCAGCATTGAGTTGGCTACACAATGTTCCTGGTTCGGACACAGGGTAAATTACAAAGCCAAAGACTTACATTTTATCGAAATATTAACAGGTAATATATTTTGAAAAAGGATTGCCAAAAATCATCATCATAAATATTTTCAGAGATTATCATAAGCAATCATTCTGATGTATCATAGTGGGACGTAGAAAAACACACAGCGGAATGGCCACGATTCAATGGAGATATCAAGAAGAAAATAATGACAGAAGAGAGAAGAAAAATAGTGTTTTTTTTAATGCTAAAATAAAGTTTGATTTTTGCAATGGGAGATATATAGTGTTACGATCTATCCTTGGGTTCGTTTATTAAAACTCCAAAGAACACTATACTACTTTTATTACAACTCTTTATCACAACACAATACAATCACTTGAATTGCTCCGCTAACTATACAACACTCTGAACTGAAACTCTCTGTAATAGAAATTCTCTACTTCGACTTCTGCAATACCAAAGCTCTCTCCGAATAAAACTCGATAAAACTCTCCGCTTCTCCACTAAGCTCGAAACTCGAATAACTATCCGAATAACTCTGCTGCATCGGATGAATCGCTTTCGTGGTCTCGTTAGTGTAGAGGTTAGCATATTCGACTTTCAAGCGGAAGACCGGGGTTCGATTCCCCGCCGGGCCACCATGCTGGGTAATCGCACGTTAAAGGTAAGGCCTCGTTGATCCATAGCTCGCACAAGGTTCGACTTCTGAGGGTTGACGTTCGTCAGCTGGTTAACGGAAACGAACAAGTTTTAGAACAACAACAATATGAACCTGCGTACGCCCACGGAGAATCTTTCAGTCAAATCTCGGTGATCGAATTTTCTCGGTGGGCCGTGATCCTGCAGGTAACAATCTTCCTTCGACCCCTCATATCAATTTGACAGGGCCGGCGCTAGGAGAATTCGTAACAATAGTTTTTAATACTGTACTTTTATTTTCTCCATTGTAATATGGCAGTATGAATTTACCGATATTTGTCAGAATCACATGCAGTCATAGAAAATGGTCATGTTATCATGTTTATGAATTATTTTAATGAAGGTTCTTATCAAGCATGTAGGTAGTATCTGTGGTAGTTTGTAGAATCAGAAATTATCTATATGTGCATATACATGGGTCTGAAAGTGAGTGGTGAGGTGAAGCCAATACTTGTGCCATTTTTATTAATGATCATCTAGAGGTCATCAATGTAATATTTATGTCATTTTTATACATTCGTAAGGTAATATTTATTCAATCAAATGATATGAAATATATATGAAGTAGTAATATTGGTTATGTAAAAAGTTACATGAAAACTATTGCATATTATTGTAACAATTATGTTGTGTTTATGACATTTGGTACGTAAGAAAATAATATACACGTAAAGTGGTTACATCTGCGTTATGTGAAAATAAGGTTGTATTTGTGGTGAAAATTTCGCTATAACGACGTAAATTTCACATAACATAGTTTCGTAACAAGTTAGATTGATCTCGTAACGTTTATGTCAATTTTACACAATACCGTTTGCTGTGCTGAATGTAGTAACCGTCTCCATAAAAAGCATTGCTCTGCTCTGAAAATACTATTCAGATAGAATTATCTACCTACGATCAAATCAGAAAATGAAACAAAACAATGGTTTTCGATTATTAGGAGTGACCTCAATACCCTTCTGCTAAAAATAAATTATTAAGAGGAGTATTGGATATTTGAAGGCCAACCCTCTGATATTCCAAAGATCGAGGTTGATGCTTCACTTTATCACTTTGTACTCAAATATAAGCATGAAAAATAATGACGTGATGCCCATGCACTCTCGAGATATAATTCAAAGAACATATTGATATAATCATTTATATGAAGTACGTACTGAATGGATATCACCTGAAAGGTGAATTCTCAATGAAATAAAATTAATTAGAGACCATAAGGAACATTAAATTAACCTCTGTGCAAGGCCACGTGCAGTAAAATTAATGATTTTTTTATTTTTGTTCAATATTTGTCGAGAATTTGTAGTAAAGGATACAAAATCCGCGTCTCTAGTTTTTTATATAGGGCGGCTCTGCTAACTTGATATATAGTTAGAAAAGTCATCTATTAGAATTCTTAAAAAACTCAAACGTCGGAACTTTCGTAATGAATATTTGTCGAGTTGATTCGACATAAAAAACCTGAAAATTATACTGGTCTCGGTAGTGTAGAGATATGCACGTCCGCCTATCAAGCGGAAGGGGGTACTATTCCCCGCCAGACCATCATGCTGGGATTCACACGTTGAAAGGTAAGGCCTCGTTAATACATTGCTCGCACAAGTTTCGAATTCTAAGGGTTGTCGTTCGTCAGCTGGTTAACGGAAAAAACATTTCGAACATAGCATTTTTTTAGGGAAACATTGTGTTTTGAGAATATTTTGCTTCATGTGGAAACATTGCAAATTACGAAATTGAATTTATGGTCAGTTATTTCGAAAGATGTGAACAAAAAAAGCTACTGAATGAGAAGTTCTACTAGCGTAATAGCAAATTATTATAGGCTCAATATTAAAATTCTCAATACAACTCAAATGCAGAAACATTCGTTGTCAATATTTCAACCTGTCGTATTCATTTTTCATTTCATTTCTTCATTTGATCCATAAAAGAGCATAGAATGCTATTGTTCAAGTCATAGCTCGTTCGATATCAAAAGAGTCATTAAATGTTTTTCATATCATATATTGTTCCCTAGAAAATGTTGCAGCATGTGGCAACCTTACTATCTTAACATTAGATTCGTTCATCAGTTGGTAATTATATTGTTTATACTCGATATCAAGATAGTAGAGCCACCCCTTATAGAACATGAGTTTTTCAACAATCACGTTTCTCATCAATTTTTTTCCAAATTTAAATACTTCTGATTGAAAAAAAATTTTGTGTAACGCACACTTCGCGGAGAGGGCTCATACATTTCTTTCAAATGGGATAAGGAGACTTGTTGTGAAAGTTTCTACCTGAGTCTCTACCAAACACTGGTTCATTTTTGAAAATAGAAAGCCGTTTCAGTGTTATCAGTAGGTACCTAATATATAATTCAATTGCGTGTTTAGTATTCCTCAAAATCCAATTACAACTACTGATTCAATTATGAAAAATGAACTACTGAATAAATAATTCAAAGACCAAGTTGTCAAAATAGGTACTCATCCTATTTGAAAAACAAAGTTGAGAGATCTCTTTGTGACGAATGACATCACAGAAGTAATTTATTAAATGTTATTCATGATATTTTTCATGAAACGTCATCGACTCCAATTGAAGTCCCTCAGCAAGTAGGAAGGACTTGTTACTAACAGCGGAGCCATCAATCATCAGACGTGGTAAAGTCATACCCAAAACGACAAAGATAAATTCTCAGGAGAAAAACATTTGGCACGTTGTAGCATCGAACCTGCGACCTTTGAATCATGTGAACTCTGTCCTGATATCTGATATCTTGTCCCATTCAACTCAAAGTGCAAAACCACTAAGAAACACATATTGCGGTTTCAAACATTCTTCCAGGCGGAGTTCATAGGTACAGAACACTGAATTATCACTTCTTCAATACCACTTGGCAAAAATATCATCTCAAGCTAGATTTTATCCCGCTTGAGAAAGCTATTGTATAGCGATACACGTGTCGCGGTTTTGTAAACCTACTCTGTGAGAATCGTACAGGAAACTGTAATATTTTTGTTAATATGGATTTTCATCAAGCGTCAAACAGTTCAATTCAGTTGTAATACCAATTATTTGAAATTAGCTGAAGAAAAATTTTAATTGAGTTTATATAATATCATTATACAGAGCGGAAGTAAAGATTGGAATAAATTCGTTTTCTGCTAAGCATATCATATTCTTAAAAAATCCTCAGACAGGTCATTGTGATAGCAAATAATTCTCCCATACAGGGTGAAACATATTAGAGTAATGATGTAAGAGAATATAAATGGAACAAAAGAAAAGAAAACAGAACCAACGTAACTATCACAAAGTTTTTCAAAAAAATACCAGGGTCAGATCATTAGTAGTTTTGATAATGATTTGATTTTATCAACCAAATTTTCATTTATAGAAATGAATAAATGAATTATTGAACAAACAATTCGTATGTAAAAGTCCTAAAAATGGGCCTATAAAAAAAAGAGTTAAAAAATGGGTCTTTCCAGTAACCAGCTGATGTCTCCCTACGAATGTTAACACTCATAGGTCTAAACTTGTGCGAGCTAAGGATTAACGAGGTCCAATCTTTCGAAGTGTGATTCCTAGCACAGAAGATGGTAAGGAGTGAAAGTTTATCATTGCATTCAAAAATTCAACAGAGCTATATCAAACCTTCTAGCCAAGTCTATCTTGTCATTTTTTTGTGATCAAACAGTTAGAGGCGTTCCACATTGAAGGAGATATATTTCTTTGAACATACGGATTATTAAGAGGCCAATTTGTAGCATCTGTCAATCTAAACTTTATTGTTTTGGTTTCTTGAACCAAGACTTCCATCGACTAGTAACACTCACATTTCTATAAATTATCACAAACGATATCAATATATGAAAGAGAGTAACTTAAAATTGCCCTTAATATTCAAGGTATTATCTCTGTAGCAACGTTCAGAATCCTTGTCATTATCAATATATTTTTTTGACTCCTTCCTTCAAACTTTGACATGCTTCTCTCGCATCTGTTTTATATTTATATATATATATATATATATATATATATATATATATATATATATATATATATATATATATATATGAAGCACGTTTTAGCTTCAAGTATTCTCTCTGTTAGTGCCGCCAGGTCTTAGAAAGGAGTGTTGGATAGAGAATATAAATATCTTCCAGCAAGGTATCACAAGACCCCCTCTACCATTTGAAAAGAGTTGTTACCCCTTTACTACTTAATACTATCAAAACTTTTGAAATCAATTGAAATTTTTCCATTTCATTGTTTTTTTAAATTGATGTGTATAATAATGTATTTATTACAAGTAGGTTCTGAACCGTCAGTAAATTGATTTGATTTCAGGTAATAAATATAGGTAGACATAAAGAGAGTATCTCATAAGTCATGGTCCAAACTGAGGGGTGATCCGGGTGATAGAGGAGGCCATAACTGATAAAGTCTTGAAAAAAGTTTATAAAACATATATAGTCTAATTTCTCAACGATTTCAAGTAATTTTTATTTTTGTAATTGCACTATAAACCTTGTTTTTGTTTCAAAAAAATATTGCAAAAAACTCATAAACATTTCTGAGTTTTTCTGACGCAAGTAGCAGGTTTGTTGATCCTTCATTCGATGTATGTTTGTGAAAATTTTACATATTCAAATATGGAAGCTTTATTTCTTTCACAATTTCTGCAAGTTGCAAAAGTAGTTCAAGCCAATAGTCAAAAAAGTTATCCCTTCTGATATTTTTTTTGAAACAAAAAACGAGAATTTTTGTAGAAGTCATAACAATAAAAATTACTTGAAAACGGTGGAGACCCTGAGTTTAGGAACTTTTACATCAGAAATGTTCTCTGTCACCTCCTTCAGTTTGGAACATAACTTTTGAGATGAGACATCCTTTAGGTATAGGCACATCTCTTATAAAATATAAATAAAATTAATTCTTTCTCAAAAACCTTTGATATGCTAAAGTAGATAAGTACCTATCTAGCAATGAAATTATTCAATTGAATAAAATTTACAGATTTCAATAATTTCAATATGGATTTCTCATTCACACCGGATCTATGCAGAAGTTTCTAAGAGCTACTAATAAGAATTTCAACCTTCACTTTTCAAGTTTTCAATGGGAACATTTATGCACTTGTCTTAAGTTGAATAATTTCCATCTCTGATAATGTACTTGAAGCCTATCACTTATTACTGCTGCACAAAGCCAGTGTTGATTTAATAAGAATAGTGCTGCAGTAGAGATCCAAGACAATGATCTATTTGATGAAATACCATGCTATTGTTTACTGTCCAAACTGATAGCTGAGGATCAAAGGTTATTCCAAACAAAAAAGTATCACAGAATATGAATAGAGTGACTAATGTAACAGGAAAGTAGTAAATGAATCATCACATCATCTTCTTTGTTTCAATTACAAAAGGTTTCACACAGTATTTTTCTTATGCCTGTAGAAATGGGTAAAACCGTAGCTTATTCATGAATTGAAATATCAAATGGTTTGTGTGCACTAGGTGTTTTTCATGAATTACTTACCAAAACTGAGAAAACACATAAAAATAAGTGCCACAAATCTATGCCCCGAACCCATGGGGTGACAAAAAAAACTGAAACACCCTCTTGGCTGTTCGTCTTCCCCTGAAATTGTGGTATCTTCATCTTGTATATTAGGCCCACCTTCCATGGCACTTTCGAAGTTTCTCAAGTTTTTTTATTGAATGAAATTATACTTAAAACGGCACGGTATTAACTGGGAGATACCCACTTATAATAATAAATAGATCAATCACTTCTATTCTCTTTTATTGCTATTTGTTTTAATCTGAATAAATCATAACACACATAGATAAAAACATTTCGAGTATTTTGACGTCACATCAACCTAACCTAAATTTACCAATGTGAAGTTGGCTGCCAGAGCTGTCTGCCAAAATTTCCGAACATTCCCGATCGACCAGTGGCGCGCACGTTTCCTCCCTTTTCGGGTTATTGCATTGAAATAGGTAGTCAGCTGCCGCGACGACGCGAGATATATCATAAAGACGATTCAATCAGAACGGTGAAAATGTTGGAATCGATTGACCATTTTCTGAAGAATAACAGCGAACTGGCCCCTTTTGTCCTGGAGTTGCGAACAAAAAATAAACATTTTTTTCACAAGGTCATAGGATGTTTGAACGTCATTATTTTGTGGTGGATAAATATTTTCTTCGTAGTTTTTTGTGTTTCTAACCTACCACAATCTGAAAAAATGAGAACTAATAATGGAATGTATAGTAGTGTAAAAGGGCAGATTTTAAATCTTCCTCGATAAGATGGATATAGCAGATGAGCTGGGTCAAACGGGGAGTTGTGCGGAAAATACGAAAATGATTTTTCTGTCCCCCGGAACAAAATAAGATGATAAGAATCATGTAATGTTACTTGCAGAATGAGTCTGAAGGGTTATACCAGGATTGGAAAAAAAATTCTCAATTATTTTTTTTCAACACCTGGCACCATTTTTTTTCAGCGGATTTCGGGTCTAATGAATTCCTTTCAACGAGTCGAATCCAGCTATGATGAAATTATTAATTGCAGAATGGGTCTGAGGGGTTATACCAGGGTTGGAAGAAAATTTCTTAATAATTTTTTCTCAACACCTGGCACCATTTTTTTTTAGCTGCTTTCGGGTCGAATAGATTGCTTTCGACGAGTAGAATCCAGCTATGATGAAATTATTGATTGCAGAATGGGTCTGAGGGGTTATACCAGGGTTGGCAGAAAATTTCTTAATAATTTTTTTTCAACACCTGGCACCATTTTTTTCAGCTGCTTTCGGGTCGAATAGATTGCTTTCGACGAGTAGAATGCAGCTATGATGAAATTATTAGTTGCAGAATGGGTCTGAGGGGTTATATCAGGATTGGAAGAAAATTTCTCAATTATTATTTTTCAACACCTGGCACCATTTTTTTTTTCAGCTGATTTCGGGTCGAATAGATTGCTTCCGACGAGTAGAATCCAGCTATAATAAAATTATTAGTTGCAGAATGGGTCTGAGGGGTTATACCAGGGTTGGAAGAAAATTTCTTAATAATTTTTTTCAACACCTGGCACCATTTTTTTTCAGCTGCTTTCGGGTCGAATATATTGCTTTCGACGAGTAGAATCCAGCTATGATAAAATTATTAATTGCAGAATGGGTCTGAGGGGCTATATCAGGGTTGGAAGAAAATTTCTTAAATATTTTTTTCAACCCCTGGCACCATTTTTTTTCAGCTGATTTCGGGTCGAATAGATTGCTTTCGACGAGTAGAATCCAGCTATGATAAAATTATTAATTGCAGAATGGGTCTGAGGGGTTATACCAGGGTTGGAAGAAAATTTCTTAATAATTTTTTTTCAACACCTGGCACCATTTTTTTTCAGCTGCTTTCGGGTCGAATAGATTGCTTTCGACGAGTAGAATCCAGCTATGATGAAATTATTAATTGCAGAATGGGTCTGAGCGGTTATATCAGGGTTGGAAGAAAATTTCTTAAATATTTTTTTCAACCCCTGGCACCATTTTTTTTCAGCTGATTTCGGGTCTAATGGATTGCTCTCGACGAGTAGAATCCAGCTATGATAAAATTATTAATTGCAGAATGGGTCTGAGGGATATTATATCAGGGTTGGAAGAAAATTTCTCAATTATTTTTTTTCATCACCTGGCACCATTTTTTTTTCAGCTGATTTCGGGTCGAATAGATTGCTTTCGACGAGTAGAATCCAGCTATGATGAAATTATTAGTTGCAGAATGGGTCTGAGGGGTTATATCAGGGTTGGAAGAAAATTTCTCAATTATTTTTTTTCAACACCTGGCACCATTTTTTTTCAGCGGATTTCGGGTCTAATGGATTCCTTTCGACGAGTAGAATCCAGCTATGATAAAATTATTAATTGCAGAATGGGTCTGAGGGGTTATATCAGGGTTAAAAAAAAATTCTTAAACATTTTTTTCAACCCCTGGCACCATACAAGTACAATAGTTTTCATGAAGATTCATTGACCTGCCCTGGATTCCGAGTTTTTACAATTTTTACGCCTTAAGGATCCTTTTCATGGAGCAGTTGAAATTCTTACTGCAACTGCAGTAAAATGCAAGTGCGCATGCTCAGTACAGATTTTACTGCAAATGCAGAAGAATTTCAACTGCTCCATGAAAAAGGTTGAAAGCAGTGAAATAAGTCATTTTTATGTCATTGGTCATTTATACCATTGTTTAAGTTTAATGTTTGGATTTATATTCTGTGGTGTGGCGTGGTCTGGAAATCTAATATTTTGAAAATGTCGAATCCCTTGACATTATATAAATGGAGAAAGGAATGTTTTCAAATTTTGATGATTTATCAAAATAAAGTGATACATCAGCATATGAAGTGAGAAGGAAACAAATAGCTAGTGTTGTATCAAGTTTTGTCCACTGAACTATATACATAACGTATTATGGTTTTTGAAAAGAAGAGACGTACCTTACAAGAAAAAAGTGAAGTACGGTTGTAGATATATTTGAGAGACGTTGTATATACTTTTGTCATTACTGATTTTGTTTCGAATTGCTCAGAAATGTTGATTTGATAACAATTTTCAGTTGTCAATAAAAAACGTCCTAGAAATCTATTGAGTTTTAATAATTAAAAAATCAAAGGAAACTGAATAAATAGTTTTTATTTCTTTAAAAACTGCCTACACTTCAACTAACCTATACCCACTAAATCTAAATAATATTTGAAACTATAGAATATGAAAACTAATTTGAAAAAATAAATTTGAATGAAACTGAATAAAAGTACGAAAATTTCACTAATTTTGAAGAAATCCAAGAGACCATACACAAACGATCCTACATATATTCAAAATGGCTGCAAAATAACATCCGCTTTGCTGCTATGAAGTTGAAAAATTTGAACTTCTCAAGGTCACTGCTCGAGCAGTTGAATCTGTCAAAAGCTACTGCACTTGCAGCAGTTTAGTGCCATGACAATACACCTTTACTCCATTAAATAGTTCGTTTCAAGCCCTTTTTCGCGTTGGCACGATAAATCATTCCTAGAGTACCACCCATGAAACGAAAGCGAGGATAGATTAGCAGTGGTGTCAAATGCAAACTATGCAGTGTGGTGTCGTCGTTATTATAGATAGGCTTTCAATTCATTCAACAAGAAATTTTCAAAAAATCTAATATAGTCACATAATCATTATCGGATATTTGGAATATTTTTAAGGATACCTGTAAAAATCAAAATGGAGATATGTTATTCCACCGCTGAAAACTTCCAGCTTTTCGAAAATTGATAATCTGAATTGAATTGATGAGATTGATAAAACCGATTCAGACGTCAATAACATTGAAAAACTCAACCAAACACCAATCAACAAGCTGTGGAATTGAATCAGAGAGATAGTTATATACCGCTTTGGTACGTATTGTTATATACCTGAGGCGTTTTCTGGCCCTCTTGTATTCAAAACGTATTCGTCTCCCCATTTCTGTCCAACTATTTTTCTGGCCGTAAGTGGGAGAAGGAGACAAACGAATACGTTTTGAATACATGAGCGCCAGAAAACGCCTCTGGGCTGCTATTCTTGAAATAAATCCGTATACGACTTTGTGTTGTGTCGCAGTTCAACACATCTAGTCCATATATCTCTACGTCCCTCTATTCGTATGAAAACAAATCCGCATGACTCAAGAATTGCATTCTGAATTGGGACAAAATGTCAATATATTCGGAAGAGCCGCCTCAATTAAAAACGATTGAACGTCAACGGTGAATTAAATAAAAATATTTAAGAAATTCTCTTCCAACCCCGATATAACCCCTCAGACCCATTCTGCAATTAATAATTTATTCATAGAGCTGGATTCTACTCGTCGAAAGGAATCCATTAGACCCGAAATCCACTGAAAAAAATGGTGCCAGGGGTTGAAAAAAAATTTTTAAGAAATTTTCTTCCAACCCCGATATAACCCCTCAGACCCATTCTGCAATTAATAATTTATTCATAGCTGGATTCTTCTCGTCGAAAGCAATCTATTCGACCCGAAAGCAGCTGGAAAAAAATGGTGCCAGGTGTTGAAAATAACCCCTCAGACCCATTCTGGAATTATTAATTTATTCATAGCTGGATTCTACTCGTCGAAAGCAATCTATTCGACCCGAAAGCAGCTGAAAAAAAATGGTGCCAGGTGTTGAAAAAAAATTATTAAGAAATTTTCTTCCAACCCTGGTATAACCCCTCAGACCCATTCTGCAATTAATAATTTTATCATAACTGGATTCTACTCGTCGAAAGCAATCCATTAGACCCGAAATCAGCTGAAAAAAAATGGTGCCAGGTGTTGAAAAAAAATAATTGAGAAATTTTCTTCCAACCCTGATATAACCCCTCAGACCCATTCTGCAACTAATAATTTCATCATAGCTGGATTCTACTCGTCGAAAGCAATCTATTCGACCCGAAAGCAGCTGAAAAAAAATGGTGCCAGGTGTTGAAAAAAAATTATTGAGAAATTTTCTTCCAACCCTGGTATAACCCCTCAGACCCATTCTGCAATTGATAATTTTATCATAGCTGGATTCTACTCATCGAAAGCAATATATTCGACCCGAAAGCAGCTGAAAAAAAATGGTGCCAGGTGTTGAAAAAAAATCATTAAGAAATTTTCTTACAACCCTGATATAACCCCTCAGACCCATTCTGCAATTAATAATTTTATCATAGCTGGATTCTACTCGTCGAAAGCAATCTATTCGACCCGAAAGCAGCTAAAAAAAATGGTGCCAGGTGTTGAAAAAAAATTATTAAGAAATTTTCTTCCAACCCTGGTATAACCGCTCAGACCCATTCTGCAACTAATAATTTCATCATTTTCATCATAGCTGGATTCGACTCGTCGAAAGGAATTCATTAGACCCGAAATCAGCTGGAAAAAAATGGTGCCAGGTGTTGAAAAAAATAATTGAGAATTTTTTTTCCAATCCTGGTATAACCCTCCAGACTCATTCTGCAAGTAACACAACATGATTCTTATCATCTTATTTTGTTCCGGGGGACAGAAAAATCATTTTCCACTGGTCGATCGGAAATGTTCGGAAATTTTGGCAGCCAGCTCTGGCAGCCAACTTCACATTGGTCCTAAATTTCTCTCTCTCTCATACTTTTATCGGCCGTTGCTTCCTAGATGGTGCATTTGGGGCCAGCTCAATACTGGGATTGCAGTAGTCTGACTCTAGGTCATCCTGCAATCCAATCAAATTAGGTCAAATTGCGTATATCTGTGTGTATGTGTTGCGTGTAGATGTGTGTAGTCAGGCTTGTTACTAACTCCTTACGCCTCACTCAGGAGCAGCATGGTTATTCGCGGACCCGTCAATTCCATATATATATTAATACCAATATGGATAATAAGGACAACTGCCGTGAATCCGAAAAAAAAGACGATCGCCGGTTTCTTTATACCTATGCGCATGCGCGAGAAAAATACATTTCTTCAATGATACACATACTTCTAATTACCTGTTTCTTTCTAACATGCGTGAGCTTCGACCAAGACCGATAGTGGGAATGAATTCCTTATTTCATATGATTGAAACCGAAACATAACCAAAGATTTTAGCGTCTGCGTCTGACAGTTGTTGAAAATATTCATCGAGCCAATTCTTTTTATTGAAGTATCTTCATCGTCTTCTCAATTATTAGTGTTTTATGCGATTAATGTGTTTGAGTTTGAGTTCTTATACTTCACCCATTCTTTTCAAAGTTGGGTTTTTTAGTAGTTGAGAGTTTTGTTAGTGTTCGTATATATTTTTTCAACTATGTCCCCGACACCCTGCTTCCTGTGCAATAGCAAGAATTCGAGCTCCTGCCATCGGTAAATATGGAATTTAGATTAATTATTGTCTTCATATCACACGACTAATATTTCAGGTTTCCAAAAGACCCCGTCCTGAAATTATTGTTGATGAATATTTGCAATTTGGAAAGTACCGATGACGTTTCCAGCATAAGAATATGTGCAAATAATTTCTCCGAGGACGATTTTTTTACTAAGCCTACAGAAATGGGTTTGAGAACACAGTTGAAACATTTTTGAAAAATATAACTTGCCTTCTGCTTTCACGTTATCCAACATATGCCCCTGCTGCAGTTGGTAAGTGACATAATGAATCTTTTAAAAACTAGTCTATTTTGAAACAAGCTATTTCTGACTAATGGAGGGTAAAGTTTCGTTTATTATTCGGCACCTCATATCTACTATCAACACATCTGATTATTTATGTGATTTTCAAACAGGCATACTGCACTGCAGCCTCAGCCTCATACTGCAACATTGTTCAGCGCATTCTCTAGCATTAGCATACACTCTTGGACAATTCTAGCCAAGTTCGTTAATTATTCATGCATCGAGTAGAGCGGGTAGAGACTGAGCCGAGATCAGCTGATCACTGCGCATGGAGCTTTAAGAAGTCGTGTATGTAACATAACCTCATATTTTTGTATTTAATTATCTTTTTCGAGCAATTTTTGCTTGAATATTTACGAATTTTTCCTTTGACATTCGCCATGCAGATTGTTC
Source organism: Zygogramma bicolorata (assembly GCA_032362365.1). NCBI lineage: Eukaryota > Metazoa > Arthropoda > Insecta > Coleoptera > Chrysomelidae > Zygogramma > Zygogramma bicolorata. Next base: position 683,806 of record JAVJAQ010001202.1, on the reverse strand, counting down.
ATATGAAGGTCATGTTGAATGAAAATGTAGGTAGGTTGAATTTTTATGTTTTCTTTACGATGATGTGTTTATAGGTAGATGAGGTTGATTTCACATTCAGACTTGGCCTGGCATTCCATTCTCCAATGATGAACATATCAACATTGATACGCTGCATTGTTGCTAGTCCGTTGTACTCACTTGGGCAGAGGCTAGAGAAATTGAAATAGTTGCTATTCATGTTATAACCAGTTAGGAAAAATTTCATGTTATATAATGAACATGATTCCTGCAGTACGAGAAGAAAAACTGTGGAAGTGTTTGAAAGGAGTCCAAGTTTCCCAATGCTACACAGAAAAGATTGAACACGCTCTACATCATATCCTTGGGGTATTTAACAATGTATTATGAATGCCTGTGTTAAAGGTAAAACGAGAGAATGAGATATGTTGTTTTGATAAGGGAAAACGAACTGAAAATTATCAACACTAATGTATCACCATTTTAGTGTTTAGAATGGAAGTCAACAGGGATTGCACATATCCTCACTTTAGAACAAGTTTACAGGATCTGAAGGTGAAATGGACACCTATGTACAAGCTTGGAGAGCTCGAATTGTAATAAACGAAAGGCTTCGAGCTAAGTGAGCGCTCAGAGCTTAATAAATGAACTTAGCTTCTTTTGCTCTCCTTGAAAGATATGAAAACTGAGAAGTGACCTTTGCCATACATGAAAGAATGATTGATGAGTTGTGATAGCACAAGTAAAAAGGAATACGGTTGAACTTTGAATTGAATATTTTGATCGACATGTCATTGAGACCAGAACCAATTTTGTTTTTCATATTTTCAATAAAGGCTTCCAGTTCTTTCGGGTTGGTTTCATTGAATTGGAAGCTTTCAACAATGTCAATTTTTTTGAGGCAAGACAAGAGTTTTTGTTTCAAAATAAGTTCAGAGTGAGTTTGTCAGCTATAGAGCAGTAGTAGTTCTTTAACAGACCTTTAGATTTGTTGTCCGCCCAATCCATCCTCTTTTTATAGTAAATCTGTTTTGTTACTTGTAAGCAGTTTTCTGTAAATTCTCTTATATTTCTTATATATTCAAATAAGAATTTTCGATTCGGATGTATATATTTTCTAATGTAATGTGAGAAGTTTCCGTTTCTTGTCAGATTTTTTATTCAATATGAACCAAGGATTTTTCTTTCTTAATTTCAATTTTTGAATGAAAAATGCTTTGTTGAAGTTTCCTACTAATTGATTATGAAATGACTTGAAAGGAAGAGGGTCCTAATTCTGTTTTCTGAATAAATGTTCAAATTCTTGAATTCCCAATGTATACATCGCAGTGACCTCACAAAAATAATGTCACATTGTTACTTTTTAAAACAATACTGTTATATATATATATATATAATATATATATATATATGTATATATGTATATATGTATATATATATATATAGCAACTTGATCTTAGAATTTGACCATATTTCCGAATGCTTCAGTTGTGAACGACAAAAATAGACCTCCAGTTGTCTGTTAGTCTCCAAGCACAAAATTTCAATGTTATTTTTGTTTTCAGTTGTGATCACAGACAAAGAAGGAAAATACGCCAACTGCAACAAAAAACAGACGATATGTTAAAAAAACTGAGAGTTTGAAGAAACTTCTGGGACACTTGAAATCAAAGAATTTGATATCTCGTGGTGCTAATGACCATCTGATGGTAATGTAGTGTTTCATTTATCAACAGATATCACCATCACCTGCTACATCATTATGCATAGATTTGTGAGTATGGAATATAGGAGGATGATGGGAAAAGGGTAACAATCCCAATATATAAATGTTATTCATAATTGCAAAAGGTATTTTGTGTTGAAAAATGATGTGAATATAACGTGTCCAAATAACTTTCAATCTCTATATTGAACAGACTTATATAACTAATGTTAAATGTATCACATCATGTTGTTAGACTGCTGCTGCTGATGTATAGAGGTAGAACAATGTACATCAGGATTTTCAAATCGTATTGTAAAGAATGCGGAGAACAGTAAAAAACGTAAATGAAAAAACTTTTATTTCTTATTTTTCAACAAAGATAACAACCTGTCTACATTACTGAGAAATGCTCGAGTAAGAAAGCCTTCATGGCATATACTACGTACCACACAGAAAAAAATCATATGAGAAATCTAGTTAAGGACGGTGATTGCAAAATCTGCTGCATTGTTCTTTTTGTTCGAATAAATTTCTGGATGGTATGAGTTACTTTAAAAATTTACCCTTTATATGTATAGTAATGCTTTGTCTAACTGTTTTTTCGTTTTGTATACAATATGTTGTAGCTTGAGATTATTTTTCAAATGTTTTATTACCTACCATGAATGTAACTAAACATAGGTACGAAATTGCGAGATTTTAATTTTTAGTCATTTCAATAAATTTCTCATTCCAATATATAAATTCCAAATTGATACTGAATATGTATTTGAAAATGGTTGTGTGTTTTACAGGATTGTCGATCTTTACTGAAATCTTTATGAAATAGTAATTTTTATTCACTAAAAAATTACGTACTCATCAATTCTCCAATATCCGCTGTCTCTGGTATCATCATCTGATGATGACCATGTGGTTACAATCTTAATCAACCTTTCCTGCCTTTTTAATGAATACCTATCCTTCATATTTGTGAATCCTGCAATTTTTCGACTTCCAAAGATGATGTAACTATTGAGAAATATGAATAAAATTTTTCTGAAATTATTGTAGTATTATTTCATAAATAGCTGAACTCTTTCTTTGTGTATTGAAATTAATTAGAATGCTGGATTACATCTGACACCTGCATATCATTCCAAAAGGAATATTCTCATTGATTCGCCATGCTGGTGAGCCCCATAGGGCGAAACTGCTGTCCACAGCATGACGTGTCCTGGTCATTTTCAGCCTTTGGCGACATGCACTGGATGAGGCTCATGCCAGAAAAATTCAGTTTCATATATATATATATAATATCATATCAAATTAAATACCAGAAGAAGAAATATAAAAAACCCAAGAAAGTTCATCAAGCTTACTCGAAGCATGGATTGTCGCTTCAGTAATTTACTGTTTAAATTTGTATTCTGTAATCATAGTTAATCCATATTACTGTATCCTGAACAATGTTCATTATGAGAAATCGCTGTACAAGGCTGTACAACACTCACTAGAAATCCAGATCAAATTCTGTATTTAGAAATATGGAGTACTAATTTCACAAGAAAAATTCCTTGCTATCCTAGCAGTTTATTTGGTGGCTACTAGAACAGGCGACTTATTGCATATTCTTTTGGAATGCACATTTTCATATATTTTTCCATTCATGAAAGCGTTCAAGAGAAGCAGAAATACATGCAATATACTCTGATTCTGGCAGATAGTTTCATTTTTGAGCATTTCATATTTCGTTCACCAATAAGGATTATTCAAAATGAAAACTATTCACACTCAAATCAAATCTACAATAGCCTGGCAGAATCTTTATATTCCTTTGCAGTTGTGGATAGATAAAGTGATATGGTGAGTATTTATATATGCTCAGAATATATGCATGAAAAATATAGCTAATCAGTCAATGTTTATAGTATATTTGCTTTTCTTTGATGAAGAAACTAGATAATTCGAATGGTATAACAAATAAAGAAGCAACTGCCATTTCGTAAAACCCTGGTTTCTTAGGATAATGTGTAAAATTCTGATTTACCTACATGATACAAATGTCTTATTTTTTTCGTGCATTCCACCAACTGACCAAGTGTCCATCTTTTTACCTGTTTCTGAACTTTCAATCACAAGTAACACAACAGAATGAGCATAGTATCTCAACTTTGGCGTTTGATCCTTTTTAGTAAACAACCTTTATTTCACCGAATTTGTTATGAGCTGAATTCATGGATTTTAAAATTACATTCATAAATGGACATTTAAAATGAGTAACATGAATTTTATACTAAATATTTCAATCAGTGAAACTTAAACCATCTCAATTTCACACATATTTACTATTGACCATAATGAGCAGCCATCCTCTTGCAGCAGTTCATTCTCCTATTCGAAATTGATGAAAACTTGGTCTCGAGATCAATGAAAGATTTTTAATTTTGTATTATTAAACACTACACATCATTTCACATCACAATTAATATGCAATAGAACTCATTTAGTTATTCAATCATTAGGGCAACCTTCCAAACTTCCTGGGAAACCAAAATGCACTTTGAATTTTCCGTACTGCTACATTCGTAGATATATTCAATATTCTTGAAATCTTCATAATCTTGTTTGTTTTTTTTTGACATTAAAATAACATAACCAAAAAAATTAAATTGTCATATGACGTTAAAAATCGCGCATGCGCAAAAAATGAAAGAAACCGGATGGTGGGACTGCAACAGAGATATAACTCGGCTTCACTTAGTTAACATTAGCTCTTATCAGGTATTACTCATATTGGTATTAATATATATATGGTCAATTCTAGTTTTGATTTCGATGTCTCAACTCAACTCTCTACTTCTACTTAGGTTTGGCTCTGCTCGTTGGAACAATTTTCCAGCTTTCGGTGGTTATGGATAATCACCCGTGGTTCGAGGTTGGCAGCAGAGTTGCCAATCCTAATTTTTCGATATCCCCAAATTTTTGTGACCAAATAGCAAAAGGTACACAGTACACAGTCAGACGACACATGAATCACATGTTTAGCTCACACACTGATTAGTCTACACATTTGTTTTACACAGAACTTTTCCAAAATTCGAAAAACACAAGGTACAATACAAAATACAACGTAAACAATTGTAAACATATGTTTGTGACAGATTACGAACAGCTGATTACGGTTTGTTGCCGACATTTTTGAACAGACATCAGCGCCCTCGTCGGTAGAATAACCGATGAGGGCAGTGATGTCTGTTAAAAATGTCGGCTCCAAACAGTAATCAGCTGATCGTGATGTGTCATAACATATGTTCACTATTGTTTACGTTGTATTGGGTGGTGTCGGGCCGGGCCCGCCCGCGGTTCCTTGTGTTTATCGAGTTTGGCGAAGTTCTGTGTAGAACAAATGTGAAGACTATTCAGTGTGTGAATGTGTTAGAGAAGTGTTTTTTCGTACGATAATTATTAAAATAAGGAATACGTATTGAAAGAAAGGTTAGGATTTCTTCCTTTTCTAATAAAACATTCATCCTCACAACAGCTCACATTAATTAATTTCGATATTGTTATGAGTGAATATCAATTTCATCAAATCGCAAAAGTGAAGCAAAGGAACACCAAAATGCACCACAATTTCAGATCACATTCGACAGTGACAGAAGTTTTTTTTTTACTTGATGAAATAGTCAGTGCTGCCAGAATGAAAATGCAATGATGTACTAAATCATGAAACAAAAAGTACTAAATAAATGGCAGGAATTTTGAATTAATGATTTAATTATAATAACAAAGGGACAAAACTTCACTTTGTTACTAGACCTATATGGATAAAAAAATAAATATGTTCATTTATTAAAATGAAAATATCTTCTGAAATACATACAGATAAAAATACTAAAAGCAATGATAACAAAAAAACTTATTTGTACATATATTGTCTATATCATTTGTACAGCAACTAAAAAAAATTCTGAATAGATAAATATGTAACAAAAAAAACTTAGTCACATGTCAACAAAACAAATGAATCCATACTATACTATTCCTCATGTAAAATGGCAAACACTTTTTATGGCAATTGACAGTGAAAATTGACGATTTTGACAAGACCTTCTCATTTGTACTGAAAATTGTACTAAATATAAATTATTTGCTAAAATGTACTATATATATTGAATGTAACACTAACGTACTAAACATTGGCCGAAATCACTAGATCTAGTACGAAAACACTAGTTCTGGCAGCCCTGGAAATAGTTCAAATATTTGCCGATAGAGGCGTTTCTGGATGATGAACTTTCAGAACTTCCCATCCCAATAGGCGCTGTAAGCTGTAAGTTGTTAGACGTGACTATTATTTCAACTATTTGAATATTTTTGTTATGTATTCGATCTTACTAGATCATTTTAAATATAAAATTTATTTTTCAAGCAAAAATTAAATCCCGAAACAAGTTTCGATAAAAATATCCAAAAATGAGTTCTGCGAGTAAGGTAATTAATCTATTGAAAATTTAGGTTTCAGTATTTTAATTTTGTTAAATATTCGAAAGGTTGGTGAGATATTTACTGCTGCGGGCCAAGCATTCAATCGATTGGGTGACCTTACGATGCAACTCCATCCTAATGCTGAATCTCCCACTGGGTAAGTTTGATTCCAGTCGAAACTTTTTCTGAATTCAAGTTGAACTCTAAATTTTCGTAGTAAATGGACTGATGAAGAAATTGAGATGCTACGACAGGTAGTTAAACAGTTTTCAGATGGTCTTAACCAAATTAGTGATCATATTAAAAGGCGAACAGTGTAAGTCTTGATCCCAATTTCTTCAGATGCTTGGTTATTCTAACACGTTTTTTATAATGAATGTTAGATCACAAATCAGGACAGCTCTGAAGAAAAAAGCTTTTGAAGATGCTGGTCTGCCTATCAGGCAAGTATCGCAGCAAGTGCCACAGCCACAGAATGTGCAACAACCCATGATCAAGTCAGAAGTAACACTGAACATGCTCAATGCTGCAGAGTCAGAGGTAGATGTTGAAGGTTTACATGAGGATGTAAAGCTCGAATTTGATGGGGGTAATGAAGAAGTTTCAACTTGAAGAATATAAATGAATGGTATTGTAAGAGTTGAACTAAAATGGTATTTTTTCATTAGATATAGTAGTTTTTATCTCTAACTGGTCTCTGAACATCCAATACGAGCTACTAGAAACTGCAAATTTCATCTACTACATGCCACAGTAAGTAGCTTTACCATTAAAGTATTGTTTGTATGGTATGAATTAAAATTGTTTATGAGCTGATGATTGTATACTTGAAGTGGTGTTACAGATTATACAGTCGATTTGAATATTTGTTCCACCTTTCAACTAGGTGATAATTCATTATACCTATTTATGTTTTCACCAAAAAAAAAGTTCCATAACTACATTCGAAATTTCAATAGGAGCAATTGAAAAGTTCATGTAAATAAGTAACTAAGACACAAGTCACTTGCCTCAAATAAAACTAGAACCCTGGCATAGTTTAATTCCCATAATCAAACAATTACCAAATACACACACACAAGAGCTTATCACAATTAAAAATAGATGATTTACAGCAATGACTCAAGGACCTTACCACCATCAAAAAGTTTGATTGGTCTAGTTTTTCAATGGCACCTGTACGAATAAACAGGTACTCATATAACTTTTAAACTGTGCATTTGCACTAATCGAACAGTGATCTAACAATAAATGCTGTGAACATTGGCCACAATTAATGACTTCAATTATTGTAATTTGTACAATACTAACAATGGGTTCTATTATTCCACTGGTAGTGAGAATGATACAAGAAACTGTAATATTTTTTGTTGATTTCATCAAGTATCGGCCACTCAAGTATTGAAAAACACTTTTAGCATCTTATTGTGACCTTTGTGAGATATAAAATTAGTTTGGAATATTTGGAATGAAATAATATCGACATATTGGGAGATTTGCATGAGAAAAATATGATGCTCAGAAGTCAGGAGTGATGTAGCCAAACCATAGGTTTTTCAGGGAAAATATTTTCTGATATATACACACATATAGGAGCATGCACATAATGTTTCCATCAACAGTATTATGAATATATAAAAGAAACTAAGGTGGTTTCAAGTAGGTATCATTTATTCTATAAATTATATAAAATATCAATCGCTTGCATGATACTTTTGACACTATATAACTATAAAAGAACCAAATGAACAATAATTAGATTACTCAAACCGAGACTCAAACCTCTTGAGTACCTATATATTAGAAGAAACTTAACAAATAACTATAAAACTATAGAAGTTAAGTAAAAATCTTTTGATGCTTCATTTTGTGAAAGATAACTTATAAATTGCCCAAGAATTGCAAATAATCAACTGATGTACATTGAAACCAAATAGTTTTGAATATAGTAAGTAACACAGTAGGGATGAATATAAACTTAAGACCTAATAATAAGTTATATAACAGAAAAGTGCCACTCTACAGAATGATAGGTACCTACTATAGAATGATATTATACTAATTCCAATTGCTCCAGTTTCTTCCTGTTATTTGATTCAACTTCATAAGCAAACAAATGTCTATTCATTGATTTTTTTACCATTCTTTCGAAACATACTTCATGTTCACCATTGATGTGAATTTCACCACACCAAAGACTGTCAGATCTATATTCTCACATAATACAAGCATGCAGAACAAAAAGCATACTGGGAAAAGGTCTGAACCACTGAACTTAGTGGACAAGCGAACTGAACTGACTGAGCCCAAAAACTCGAATGAAACGGTAATGCAAACACAATCACTTCGTTATCTAGTAGAGAATGGTATATTGATTGTCCTTAACAATCTCCGATGAACAAACTCAGTGTCAATTAAAGTTTCAACCTGTGACAATCAAACAGTTTCTTGGTGTAAATTTACACATTGATTATAGCATTTGAAGTTCAATAACTATAATTACTCAAGTGTCACAAGTTTTTTTTTTTAATTGTAGCAAAGACCGAGATTTGAAGGTGAGAATTGAACATTTGATACTCATAATTAATATTGTTAGGTACACCAGTTTTATTTGGAGCATTTCTCTCAGTGTTAAATTGAAGTGATTTTTATCCAAATCTAATTGTGGTCTTGGAGAAATTTGATAAAATCCAATGAAAGTGTGTCTTGAAATATTTTATTTTGATGGAAGAATAGATCGGCTGACCTTGCTGAAAATGGAGTTATTCAGGGCCAATTATTCATACATCTCCGTTTTTGTCCCAGTTAGTTCCACACTCTATTCCAAGGAATTAGGTGGTCATTGATCATATGCTACCAGACTAACATTTTCAAGATTGTATGGAAGACTGAAACAGACGTATAGTTTTTCAAATTAAATAAGGACTAAGACTAAAGAGATGTATAAATTTGCCCTTATTCAAATACAGAATATATATATATATATATATATATATATATATATATATATATATATATATATATATATATATATATATATATATATATATATATATAAAAATTTATAGAAGTTTCGAGTGGATAGATGATACAGAGTTTTTTTTATTGGGCTTTGCACTCAAATGAAAATAGCAACCGTAGACACGTGTTTCTCCAAGTGTTGTCCATCCTTGCACTTGGCTACACCGTGCTGAAGAAGGGCAATGACCCAGAAACACGTGTCTACGGTTGCTATTTTCATTTGAGTGCAAAGCCCAATAAAAAAAACTCTGTATTATATATATATATATATATATATATATATATATATATATATATATATAGATATGAACAAAGTTTCATGTAAAAGTTATATGGTACCGGAGAGGCCACATTATGAAAATAGTTTCATATGTATGGGGTCTCCCATTTTTCTGTATTAGCAAAAATATATTCTTTGAATGGAACATCTATTTTATTTTTTTGTCATTGAGAAGGTCCCTCCTCATTCTATTCCCAATTTTTTGCTCGCACAATACTCCAATGCGAAGTTATTTTAATAAAATTAGGTACTGATGCAGGCTATGATCAAGTATAACCAGGAGATGTTCGTTCAAAGTTCTGAAAGGTGGTGGATGATCTCAGATGAACCCAAATAAGCGCGTAATGTTATAAAAATTATATAATTCCATAGAAGGTCGGTGCTTCAAATGCTGCATTGATTTTTGTACAATATGATTTGAGTTTTTGTGACTTTTTCTGATAGAAAACCCTGTATATAAGTTCATTTTTACATTTAACATGAAATTACTTGTCTAATTATACCCTCGCGTTGAATTTTATCACAGTTCTTTGATAATTCGAGTTTTTCAAATTATTTGTACAAAATTGAATAGACCTGTTTAATTGAAAATTAAAATTCTGAATAGAAGAAACAGTAATTACACTTGATACTTTATCCTCCTCAATAGATTTTTAGAATATCTTTGTTCTCGTGCGGGTCGAACAATTCTCTATGTCTAATATTTCATTATTGATTTAATTGCTTGGTTACAAACTACCTACATAACAGTTTACTATATGCCTGTGAGCTCATTGTATGGCCCATACGGGCGTAAAATTTACCTATGGCCCGCACGGTTTATAAAAAAATTTCTGCAGGTTAAACGTGAATTCAATGAGGCAATTTGTCCTTGCAACTCAAGAAAATGGCATGTACCTATTCTTGCAAGTTTTTCTAGTTGCATGGATCTTTGTGTTGCAATAAATTGCAGCGACTTTGTTATTTCTGTGGTGAATTTGTTGCCGCAAGCTACAAATATTTGGTGGCACCATTATTGAAAATGGTAATTTTGAATATTTGAATTATTTTTCGAAACCTCGATAAAATCAAAGAAGTAAATAGTCAAATTTATAACAATTATAAAAACTAAAAATTAATGAAATCCTATAATATGATTTGTGACAATGTATGCGTTTATCTTAGTGCCAGTGTATAGACCATATTAGTTAGGTTAGGAATTTTAGAGCGCGAAATCGAACTCAGGTCTACCATGGAAACCTGACATTTCATTTTCTTTCTAAATATCGTAACGAAATGTGCTAGCGCCGGCCCTGCCGACTACGAATGCGAATTGGTGCGGCAATTCCAGGAACGATTATACCGGCGTGATCGCGGCTCACCCAGATTACTCGAGTGCCTATAAAAGCGGGAGCCGCTCGCACGTCGACGGCAGAATTTTTAATACAAAGAGTTTAGTACCGAGCATTGGAAAGTTATCGTAGCGATTTAAGTGATTGAATAGAATAGTTTATTGGTGCTATTAACAAAGAGTTTTACACAAGTCAAAAAAAATACATAACATTTTTCCTCATGATATACAATCACAAAGTACAGTTTAAAAATTTCAGACATCTTTAAAATATATTTTGTTACTATCTATAAATATAGAAATTTCAATCTATCTCGTCCATTATATTACTATTTAAATATCCGTCATAATTATAAAAGGCCTTACTTATCAGATATTTTCTTAAAACTTGTTTTAATGCATTCTTGTCAAGATTTTTAACTCGAGTTGGCAGTTTGTTGTAAAATTCTGGACCATAATGTAATACAGCATTTCTGGATTTCTGCAATTTTAAAATCATTGTGTTGTATTGTATTGTGATAGAGAGTTATAATAAAAGAAGTGTAGTTGTTGTTTGGTGTTTTAATCGACGAGCCCAGGGATATATTGTAACACTATTATGCGACTAAAAATTCTTCGACTGTCGCTATTTTTAGGTATTGTTTCATTCCTAGAACTGCTTCTGCACGAAAAAGATGGAATAGAGTTTTCTTCATCTGTCTGATCCAAGATAGGTGTAGAAATGGTATATTTTCTATGAATTTGTAAATTTAATTATGCATTGCATAATATATGGCACGCATGTGGTAGATTACTGGTGGGGCAACAAAGTTAGCGGGATATTTGAAATTGACATGTTCTTATCAGGAGAGCTAGTAATCCTAATTTTTTTCTCGAAAATAGTGCAGTGTTTTGCTCCTGGATGTAACCATAGACATCCAAGCAATTGCAAAATGTTTGCAATTCCAACAAATGAAATAGGAGCAAAAATATGGATAAAAAATTTGGCTGTTGAGAATTCGGGTAGAACTGATAGAGAAATAGATTTGAAATACAGAACATGCTAAAGTTCGAAGGAAAAAGTGATGTAATAAGAAGTTATGTACTCATTTTACGCACACAAATATTCCCTGAAATAACAGATAAGAGAAAAGAAAACGAAGATCACACTGAAACGTCTGCAGTGCCTTCTGTGGCAGGGAAAAACCCTTTCACACAATCAATAAAACAGACCTGATCTGTATAGTGGCTTACCAAGTAAATACATTTTCTCTTCAGTTTTGAAATATTTATCAGATTTCCAGTTCAATTACTACTTTAGGTGGAAGATCTGAGGAATTAAAGGATCAGTTTCTAATAACTCTTATGGAGTTGAGAATGAATTTTCCCCACTTAGATCTTGCCACTTTATTCAATTGAAGTCCAACAACTATCACAAATATTTCGTTCCAATTTGGGTTCTTTTGCATAAAACACTTTACAGTGAGATCATTGCAAAACTCCCATCGAGAAGTAGATTAATACATGTCTCTCCAGCTATTTTACATCATTTACCAACTGTAGGCTTACATGGTTCCTGCATATGGGTTAGTTTACGATCATTGCGCAATAGGAATTTTAATAAAAATATCAGCAAATCAATTTATTACATTTCATCATTCATCTCAGAATCCAAAAAGATAAACGAAAGCAGTAACTGCACTAAGTGAATAACATATGTGTTGAAGGTATATTGATATTTACAAATTATCCCAGTTGATGTTTTTTCTGTGATAATATGACTGTGCTGGCTGAAAGATTCAGCCGATAGCCTTTTAGTATTCACCTATGAAGTATTTGTATTATTATCATTACGATTGTGAAGAATGATTTATTTTTGATATAAAGAACTATCACATTTCCCTATGTCAGTAAACAATTTCAGAATTATTTTAGATATATTAAAAAATAATGAATACAATACTTCACGAGCTTATATAAATGAGATATTCAATAAAAATCTTTCAGTCCATGAATATTTTTCCCCAACTCTTATCCCTCTCAATTTTCTTGATGGCAACATCAGTCCATCAAACTAGGTAACAATAGTGTCTTCCTGTACGGTGTGTAGCTTACCCCTGAATTTGATCATAATCATTATGATCTTTTTTGACAATATATTCACTATTTTCACTGAATGAGATGTCACTTTTCTACCAATTATCTGCCACTGATTAAAATGTCACTTTTCTTCGAATTATCTGCTGAGGTGGAGTGCCTCAAGGCATATGTCTACTCCAACATTTGGGTCTTCCTGCATTAGCCACAACTGCTGTTTACTGTCCATAAATGATTTTTGAATACATCAAGCTGTTCCTTGCTGGGTCTTGCTCCTTCCAATGGACCAAATAAATATTCTTCTGCGACTCTGTTTCTCGAGGAACCCACATACAAGCCACATCAGTTCTTAAAATATTGGAGTACACATGTAATAGCACACAAGCTAACTGTCCTTTGGTGCAGGTATAGGCTTCGATTTTATGTTTAAACTTTAATAACACCTGTAAATACAATTATGCAAATTATTTGATGAACCCAATTCAGTTGAAAGTAGTCACATACTGTGATGTTTTCTTGAACATATCGCCTTGTATACAACTCACCTCGATATCATAGCTCTTGTCCCATATGTGTTAACAGCCGCCAAGTATCAATGATTGATTGAAATAATGAAATATTTCGAAAAATATTTAAGTTAATTTACTCCCGGTGGCTGGACGGGTCAAAAATCGATACTCGCCAACGCGCCCAGCCAATCACGGCGCGCGCGCGCTGTTGGGGCGGCGCCTACTAGAAGGCCAGCCGAGCGTATATAGTAATTTTAGCACGAGAGCATTCTCGCAACCCGGAAGGAACACGACCCCAAAAACACCACAGGAATCGCAAGGTACCGTCGGAGCGGACCTGAGCGCAATCCTGAGTAAGCTGTCAGACGAGCAGAAGAAGATGGCCCACGCCCTACTGTCTGCGCTAATAGAGGGAGCCGGAAAACGTTAATGGCAGTACAACGAATACCGGAAAACCTCGTGATAGGATCCTGGAACGCGAACGGCGCTGCAGGACGCAAGAACGAGTTAATGGAACTGTCGTCGCGTCTATCCATAGACGTCATGGCGGTCCAAGAAACCAGACTTCGAACCACGCAGAACTATCACATTCCAGGGCACAACACGTACAGAGCAGACAGGCCAGGCCAGCGGGCAGCGGGAGGCGTGGCCATACTAGTGAAGAACGACCTAGTGCAAAGCGAAGATCGGAAGCCGGAACTTCAGGGCGGCGAGGCAATCGCAGTCATAGTGAAGTTGAGACGGCACGGACAGTTGAGAATCGTATCCGTGTACCTGCCTCCGCGGGAACACATAGCGAGGACCGACATAGCCGAGATATTTCCGGATCACCATCCAACAGTCGCCATAGGTGACTTCAACGCGAAGTCACACGAATGGAACTGCAGGAACGAGAACCGGAAAGGCCGAGAGCTAGCCAGGTGGATGAACGAGTTCGACGAACTAGCAATCGTCTCCCCAGCAGAACCGACCCATTACCCCCACGCAGGCGCACAACCAGACGTACTAGACTTTGCCATAGTCCAGAACATCACCACCTCCGGGATGGAAGTTTTGGACGAAGGGTCATCGGACCACAATCCCATCCTACTGACCGTAGGAGACGGAGAAATGGAACCGGTGGCACAGGAAAAGAGGATAGTAGACTGGAGCAAATTCCAACGCACTGTCCACGACGAGATAGGACCAATTCCACTCATCGATTCGATAGGCCAATTGGAGGTGACCACCAGTAACCTTCAAAAGGCGATTCTCAAATCCATGGAGCGAAGCGCCCGGAACGTCCAATCCCCACGCTTCAATCTACAGGACGAACTAACACCGGAGGTAACGGAACTCATTAGAATTCGAAGACGTCTAAAGAGAAGATACCAACGGACACTTGCCCCGATGGACAAGAGTTGTATGCACAGAGCCAGCAGAACACTGCGGCTAGCGCTGCAAACACTCCGAGACCAGAAATGGAAAGACCGTTTGGCAGAACTCAACACCGAGGATCAATCTGCATGGAAAATGCAGAAAGTTCTAAGGCACGGCCGTCGAAAACCATGCCCTCCCATACATGGAGAACACGGCATAGTATACACAGATCCTGAAAAAGCAGAAGCGTTCGCGGACAGCTTTCAGAAACAGTGTAGAGAGAATAATAATGCTTTCGTTACCGAAGAAGAAGAGAACGACGAGCGACAGATCGAATCGGCAGCGAAGAGAATTAGAAGCCAGCGCGGGGACAACGCCCATCCCATAGACCCGACAACCCCCGAGGAAGTCAGAGGCATCGTAAGAAGTCTCGCTACTCGGAAAGCCCCAGGCCCGGATCAAATACCGAACCGGGCACTCAAAGCCCTACCCAGGAAAGGAATAGTAGCATTGACTAACGTCATAAATGCTATTCTCCGGTTCCAACACTTCCCATACCAGTTCAAGGAGGCCACGGTCATCATGATCCCGAAGCCAAACAAGAACCATACCTTCCCAGAGAACCACAGGCCGATAAGTCTGACATCCTCGATGAGTAAGGTGGCGGAACGCGTCATTCTGAAAAGACTCGAGGAACAGACAGAGGAACTGAACGTCCTGCCAGACGAACAGTTCGGATTCAGGACGGAACACTCGACAGAACTCCAAGTTCTTAGAGTGGTCGAATTTGCGACAGAAGGCTTCAACCTAGCGAAAGGACACCACACAGGAGCGATATTCCTAGACGTCTCCAAGGCGTTCGATAGGGTCTGGCACGACGGACTCGTGGCCAAAATGTCTGATTTTGGATACACGGGGCCAATGGTCAGACTAATCGACTCATTCCTGAGGGACCGACGATGTCAATGCAGAGTGGGGAGTGTGCTTTCCAAATGGAGAGTCCTGGAAGCAGGAGTCCCACAAGGAGCAGTACTTTCCCCGCACCTCTTCTCAGTGTACACAGCAGACGTACCAAGGCCGGAGAACAACCATAACAAGTTGGCACTCTACGCTGATGATACAGCTCTGCTGGCGAGATCCCCCAGCCACACGATGGTTACGAGGTACCTGCAACGGCAGGTAGATAGACTCGGGCAATGGGCCAGTCTATGGAAAATAGCGATCAACCCTGATAAGAGCCAGGCGATACTATTTTCACGGAGGAGAGTAGAACCTGCAGGACACGTCATCCACGACGGTCGAGAAATCCCTTGGACGAACGAAGCCAAATATCTAGGAGTCTACTTGGACAACAAGCTGACTTTCAGGTCCCACACCCGACAGAGGCTGAACCTGGCGAAAGCCGCACGGCACAACCTCAATCCCATAATAGGTCGCAGAAGTAACATGGAACTCCAGGTGAAACTGCTTCTTATCAAAACGATCCTGCTCCCCATTGCACTGTATGCCTCGGCGGCATGGGGCCATTGCGCGCAGTCATACAGATCAATGTTCCAAACGTTTATGAACGTCTGCTTGCGGGCGGCCGTAAACGCTCCTTATTACTGCCCCAACCGATACATCTACCGGGACCTGAACCTAAGTATTTGGCACGTCGACGAATACCTGCGAGACCACGCCGAAAGCATCTTCGAGCGTATCAGGAGCAATCCAAACCCAGCGCTGCGTGACCTCCACAACGCACTGAACATGGACGATCCCAGATTCCGCGAGAGGGACAAACACCCGAGGCCTTCCAAGCAAAACCTGAGACCACATCCAAGAGTCGCCCGCAGGCGGCTCAGGTGAGTATAAGAGTCGCATCAGCGACTCGGGTAAGTATACTCCACACTACACACACAGACATCGCGCGCGAACACACAAACCGATCCGCGACAGGCGAGAACTGTCCCGGAGAGGTCGGGGGGACCACCATGCAAAAACTGCAACGCAGCAGAGTCAGGTAGAAACCAAAGTAAGAGATAGAGAGGAAGCAATAGCACCTAAAGGCTGATTTCCAACCGAAGCAGGTTAGATATCAATCTTGCTGAAGTGCCCATCAGCAGGTTGAGGACCGCTCCTGAGAGGGCGGGGGTGGAAAGGAAAATGGAGGATGGCGAGGTCTCGTATCCAGGCAACTGGATATGGCATCACGTCATCTTGGGCGCTCAACCCCGGGGGGGGGGGCATGGTGGAGCATTCTCGCAGGAGAAACTTGGATCTCAAAGTGAAACTGCTCCTAATCAAAACGATTCTACTCCCCATTGCCCTGTATGCCTCGACGGCCTGGAGCCATTGCGCGCAGACATACAGAACAATAATCCAAAGGTTTATGAACGTCTGCTTGCGGGCGGCCGTAAACGATCCTTACTACTGTCCTAACCGATACATTTACCGGGACCCGAGCCTCAGTATTTGACACATCGACGAAAATCTGCGAGACCACGCCGAAAGTATCTCCGAGCGCATCAGGAATAATCCAAACCCAGCGCTGCGTGACCTCCACAACGTACTGAACACGGACGATCGCAGATTCCGCGAGAGGGACAAACCTCCGAGGCCGACTAGACAAAACCTGAGACCACACCCAAGAGTCGTCCGCTTGCGACTCAGGTGAGTATAGAATGTCGCTCCAGCGACTTGGGCAAGTACACCACACATCACAGACACATCCGATCCGCGACAGGCGAGAATTGTCCCAGACAGGTACACGGGGGCAACCATGCAAACACTTCAACACAATATAGTCAGGTATAAAACAAAAAAAGAGGAGAGAGGAAGCAATAGCACCTAAAGGCTGATTTCCAACCAAAGCGGGTTAGATATCAATCTTGTTGAAGTGCCCAGCAACAGGTTGAGGTCGGCTCCTGAAAGCGGAGAGATTTTCGGAAATTTCAGCCGACGTTCCATCGACAGGTGATGGACGGCCGCTGGAGGAAGACTTTTAACGGGGCCTCTCCAGGAGTCGTCTGAAGAGACGTTTGCCCCAGGCTACGTGTTGTATATAATAATTTAAATTCTTCTGTAAGTAATTCTTATGATTCGGAAAAGAAACTGGGTTTTGAAAAGTCGGTAGGTACTGACGACGAGTATCATATGTCTCTGGGAGAGGGATACTTCACTGGGAGTCGTTCCTTACCCAGACTGGCTAAATAAGTGAGTGCGTTCAACAATGTGCGAAAATGTTCAAAAAAATTCCATACAATTTACGTCTGAATATTTTCTAATATATAATACAAAATTTACCTGGAGGAGAAACAATAATTTCTATTCGATTGAACCAAATTTAACTAGAGACCTCGTTTTCATGCCAGCAATGCTTTGTGGACTCTGACCCAAATATTCTAGCGTATATTTACCGCTTGATGAATCGATAGAGGTTTTATCATCATCAGTGAATTGTGTCGAAATACGTTTGGGTAGCCATGTTTTGAATAATTTATCATTGCTCCCATCTTGTAACGTTAGTAAGATTGATTTACCAAGCCGAGTGGGAATGAAGTGCCACCTCTTTTGTAATCAAATCATTGATTTTCTGTAAGTCTGCTTTCAAAACAGACATGATGGAAATATATATGTATATATATACATATATATATATATATATATATATATATATATATATATATATATATCCAGTGATGATAGCCAGCTAGTGAGACAACTCAGACCTAGACGCAAGGTCACTAAGTCTTGAAAATGGCTCCGAAATGGGAGTCGAAACGTAGACAAGTAAATCTTTCCAGACGCGGATCAACCGGAAGTTCCAGCCAGCATATATATATATATATATATATTATATATATATATAATATATATATTATATATATATATATATATATCCACTAAACATTGTGATATAACCCTAATGCAGCAGTTACATTACAATGTTATGTGTTACATTGTCGTTATATGTAACTTTAACATTTATGTTATGTGGATGTTATAGCAAAATGTCCGGGTAGGATACATAACAATGTTACAAGCTGAAAATGGTTATGTTGATGCAATGTATCTGCATCGTATCCGCAACGTATCTGTTTCACGATTTCTATATTAAATGATTGTGGTATTGTAACATTATCGAAATATCCACCAGCTATGTATAAGAAACAATAATATAATATTTATGTTACATAACAATTATACATTCTGGAATATAAATAAAAGAACAAAGGAATAATGTGAAAATATATTCAAATAACGAGTATAAAAAAGTATATATATGGAATTCTGAAAATTAAAATATAATTTTTATACAATATCAAGAAGAGCCTAATTTATTTTTCCGAACGCTTTTTCCGCTACTTAGAAAATCTCAGCCACGCAGTCACTGTTTCCTCAAAAGATTTTCCAGTGAGATCTGGAAAGCAGTGCTTAGCTGCATCTGAAAGTGATAGTAAAAATAAAATGTTACCTTGGTTATTTAGTGAACTAACAAAGGCATTATGGGGTGAATGATCGATATCCTCACACCCCAGTATACCATAGCCATACAGCAAAGACACTCGAATGTCACTTTGTTAGTTCGGGGTGTATAATGTCATGTTTTGGTAAAAAATTGAAATTTACGTAATACCGAATAGTAATCAGTATGTCGTTTTGCATGTAAAAATGGATATTTTGTGTAAATAAAAAAGGTTTGAGCACTAGTCAGTATACACCCCGAGCTGACAAAGTGACATTTGGGTGTCTTATTACTGTATGCCTAATGGTGGATTCATGTAACAATCGTAGCTCGGAAATCGGAACTCGCAACAAAATATAAACCACTCATGCAGCAATCTCAAGAGCTGTTGAATCGTAAGAGTGGAAATGTGTTCAATATCTTACGAATTCCGACTCAATATACCTGCATGAACGTTTTCATTGAAAGATATCGACTCAACTTCTTCCTTACGACTTGCGAATTCCGAGTTACGATTGCTGCATGAACCCACCATAAGGTATACTGGGCTCACACCGTCGAGTTTTGTTGGCGTAGAACACGAATCAAAACGTGAAGCTCTTTCGATCGAAGATAGAGAGTCGCGTTTTGACTTTAGATTCGTGTTATACGCCAAAATAAGGCCTGTAATAACTCATCTTTTATTGAAACTGAACGGTGTCGGTATATCGAACCTTCATCAAGACATTTTATACCAATCTAAAGCAAACCAAAACATTTTACTCTTACCTTACGATTAGTTTCATCGCCCATGGTAGTGAAACTGCTTGTTAATCACCAATAATGATAATAATACAGGAATCTTGGAAAGGCAGCACGTGGCAAACTTGGTAGCAAAAACAAAATTACACTCTCTTTGTTGTGCACAAAGAATAACGAAGAATGAAATGCAGCGTACAAGTGACAGTTGACTCGGTAGCGGTAGCGCAGCTGCGCAGAGCGTTTTCCTTTCTTTCTCAGAACAAGAAACTTTGACATTGCGCGGCAGACCGTCGTGGCACAGAACAGCAACCAGATCGATTCGGTCACGATCTCTTCGTTCAGAATAACGTAGAGCAAAGTGGAATATGTGTGCTGAACTGCGATAGAACATCACGATCGTGATCGAATCGAACTTCGGAATCTGGTGCCAAGTAGATTATACTGAAGAGAGAGAAAGAGAGATGAATGTAAAGGATGAATTGCATGGGTGAGTGGCAAACTGCCTCATCAAGATCAAGACCGTTATTTATTTATTGTTTTTATGGTTGGTACAAAAACGGAGCCAAAAACAGACTCGAACCAAAGAACTGACAAAAATGCTTGTTCTTTTTGAAATTATTGATCTTTAAAATACGAATAAGAATTTAATAATGAAGCGTTTTCATATTTTTTCTCAATTTTCATATTTTATGACATAAAAAACTATGAAGTGGCAACAGAAACTTCATCAATGATTTTCATAACTGAAAAATATTACAAATATGAGTAGCTGTAATATCACATGAATGTTAATACTCACCTGTATGATAATATTGCATGTTATGTACTGAGAAAACATTATTTTGCTGTCACAGGGTATAACATTACATACATATATTGAGATAATATTTCATAAACATAAAATCATTCTAACAAAGTGTACATTACAGTGTTATTCCAAAGAAATGTTTCTTAATGTTATTGTTATGTTTCATGTTTAGTGGGAATATATATATATGCATATATAGAAGCAAGATGAATCAGGAAACTGATAAATAGATTATCAAATTCTCTGGTCTATCACAATTTGCATTCAATTCGAAATGCCCACCACAAGATAGCAAGCTATTTCTGGCTTTGGCCTTCATCAGCTGTGGGTTGGCATGGTCCTCGTATCGAAGACAAATTGTGATAGATATCCAGAGGATTTGAAATGAATCGTGCCTTTACGGCAAGCGATACATAAGTGGAACCACCTAGGGTGTAACACGTAAGGAAATGCTGTCATAGTTTTCCGTCAGTGGTGACAGTTCGCCACGTCAACTAACAACTGCGTTTGCAGAAATATAACACTCTGAGAGTGCTTGTCATTATTTCTGCAAACGCAGTTGTTAGTTGACGTGGCGAACTGTCACCACTGAGTGAAAACTATGACAGCATTTCCTTATAGTGTTACACCCTAGGTGGTTCCACTTATGTATCGCTTGCCGTAAAGGCACGATTCATTTCAAATCCTCTGGATATCTATCACAATTTGTCTTCGATACGAGGACCATGCCAACCCACAGCTGATGAAGGCCAAAGCCAGAAATAGCTAGCTATCTTGTGGTGGGCATTTCGAATTGAATGCAAATTGTGATAGACCAGAGAATATATATATATATATATATATATATATATATATATATATATATATATATAAAGAAAATAGAATCACAAAATAAACCTCCAATGGTATTAATAACTCTACAAAACCAAGAAATCAAACAAAGAATTATGCGAAAGAAAAAAGAAAAAGGCCTTATCACGCAAAATGATTATGGTATAAGTAACACGAATATTAAAGTATTCATAAACGAAGATCTCACGCAAGAAACCTATAAACTACTAAAACACGGACTTCAGCTGAAGAAAAGCGGATACAAATACATTTGGCACAAAAATGGAAATGTTTTCGCTCGTAAACATGATGGAGCACCCCATATCCGACTAAAAAGTGAGGAACATATTGAAGAACTGATGAATCCACATGTACAGATCTGATGCAGCAAAACTTATCTCTCTATACTTTACTGGGAACTTGATAGATAAAAAAAAAACTCTGCAATGGCTATAAACTCACTATGTGATGACTACCTCAATTTTGAGGTGATTTCCTGTGATAAAATCGAGACTGTGAAATTCTTTGATAATTCTCTTTGTGATCTGAACATTATTCACGTAAACGTAAGAAGCATAAATGAGAATTACAACAATCTGATTATGTTTCTAGAATCTCTACAAAAAGACTTCGATATAATTATTTGTTCTGAAACGGGTATTATTGAAGACCCTAAAAATTTTGAAATATCCGAATATACTGCCATTTATAATGAAAGTAGAAACACCAAATGTGACGGCTGTATAATATTTGTGAAAAATAGTATTGTAATAGACTCATATTATCAAAGTTGCAAACTCCCACTTTATCCATGTGAATCTAGATAAAAACAATGTGGAAATAGGCTTAACAGCCATATATAGGTCTCCATCAGTAGAAATTGATAGTTTCTTGGAAAATCTAAATATTTATTTACAAAGGATAAACAATCAAAACAAAATTGAAATATTTGGAGGGGATATCAACATAAACATTTTAAACAGAGGTAATATAAATGTAGAAAATTATTTAGATTGCTTAAATGAAAGAGGTTTTCACTCAGTTATTAACTTAGCAACCAGAATTGATAAAAGTAGCTCGACATCTATTGATCATTTTTTTGTAAAAATTCAAAATCACTTTAGAACTCGCGGTGTAATTCTTGACTCTGGATTTACGGACCATTGCCCGATACTCCTAAACATGACTCTGAAAGAGGAGACTGCAAAAATAAATGAAAGAAAGTACAGTAAAACAATTGATTTTAGGAAGTTAGACACATTACTAAAGAATGAGCAGTGGAATGATATTTTAAATTGTAAAGATGTCAACAATTGTACTAACTTATTCATAGAAAAACTCAAAAATTACATAAACTGTGCCACTACAATAAAGTACCTAGTATGTAAAAAAAGGAAAATAAAACCATGGATAACTCAGAGTCTTCTAAATTCGATTCGTCACAGAGACTTTTTAAAAAAATTAGTAACAAAAAATCCAAATAATGATGAACACCTTAATAGATATAGACAATACCGCAAAACCCTTTCAAAAATGACTAATAAAGCCAAAGCTGATTACTATAAAAATCAATTTGAAGCTCATAAAAATGATTCCAAGAAAACTTGGAGTTTGATAAAGTCTTCATGCAATAATGTTGATGCAAAACACTATATCAAAAACATCTTAGACGAGAACAATAAAGAGCTATCTGATGAATTGGATATAGCAAATGAATTTAATAATTTCTTCTCCAAGATTGGCAACAGGTCAGCTAGCAAAATACCCAAACCTAGCAGAATAAACTTAAACCTAAATATAAATTCCCCTAAAACTGCTGGATCATTCTTTTTATCTCCTATTAAGAAAACAGAAATGATTGAAGTAATTAACTCCCTTAATAATAATAATAGCACTGGAAATGATGGTATCAGTGTAAGTTTTTTGAAAAATTCACATGTAGCCTTATTAACACCTCTGCTGCACATAGTAAATTCAATTCTTAAAGAGGGGATATACCCAAATATACTGAAAAAGTCAATGATCACGCCACTCCATAAAGGAGGCTCCAAAAAAGAACTCAGTAATTATAGACCGATAGCTATTACCAGCAATGTGAGCAAAATTATTGAAAAATGCATTAAACTGAGACTCGTCTCCTATTTGGAAAATCTTAAATTGTTATCATGTAACCAATATGGATTTAGGCAAGGGTTTGGAACAGAAGACGCGATTGTCATGGTAATAGATTACATATCAAAAAATCTGAATCATGGTAGAAAATGCTTATTAATTTTCCTGGACTTGGCAAAAGCCTTTGACACTGTGTCACACCACATTTTGCTAGACAGTATGAACAATTTGGGTATCAGAGGTATTGCCTTAGACTTGTTCAAATCTTATCTCAGCGAAAGAACTCGGCAGGTTAAAGTTGGAGAATTCATAAGTGAGTCTTGCCTAGTAGAGTGTGGTGTGCCACAGGGCACAGTGCTAGGTCCAGTACTATTTACCATCTACATAAATAGTCTACTCCAATTGGTATGTGGAGGAGATGTGGTCTGTTATGCTGATGACACAGTTATTATGCTTCATGATAGTACATGGGAACTTGTATATAAAAAAGCTGAAGTAGCTATGAGTAAAGTTAAAACGTGGCTTGATGACAATTTACTAACACTCAATGTTGACAAGTCCAATTTCTTCATGTGTTTTACTTTAAATAAGAGAACCTATCCCTGTAATAATACAATAAAGATCCATACCACTAACTGTCATGACTTTGCAATTGCAGTCAGAAAATTTCATTAGTATCTAAAACCAAATATCTAGGATTAATTTTTGACTCACATATGAAATGGCAGTATCACGTTGAGTATATAACAACAAAATTAAGAAAAATGTATTATAAATTTTACCAAATTAGAGAGTGGTTGCCAAAGAAAAATCTAATAAATGTATACAAGGCCCTAACAGAATCGATTCTGAATTATGGAATAGTGGTATGGGGCTCAACCTCTAAATCTGTTTTGTCCCCACTAATCATAGCCCAAAAAAGAATTCTGAAAATCATATTATTTAAAAACAGAAGATTTTCCACAGAGCGAGTGTTTGACGAAGCTAGAGTTCTGAATCTTGAACAGTTGCACATTAAAAATGTTTGTAGATTACTACTGAATAATAAGTATTTAACGCAAGAAGTTTCGCATAATATTAGCCTAAACCATGTTACATTTCCAAACACCTCCTTTACATCAATATGAGGAGCACCCGGCGGGAAAAATTTCTATTGAATTTCCCTCAAACAGACATTTTGTTTTGATCTTTGATAGATCTTTCCAACTCTTCCGCAGCCCCTCGGGAGTTCATTCCATTTCCAAATTTAATACTTTTGGAGTTCCTCTCGTCTTGCTACCATTCGACGAATTGCTATAATAGCTGAATCAGTAGACAATGAATGCGTGACTTCTACGTGTACTGCTCGGATAGTGGAGCAAGTGAACTTCTGCCGATTTTGACTTTGAAAGGACCACAGTTTTTTGCATTTATTATCTTCGTATGTTCTCGTAGCAAGTTCTGCCGAATCATCTTTCGTGGAAACCCCAAACCATGTGTTTCCTTCCGTTAGCTCTTGAATTTCTACCAATCTATGTGATTCAAACTGCCCAAGTTGATTATTTTCATTTTTTATCTAATACAATACAATTTATGAATCCGTCAAATAAAACATTTAATCGATTTTGATATCCAACTCATCATTTAACATTTTTCCTAATCGACTTCCCATTACTGCTGCCTGCAGTTCCATCCGTGGGATCGATATTTGCTTGGATGGAACAATTCTGGCTTTTGCCATCACAAGGGCGACGTCGATATGGTTTTCTACAACAACTTGTATCATTTTTGCTGTAGAAATTCTTAGCGAATATCATCGAGGAATGTTCAAGTGGTCTATGATTTCAAAATCCGCTAGCCAATACTGCCACAATATATTTATTTCTTCATTCATAGAAATGTCTCAACCATGATCGCCAAAAATGTTCTGGATAATCATTCGTCCTCTTATAGTGGAATTCGCGATTAATCCTAGTGGGTTAAAAATTGCCATAACTATTTTCGTAACCTGCCTTTTCGTGATGATTTCGTGTTTCAAGCTGATATACGATATTATCTTCTGCAGTATTCCAGGAAAGTCCCAAGATTTGTTGAAGGTTATTTGAATCTAAATTCAAATCTTTCGAGGAGTCTTCGGCAGTCGAAATAATTCTCATCAGTTCTTTCGAGTTCGATGCCCATTTCATAAGTTCTAATTCTACTGCATTGGTATTTTTGATGTACTGAGCACACGCTGGAGAGCACAGTGCTCCAAAGGTCATAACTTGCACCTCAAAAACATCATATGGCTTATCAGTATGTCCATCTCTCCATAAAAATCGTTATGAACATTGACCTTCCTTTCTCACTCTGATCTGGTGAAACATTTCGCAGACGTCGCTGCAGAAGGCTATTCTTCTTCGTCGGAATTTTAATAATATTGCCAATAAAGGTTACAGAAAATCAAGTTTTCGTTGAGTTCCTTTGCAGCGGCATCGAAGACCAGTGGTAATTTGTCTGGTTTTTTCGGGTTTGTAAGACCAAAGTGTGGTAAATACCACATCTTAGGTCCTTCGATTACTGCTTCTTCCGGTCTCAATTCCCTCGAATAACCTTTGTCTAGATGATTTTGAATATTCCTATAATATCTTGCTTTAAATTTCGGGTCCTTTTCTATCTGCTTTTCGACACATTACAATCGTCGGAAAGCCACGGGTTTACTTTCTGGCACTTTAATGCATATTTCCATAGTAGGTTAATTTCAAAACGTTCACCTATTCGTTTAGCGGTTGTCTGCAAGACTCGGGATTCTTTTTTGTTGATTTTTGCCTGACTTTTTCATATTCAAAAAGATTCAGTTGAAAACGGATGTTCAACAAGCTTGTGAAGGTTGTTGTCCAATTCTTGTTGGCAGCATATTTGAAACAATCTATATTTATGTTTCATTTTTATTCATTCCATGTATTATCCAACCCAAGTTCGTTTTCGTTGCAATCGGCAAGTGTTCAGGTACTTGGACAATCTTTCTAGGAACGCTTAAGCGAATGTTGTCTTGTCCAGTCAACAACATTGGACATTTTGTCGTTATACTGGAAATTGGAATTCCGTTCAAATAGGAATAACTCAAGTAGTTTCTGGATTCAACTCTTTGCAAAAGTTAGTTCAAATTTTTCACTGCACGAACACTTTGAACATCTTAGCATTTTTAAAATCTCCTGAATTTTCGACATCGAGGCAATCAGAGTCTTCATGACATCGACTCACATCATTTGTCTACTGGATACATAATGGCTGAACTATTCCATCCAAATTCAACTGTTCTACTTAAGTTTTATCCAATAAAGTCACGGATGTCGCCTCATATAACAATGCCACAATTTTAATGTGGATTTGTCAGCTCCAAAGAAAACAAGATTCTTTATGTTGCGATGTTCTCATGGGAGCTTTTTTCTGTAGAAGTTGTAGTTGTAGATATTTTGGCGATTGGGTTCGAAATTGTCTCTGAGCAAAAATTTATCAGAGTACATCTTGCAACCATTCAGTCCACATATTTTTCCATTTCTGCACTTGCTCGTCTGATGATTTTACAAGTTTCTTCTTGGTAATCTCAATTTTTGAAAACTCACGTTCTGATACGATCTTGACGATGGTTTTGTAGTGCTAACAAAATATGCTGCTGTTGATATTTCTTACATACAATTGGAAAAATCTTCTAGATTTACGAAATGTAACCTTTTGCTCATAATTCGTCCCAGCGGATTCTTAATATGGCGGGCAGTTCCTGACACAGCTCCTCGAGGACTTGATGATTGGATGAATGTGCATCATGATAAAAATTAATTGATTTCAGGAACGTGAATACTTCTGAATACCATTCATAACAATTATTCCATAGTTACTCAGTATTCACGAAATTGAAGAAAATTGTCATCGTCTCATTATGATCGTAACGCGTTATCATTCCCATCATTCCATCTTCCATCCCATGTTTGTGTTTGACAGTCAATATTTTCAAAGATGCCAGAGCGAGTAGTTCTCAATGATTGAAACTAACATTTATTTATCATTATTCTGTTTATATTTGTGAACGAATCGCTTTTTGTACGCATCTATTTTCTATAGACTAGCGTATACTGGAGATGAAAAAGTGCCAGACAGTCCAATACATTTTATTTGCACTGAACACTGTCAGACATTTTTTTGAAGAAAAAGGACTTTTCAGGTATTTTCGCAGAAATGTTTTTTATCGTTTTCAGGGTGTTTTCAATCATCTGTGCAAATTTCAAGAAAATCGGTGAGGATACCGTATTCGCTTCTTTTTCCCAAAATCATGCGAACTGAAGCATGCGCATAAAAATCACATGCAAACAAAAAATTTGTAAAAACCTAACGAATAAATTTGTCAGTAGAAGTAAGTCGAAGTCAAAATATACTTTATTGTCTGAAGAATAGGAATTCTCATAGACAAAGCATCAAATACATCTAGTATTTTATATATACATACACATAAACATACACACACATAATATAGGTAAGTTCAATTTTATAAAAAGAACATTGTAGAAAACAAGTGCAACACGTTAAAATACAATTGTATAGAAAAGTATAAATAAAATCTATGTCATTTTATAAATAAATCTTCATGTTTTAGCTAGAACCCAGACAGCATGATATATTCCTAGAATATTCCTCAGAAAACCTAGAATGGATGTATATATTCCAAATGATCATAGAATGATCCTGGAATATATACATGCTCTGAGCTTATTCAAGGAATATACAAACTAGAATTTTCAAAGAATATTCTTGAAAGAATACACCAGGAATATTTCAATATGAATATTCTAAGTTGTTTATTCCTGGAATATGACTTATTGTATATTCTTCCTAGAACATTCATAGAATGTTATGTACGGAATATTCCTGGATTATTACAGTTGAGACGAATTCATATCAAGTTTTGTTTTCGTACGTTTTGTAATGCGCGCTGATGCTCCATTATTTATGTAGTGAATCTGCATTTCGATCAAATATTAAGCCAGCTTAACAGGATCGTATTCCTATATGTAGACCCAACTCCTATCTGTGGCACACACTGGCCGATAGAAATAGGAATTCGATCCTTAAAGTGCGCATGTCGCATGAACGTAAGGTTACAGGTCAGGTTTGGTTATTCAAGCATTTTCAAATCGCAAGCTAAGTTAGCTTGCTCAAGTTAAGTTTGTGTGTAAATCGCGAGCGAAAAACTATTTCATGCATTTTCAACTTGTCATTTAAACTTCCCTCCATTACAAAGACCAATCGTAGAGCGTCTACGTTGTCTGACATGCGCCCAGTGCACCACCGCAGCCTCACTGACATTTGACGTTGACGAAACGCTAAACTAAAACAAAAAGGCACTATACCGCCATATTTTGGTTATTCTGTTTGATGTTTGATGATTGTTGTTTGTAGGCGAGGGTGAAGTCGAGACTGATGGTGTTTTAATCCGCGAAGCGGTAGATGAATAATTGTGTATTTAACTGCGTTTTCACTGAAAAGTGTACAAGTGTGGTGTTCTCATCTAGAACGTGAGTATACTAGTATTTTTAAACAATTCAATTCATTCTTAAGTGAAATGAAATCGGAACAAAAATATTTTGGCGCTAAGGGTAGGTGAGCAAAACCTCGTCGGTGATAAAAATCTTCTCAAAAGTCAGGCTAATAGATTCCTAGATGTTATCTGAAAGCACTTATTAGAATCTGATAACCACACTATAATTGATAGGTTATGTCTCACCACTCTGGCCAGTATAAATAGCTGTGTAACATTAGTTTCGTTTTATTTTCAAGAACTCTTATGTTACAATGTCTAAAAGAAAAAGGGGTAGTACCTGGTATAGAGAAGTCCATCAGGAAACGGATAATATACTTTCCTCAATATTACAATCCAACTTAGGAAAGAACGATTCAGAAGACTACAGAGAAACTGATTCAGATAAGCAAAATTCCATCGAAAATGATATTAGTATAGATTTAGTCGATTTAGATTCTGCTGATGAAAGTAGTAGTAGTAGTTGTGATGATGGTGTAAATAGTGATATCAATTCAGAACACAATACATCAGAGAATTACTTGTGTAATACACAAGTTGTAACAAATAATATTGATATCGAAGACACTAATAGGAATACAAATATTGTCAGTACTGTAGAAAGACTCAAGAACTGGGCGGTTAAAAATAAAATAACATTGACTGCTCTCAATGGACTTTTGGTAATAGTAGCTGATGCTAAACCTGACGATTTTAAGGGATTGCCTAAAGATTCTAGAACATTTTTAGCTACCCCTAAAAAGACGGTTACTCGCCAAGTAGATCCAGGAGAATATTTTCATTTTGGAATACAAAAATCACTTGAAATTGTCTTCAATAGAGATTGTAGGGAACCAACGAATCCAGTTGAAATCAGTATTAATATAGATGGATTACCTTTAGCTAATCGTTCAAGTAGTCAGTTTTATCCGATTCTTGGTTTGGAATCCAAAAGTGTTTTTTTAATTGGTTTATATCACGGATATGAGAAACCCAAAAACTTCAATGATTTTCTTTGTGATTTAATAAATGAAGCCAAAATGCTTACTAATAATGGTTTAGAGTTATTTGGTAAACATTACAGTTTTAAAATAACAAAATTTTTATTTGATGCTGTTGCCAAAGCATCTGTATTAGCAATAAAAGGTCATGCAGGTTATAGTTCCTGCACGAAATGCTTTCAGCATGGAGAAAGTATTCAAGACCGAATTTGTTTTCCACTCTTGAATTTTGAGAGAAGAACACATGAAAGTTTTGTTGATCAATCTGATTCTGCCCATCATACAGGTTATTCCATTTTATTAGATATTCCAAATATTAATATAATATCAGATGTTTCTTTGGACTACATGCACCTTATTTTATTAGGAGTGGTTAAAAAGTTGCTATGTGGACTTTGGTGCAATGGACCACCTCCACATAAATTTTCAAATGCACAGTTTACAAGAATTTCCGAACTTTTATTGGGTATGAGGACTTCTGTTCCTTCTGATTTTGCTAGGATACCTAGATCTCTGAAAGAGGTGAAGAGGTGGAAAGCAACAGAATTTCGCCAATTTTTACTTTATACGGGGCCGGTTGTATTAAAAAACATACTCACGAAAAAAAAGTATCAAAATTTTTTGATATTGTCTGTTTCAATTAGAATTCTGTCGAGTGAAAAATATTGTACAATGTATATTGATTATGCTGAAAATTTACTCATTTGTTTTGTAAAAAGTATCAAGCAAATTTATGGTTCCCATTTGTTGACACATAATTTTCATAATTTGTTGCATTTGGTTGATGATGTCAGGAAATTTGGTTTACTAGACAATTTTAGTAATTTTGAAAGTGAAAATTTTCTTCAATACTTGAAAACATTGATTAGGAAGCACGATAAACCGTTACAACAAGTGGTTCGCCGTTACCAAGAATTAATTAATTGTAGAGGAAGAGTGAACTCATCCAAGAAATTTTCAGGTTTTAATTTGATTCAACCACATTGTGATGGGCCATTGATAGTAGGATGTTCTGCTCCAGAGTTTAGATCTATTGAATTCACAACTTTCAAACTTTCTTGCACTCCTAGAGATGCATGCTGTGCTCTGAAAAATGGTGCACTAATTGAGATAAAAAATTTTGCTTTTTCGCCACAGTTGAACGATTATGTTGTAGTTGGACAAGAATATATGGAAAAATTGGATTTTTTCAATCTACCATTAAAATCATCCTTACTGAATATTTTTTATGTTGATCATTTAAGTGAAATGAAATCATGGCCTGTGTCAGAGATCAGTCACAAACTTGTCAGAATACCTTATAATAATGCATATACAGTTTTTCCGTTAATACACATGAAACAAGAGTAAATATGAATTTGTATAGCACCTTAATAATTAACATTAATTTATTTTCATAATTTCTTTCATTGAATACTTTTGTTTTCAAATCTCATTTCATAAAGATATCCAAAATATGATATGGTTCAGATCACCTAATGACATTTGTATAAGTTTTTTAATACATGAAACGAATTATAACGAAGTGGAAATCCCCTTCCCTTCACAGTATCCCACAAAGTAGAAAATTTGAGGAAATTATCTCTCAGAAAACAACTACTACCCCCCTGCAAACATTGAATTACATCGGATATCAATTTGTGCAATGTTCTTCCAAGAGGATACAATTGCAAGTGCTAATTGCAATCAATTGTTGAATATTAGCACTTGTAATTGTGTCCTCCTGGAAGAACATTGCAGGAATGGGTGTCAGATGTAATTCATTGTCCGTAGAGGAAGTAGTTGTTTTCTTCTAGATATATGCCTCAAGTTTTTCACTTTGTGAGATAGTGAGGAGAGAAGGGGATTTCAACTTGTTCAAAATGTGCATACGTTATTAATGTTGAGTTCTATTTATTATTCTATTTATTCAGATTTTTGTGTTTTTACTAGTATGCCCTGGATAATCGTCAAATTTGCCGGATCTGAGGAAATTGAGGCCGTCCCATACTGCTGGTATAATGAAACCAGGCAAACACTCCTGTACCCCCCCTTTCCCAAAAATAGGATGGAAAGGGCAATAAAGAATGAAACTGAACCAGGAAATGATTGGAAAGAGTACAGCGTGTCTCTAATGAGGGAAAAAAAATATGATAACTTTAGGATGGCATGTGGAAAAGCATCAAAGTGTTGTGTTACATCCGAAATTTCAGAAACAGAAACATCTGAGAAGAGGGTGGCCAAGAAAAAGCAGTTTAGTTCATCAGAAGAGGATAGTGGATCTGATTTGGATATCCCTAGACCCCAAGCTATTAGAAAACGTAAGTTTTAATTTTGTCAAAATGAAGCCTTGGGTTTGTGCTAGCTGTATGATCCTATAGAACGTATCCCTTCAAATTCAATTTTTTTTATGGCAGTATATACATTAACCAGATGCTTATACTTTTTTATCTCCTTGAAAAGTTACACCTTGGAGACTTATTGAACATACATAAAGGACAATTATGGAATCTCATCCCCTATATATGCTGATTAAAAATAATTCTTATAATGATATTGCTAATATTATTGTTTTTTACAGGCTTAACCAATCAACAAACAAATGGAGCTGCTATGGATATATTCACTGATAAAGCTTCGAAAGCAGCTGTATCTGAAAATGTCCTAGAGGAAACAGAAAATGTTGCTGAAGTCTTAGGTAACACTTCTTTTTTTTTATTTTTCATTCGATTATCTTTATATACTTGATCTTTTCTCTTTCAAGATGATACAAAATTCAAGCGAACATGTATCAACATGATGGTGAAAGTAATGAAGTTGCTGAAAGAATGTGACAGTTAAATTAACGAACTCTCTGATAAACTAGATGAAGTCTCTCTTTCATTGAAAAATAAGGTATTGCCATCAGAGGATGATACTTCCAAAGACACATGTTTAGACTTGTTCAGTGAATTTCCAATTTTAAATGAGACTATGCTTGAAAATGTGGAAAGAAAACTTATGAATGAGAAAACCTATAAAAAGATGGTAAGGAATGATACTGAGTGTTCAATTCAATAAGAAGCAATAAGGAGATAAAGTAATATTTGTTGCATATATTCATTAATTAAATTAAATTAAACAGAAATGAAACAGTCTGTAAAAAGTATTCAAATAAAATTGTAAATTATATTAAAACTGCAAGTTAATAAAGATCAATTTGTTTCAGGTGGATAATCTTTGCCTGATTGGTGGAAGAGATTCCAAGGATTGCAGCAGACGATTCCTTAAAAAAATTCTGGACGATAGATTTGCTGCAGAATACAGTATGCAGGGACACAAGAAAAAAAAAGTATTCAGGTCTACTAGGATATGTGCTTGTCTTCTAGGTATATTTGCATTTTATACTAAAGTTTTGATACAATATTTTTTTCCTTTTTATAACTTTCTGAATAATAATAATAATATATTTTTCATTTCTAGATGCAATTCAAAAATGTGACCGCAATAGAGCTTCACTGAAGGAGATTGAAGTGGTTGTATCTATTTATCTCGCAAAGTCCTCTGAGCGGCTGAAAAGAAAAGAGTATGTATTTTCACTGACTAATATATTTTTTCATTAATGACTG
The DNA here is from genome assembly GCA_032362365.1 of Zygogramma bicolorata. Classification (NCBI taxonomy): domain Eukaryota; kingdom Metazoa; phylum Arthropoda; class Insecta; order Coleoptera; family Chrysomelidae; genus Zygogramma; species Zygogramma bicolorata. Next base: position 649,996 of record JAVJAQ010001202.1, on the reverse strand, counting down.
AAGTAATAGAATCAGAGTTGTCTCGAAACTTTCAGAACATTAAACTACTTCCCATTAAATAATGTTTCATTTTGAAAGCAAACAATTTCCAGTGCTATACACTGAGAGTACAAATGAAATTTTTAATGGTAATGAATAATGCATAAGCAAATTTTTTGTAAAAAGAATGAAATTCACGAAATATAAAAGTCTTTTCTTTTTAGGGTTATCAGTTCAACAGGGTTAGAAGAAATCCCAGAAATAGATTCCTGAAGCAGAAAGGAAGAACTCCAAGTTTATCGGACTTGAAGATAGTCGTTTGAGATTTTTTTGATGAAATATTTGTTCATTTGAACTTTTTTTTATGAATTGTTTGTTTATTTGAGATTGATTTATGAAATATTCGTTTTTTCCTCTATATATTATATATATAGATATATATAAATATAGCCTGAAACAGGTGAATATATTTCTTTCCTTCACATATCCATATCATAATGTGATGCTTATACTCGAGGGTCTCTAACGTTCAATTTTTGGATAAAAAGTTGATATCAAAAGCATGTAATTTATGAAACGCCCCACAGTTTTTTCCTCCTTATTTGTATATATTCTGCATGGAATATTCAAAAAGTACATCTGGGATTATTTCTGTAATATTCCTGGATCATACTATATATTCATAGAATATTTTCTAAAAAATAGTCCATGAATATTCTCTACCCATATCCTGGGGATGATCTTGGAATATTCCAGATATTCTATGAATATTCATTGGTAATATTATAGGAATATTTTGTATAGAATATCCGCGAAATATCCTGAAAATATTCTGGATGTTTATAGAATATTCTTTTAAGTATATTCTATGATTATCTGAGGAATTCCCATTCGCATATTCAGGGAATAATCCTCCAATATTCCAGAATATCCCAGATTATTCCTGGAATATACCAATATTCCAAAAGGAATGTTCTAGGATTATTCATGCAATATCTGGTGCTGTCTGGGAAAGTAAAAGGGCTTGTCAGCAAGTACATTTTTTACTAGTCTTCTGAATTTCTTGAGATCTTCGATGTTTTTCAAATTGACTGGTAGGTGATTATACATTTTGATACCGTTGAAAATGATTGAGTCCCTCACAGTGGAAGTATGAGGTATTGGAAGTTCTATATTATTGGTAGGACGACGTGTGTTATGACACACATGCACTTTCAACAAAATGAAAATATTTTTTTAAATATAAAACAGTGGTATTCTCAAAGAGAATAAACTTTGGTATTTCGCTTTCGGGTAGAATTCGCAATATCACAGAGGAACTTCGAAAATAGCAAATCGCACAGGCTGATATCTTGGCCGCATCTAACAGCAATACGGCAACAGAGCGTAATTTCAAGTGAGCTCATCGTTATGTCAGATCATGCTAACTGGTGATAATGAATTCATAAAAAAACTTGAATGCAATCTGTCCTCTCATTTAAAGAAGGTATAAAGGAGCCACGAGTTTGGGCCAGTGCCAGATTTATATTTTTTACGAGTGTAGGCCACATATGTACCTTTTCTAAAATAATAATTTTCCATATGTAGTGAGAATGGAACTGAAGTTAATTCAAATACAACCGGTGAACTTTTTTGACCTTAGATTTTTATCCTCTGGAATTTAGTGAGCTGCCATTTTAAATATGCCGTCACCCTTGGACGTTGCCTTCTCCTAGGACGCTGCCGCCCCTAGGACGCTCAGAGCGGACAAAATTGCTGGCTCACTTCAATTATTATAAGGATTTGAGAAATGAAACAAAAAGGGTTGATAAGGAAAAAAACATTTTGTAGGATCAGAATCAATCAAAATATTTGTTAGAAACGAAGAAACCACCAAATCTTTATGATAGAATAACTTTTCAGACTGACGATTTAAATCTAGACTCACGCCACCACTGCATTCAACGAGTCAGTTACGATCGTTATTTTCGTACAATATAAATAGGCTCTACAATAGAATCCAAAATGATTTGGGTAAATCTATCCATTTCCTCATTCAGATTCAAATTGAAAAAACGTACTTTATGGTGCGTTATCATTGTAATTATCATATCTGAAGAATAAGCAGTCTCCAGTAACTTATAGACCTGTTTGTCTGCTGTCAAAGGCTAGGCTTGCACATCTTGCATTGATATATCTTAATGCTGAGTAGAAGGAAGCACCTGTTCCACCGTTCATAGGGTGCGAATTGGCGCTAACTCTGCTTTTTCATAGGTCATATTCAAATCGTGAAACTTTTTATTTTCGCTATTGTAGCATTTGATATCTACCAATACAATCGTTTATCATTTTATTGAAATATTTCATTAATTAAATACTCACCTGCACTACGTCACTCACGAACATTAGCCGACTCTAGCCCACACAAGGCACCCTCATGAGAGTTAGGGAAAAGAGGAAAAGAACATTGTCCTCCCAAACCGCTGAGACATATTCTCTTGTGAAGACTGAAATTTCTTTTGAAAAAACTACTTTTTCTGACAACTTGGTATTTTGTCCCTCAAAAGATGACATTCAGCATATACTTACTTTTCTGCAAATGTATCTTCGAATATAATATATGTATATATATAATATATATAATTTCCAAAATAAATTCTTGTATAGAAACTGAAATTCATTTTTCAAAAAACTACTTTTTGTGATACCCTTGCATTTTCCGTCCAAAAACTTCACTTTGAAAATATTTTTCCATGAATATCATCCTTCCAAATCGATTTGAACTCAAAAAAAGTTTTGTTGGAATATCTGGTAAATGTTTCTTTGAACTACATCACCTAGTTTTGAAAAAATCTAAAGACTAGGTTATATTTTTTCAGCCTCTCAATCAATCAACGATCAGGTCACAAACGTTTTCATTTGTTACATACCCTTTGCCACTAATTCCATCTTCTTTAACACTCTTTCCGAATGATAACGAATTTTCATGATAAAACTCGGATAAAAATTTCCTTAACAATTTGGTGGTAAGAGTGATAAGAGTATAATCATGATAATAAGTTATCCCTCGTAAGTATCACAGATGATGGAATCAGTTGTTAACGGAGGTTATCAAATGAAAACTCCTGTGGCCGATTGCTTTTTTGGCAAAAAAGGAGGCAGAGTATGCCATGTTGACGAACTGTGAAGAGACATAACTTCCGAATAAAGGAAAAGCACCACATTCTGACTTCAGATAAGTGTACAACCAGGCATATACATCAAATGGAAGGATATCATCATACACAAACATAAGGGATTCACCCCCTACAGAATGGGAACTCGTAGGTATACACATGCCTGTGTTCAGCACCAATCAATCCATATTTATGTCTGATACCATTATCAAGTATTATACTGAATGTTTTCATCAGATATAAATAATTGTGTGGTGTTAACTTTGATGGTGATAGGAAGATAGGAAGCTGTTTCTAGAACTCATTCTCCATTTTTGTATTTATAAATTAACAGTTTTCTTTTCCATTTGGTCCTTTCACTTACTGTAACCTTCTCTAATTTAAAACTGGACAGTATTATTTCAATTTCCCTTTCAACTGTTTCCCTGATTCTCAAACTTGAAAATAATGGAAATGTAAAATCAGCCTGTTTCATTCTCTTCACAGCTGATCTATAACATTTCCAGGGTTGAGGTTCAATTATGATAATTTCACCAATTCCTGCAATGTATTCTAAAAAAGTTTTCAATCCATCGTCACCATGGTTCAAATGTATCCACATTGTAATTGAAAAACAAAACACTACCGAGTACTTCTCCACATTTTTGCTTCTGAGAAAACTATTTATGACCCCTCTTCTGTTTTGGTCCATAATATCTAGGCAATGAAAAGTTATATCATTGGTTTTATTTTCCTTGGCACGGGCTATCAAAAGTGGATCTATGTCAACAGCTAAGATAGAAACATCTTGCTTTATGTTTTGTTTCAGGAACTGGCTCACTGCAACAGTAAGCACCTGAAAATTCACATGGAAACATTATGTTATATTCATCGGCATTCTAAATCAAAATATCTCACCCCTGAGTTACAACCAATATCTAGTACCACACAGGGTTTCCCGATATTCCAGATATGTGTTGGTAGGAATTGAATTCTATCCTTTGGAGAATGAAATTGATAATAATTGATGAAATTTCCATATCGGACAGCTCCTGGGTTTCCTGCTTTGAACTGTAGATCATCTTCATTATCTCTTGAATCCGTAGCTTTTTGGAACATATTCAAATAAAATTGGGGTTCGGCCTCGAGGGAACGGGCGGGAACGATTCTAATTCTGACGTTTGCGGCTAAACGCTAAACAAACACCTTGAACTCAGCTTCACAAAATTTGACATTTCATTATGGAAAACTGTCATATTTTGTGCAGCGGCTTTAAACGCTCTAAGCTGTTAGACGCAACTAAGATGCCTGGAAACCCTGGTGTGTTTACTTATACCTGTAGAAGTTTGGGATAAAAGTGGCGAAATCTGGATTGCTTGATTTTTGATGGATAATTGAGCTTTTGGAGGTTTCCGTACAATATGTACAGATGTCGCCAACACGCTCTTGTCAGTCTTGTCTGAAGCTAAATTTGCACTAAGTGAAAATAATGTGCAGTCGGGTTTTCCACTTTTATTTGATTGGCTAGCGAGAAGAGATCGCAACCTAAAGGATAATGGGTGGACAATGAGATACCAGTAACAACGTTTTGATATTTAAAAGCAATGAAATCAGCAAATAAACACGATAAAAACATCGTAAACATCAAAATTTCAAACTGACATGACAATATGACAATTAACTTGACACTTGTCATCAAATTTGAAAAATGGGAACATAACGCCCTCTATCGAAAAAATAGGGAAAACCTTCAAAGGCGTCGATTGTTTTTTTCACCACAAAAATCTAAACAAAATCTAATCAGTTGAGTCACCAGGACTTCTAGGCATCTTAGACGCAACCAATAATCAAACTTGAAACTGGTGCAGATGGTGTAAACCTCCAAGAGGCAACGTCACCTGCTGAGAGACGACCAAAGTCTCAAAATCTCACTGTCCAAGACAGAAGAGACCTCTTACAGCGGGCCATTGTACAGCGAAGCCGCAACAAATAGCCCGCCGCGATCGAGAATCGACTTCAGTCAACTTGCAGAAAGATGCTTCCCTTGACAGAAATCAGAATTTCTATGTTCGAAATGATTGCATTCACAAATCCAATGCCAGACAGCTGTTTCGACCTACCAGGTCTCATCATTGACACTTGGCTGGACTGTGAACACAAACATTTCGAACTATCTACTCCTTACGAAGTAAATCTCTGAAACTGGTGTAGATGGTGTAAACCTCCAAGAGGCAACGCCATCTACTCAAACTCGACCAAAGTCTCAAACTCTCATTGCCCAAGAGAGAGGAGACCTCTTACAGCGGGCCATTGTACGGCGAAGCCGCAACAAATAGCCCGCCGCGATCGAGAATCGACTTCGGTCAACTTGCAGAAAGCTGCATCCCTTCATAGAAATCAGAATTTCGTTCGAAATGATTGCATTCACAAATCCAATGCCAGACAGCTATTTCGACCTAATAATTTTGGGACACTTGTATTAGGTTACAGATTCGCTTCTGTATAGTAGTTTAATTATTTTGTGCTCAAAGGTGGACAACTATCGATCAAACTATCGATAGATTCTGAAATCTTCAACTATATATATACTTTTCGAAAAATATTTGTCTATTTCTGGTTTCTTCAATCATATTATGCTCTGACATCTAATGTTTTCGGGACAACCAATAGGAAAACCAAGGTCATTTTCTATAAACAACGTTATCGTCCGACCAAGCATGTAGACTGCACGGGTGTCACCAACGTTGGTATATAGGAACGTTGGGGTGTCACTGAGGTAAGGGGGCGAATTCAGTCACTTTCGCCAATATCAAAAAAGAAAAGTATCTACATGATTGAAATGACATTTATTTCACTCCCAGTCCTAAACCGGTGCATTTTTGTATTACTATCTTTGTTTTCATTGAATTGAAAAGAAATGGAAGTTCTGTTTGAATGTCATTATTTTGTGGTAGATTAACATTTGTTCCGTTTCCTGGGTTTGTAACCTACCACAATCTGAAAAAATAATATCACGAAAGAGAGCAATGGCAGGAAACAAAAATTGAAGAAATCTGCTTTCAACATGCTTTCTGGTGAAGAATGCATATCTATGAGTTCGCTTGATATGGATCGCGGATGGTTGCCCCTCCTGAAGGACAAAATGTTATGTCAGATTTGAAATATTTGACAAATGCCAATTACGAAGATTGCCAACAAGAGATATTTGCATTTGAGCTGGAATGTGCCCATAAGTTTTGAGAACGGAAGCGGATTCAGTTATATATATACCTATATATATATATATATATATATATATATATATATATATATATATATATATATATATATATATATATATATATATATATATATATATATATATATATATATATATATATATATATATATATATATATATATATATATATATATATATATATATATATATATATATATATATATATATGTATATATAAAGTGGCACCTTGAAAACGGAGCGTCATACAGCACCCACTCGTATAAAGAAAAATGTAATAATGGCACATTGATACATATTGTTGATGTGACACCCATACCCTGCGCTGTTGCCAATAATCAACTGTTCAATCCGTCGAACACGCGCCTTGGATCGAGGCAAACCAACCCCAGATAGAAGTGATTTACCGCGTGTTTTAACGGTGTGCCGAATTTTGGTATTGCAAAACAAATTACAAATGTTCATAACACAATTATCAGTGGTAGGTAATATTAACATCGAATAAGCGCACTCAAGGAATTGTGCGTTTTTGGCTGAATTTTCCATATGTTTCCTTCAGATAGCGAAAATGTATTATACCATTTACCTTTTGGTTTTGAGTTTAATTTCAGTGAGAATGCATGAAAGTATCAAATGAATGGGATTTATTTGTTTGCAAAAAATAACTGATAACATATATCTACCCAGGATATTCAAGGGAAATATTATCAATTAAAACTCCTTCAGGTACTTCTGCCCTGAAACTAACATTGAACAATTATCGCAAACGAAATAATTTAAAATGCTGTTTTTGTTGGGAAATGGATGAAAAACTATTTCGTAGATGAACAACTTAGCTTTTGTCAATGTTTCGGAATTTTTCAAATCCATCAATCGCTCGACCTGAGGTCTCAGGATTTTTTCAAATCATTATATAGTCATGCAAAGGCAATTCGAATGGTATAAAAACTAATTAGGTACCGAAAGTCGGTAGTTTCTTGTATGGCATGGGCGGCGTGGTATAATTTCTAGGGTCTAATTATTACTTTCATGAGGGAGGTTTTTTATGGTATCAGGACATTAGACTTTCATTTAGCTCTTCGGATTGACTTTGCATTGACTATTATACACTCGAGTCATTTGCTTAACAAAATTTCGAAATTCATGGATGTGCACACATTTTAAGTGAATAAACTTAGTACCCTTGGAATATAACCCCTCATTGTTCTATGGCACGTAGATGTTTAGCAATTTGGGGTTAATGAATTTTCTTATTCGATTCGGTTCTGAATGAGTTCCACAGAAAATTTACTGGGGTGCTGAGAGTGAAAACCTACATATATAATGAATGTAGTAAGAGGATCTGGATTGAACCAAGTTTAGTGATGAATGTCAATGAACAATATTCTTGCGATTAATCTGTTGTTTTCCAATTCAAATAGATTGGTTCTGAATTGACAAAGTATTAACATCTAATCCAAATTTCGCATGTTTATATCAATCAAAGCATATTATGATAAGATTCCTGAATATTATACTATTCTTATCCAGACATCAGAGGTCGACGAGTTGTTGTTTATGTCCCAAATTTTCATGGAAACAATTGTCAAATATAGCGACTTCCGGTGTGAATTATAGAATAAGAAAGAAATTATAGGTTTCGAGAGTCAAGTGGAAATATTGATCGGATGTGTAACCTCAAATTGAAATTGTAATATACTTTGTTCAGCCATCCTTTGCCGTTACGTCATACGTTGTCCAACTTTATCTCTCATTCATGCAACGGATGAGACGGAATTATGACGTCATTAACGTATGTCTCATTATTTAATGTCGATGTGAATTTTATTTGTCATTTTTCACAGTTCAGTTGTCATAGTTTGATTTGTTCAGTATTTTTGGTCATTTTCGCCTTTTCCAGTTAATTTTTCATTGTCAAAATGCCTTTCCGGTATAATGAGAAAAAGCAAAGCTTAATTTTGAAGTTGATTGACTACTTTTCAAAAGAAAGATATGCTGGAGTGCCGCTTTCACCGTTAAATACAGTCTACAACGTATGTATCTACCTATGTTATGCAAAATGTAAGTTTTTATTGGTTTGATTTTATCGAATTTTATAGCGTGTTGCTGATGCTCTAGAAATATTTATTAGAACTGTTCAAAAAGTAGCTACTAGTGGAATGGAAACAGATAAAGACAACAAAATTAAAGTTCATGTCGGAAATGTTTCTGCTCGAGGATCATCGATTTATATCATACATCCACATGCAATAAGAACACGAGTGTATGCGATGTATTCTGCAGGTAGGTACATACTAATGATAATTTTGAGGTTGAGTGTAAAATAACATTCAACTAATATAAGACAAACGTAAAACAGCAGAATACGTCACCGATTATGACGTAACGGCAAAGGATGGTTGAACAAAGTATATCTCGTCTTCAACACGCGTTTCGCATCTTGTTGAATTCAGTATTGAATTCCTAAAGAAATGCATCGAGTAGCCTTGTTCTCATGACACAAGGCTACTCGATGCATCGAGAGACTAGGAATAGCAAAATTTGAAAATAATGGTGACGAAGGGCCATTCCTTTTTTATTCCGCTTCTTAATTTATGGTTGGTAAATTAATCAGATTAATTAGTAGTTAACAGACGAAGTCCATATCTGACCAAGAAAACACTTTTCAGGTAGATTTTTGAGCACCTCTTGAATTTATTGTTAGTTAATTGTTTAGATCAATGGGTAATTAACAGACGAAGTCCATATCAAACCAAGAAAAAACTTTTCAGGTAGTGTTTTCACTACCTTAGATTGTAAGAAGTATGTACTTTTGTTCCTCAAAGACATGCTTATAATATTCAAGAAAGTGATTCAAGAAAAAACTTCCCATGAATGTATGTCCTGAATGTCCTATCTTTTGAGATATAGGGCGGTGAATTTTCTTTATTAATAACTGAGACAATATTATAGGCATTTGTATGTATGAAATCCGGTACATGTCTTTTATGTATCAAAATACTTTTTCTAATGAACAAAAATTTTCATTTTATTCATCAGTGGCTTCCGTATGGGTTTTGCACGCAAATATTTTTTGGGAAAAAATACTACAACACTGTTTTCTCTCGAAATGAAAATAATAATATTTCTCATTTATTTTCAGGGGTAATATAATAAGTGGTATGATTATTACCGATAATTTTTTGGAATATTAATGAATTGCAATCCCAAAGCTGAAAATACAACGAGTCCGCAGGACGAGTTGTATTTTCTTGCATTGGGATTGCCAATGAATTGATATTCCAAAAAATTATAGGTTATTAATCATACCACGAATTATATTTAGGACGACAATATAACCCCTGTTTGAGCAAAAATTGTTGAATTGCCTGGTAATTGATTCTTTATTTCTGGCCGTATTCAAGGGAATACTCTTTTCCACTGCTTCATCTATGATACCAATCGCCATTTGTCCCCAACGATCGCTCATATTGATTAAGAAATATAATCAATCAAAACACATAGATTTGACGTTTATAATTTAAATCATTATTTTCACTTGACAACTAGTAAAACAAAAACTAAGCAGGTTTATCACCGTGAAAATACAGCGACAAGCTATATTTTCACTGTAATTCGGATTCTATTGGCTGAATTTCAAAATTTGAAATAGACTGATTGGTTGTTAAGCAAGGAGATATATTGTCGAAGAAATTTGATTTCAGGGTTCTTCTTTGTCCGACGCATGGTTTTTGATAAAAAAAAACAAAAAGCGTATTCAGAATCAAGTCAAGAAAAATCTTGTGTATAGACTGACAGCCAATAATTAGGTCAGATTTGTTCCAAGTTGAATGGGAATTCAGAAATAGGTGTTGAATATCAATTGGTAATCAGTTCAGATATGAGTAACAAATTCAACTTATTGAAGGGAAAGGGCGCAATGATTAATTAGCACATATAAGAATTTCAGTAAGTATTTCAGTTTGTAAAAAACGAGTTTATATTCATTTTTTGGAAGTGAGTTTCAATGAACGGCTCAAATAATTATTCATTAATGATACTTCACCTACGACCGACTACGCAATCAATTACGCATATGCTCAAAAATTGCCGGCGTATTACGTATAGTTTCACATGAGGCAATTAGTATCTGCCTTAAATCTTCTTGAGTATCAACAGGAGTTATATACATTGAACTTCTGAGGTATCCTCGTGAAAAGGAATCTAAGCTGTTGAGATCGGGAATTGGTGGGTTCCTCCGCGATCTATCCAACGATTAGGAAAAAGTGTAACTATCAACGGAAGTGGCACTGAAGTGACTGAAACTGCGGATTCACTGAAAAAATCTGGAGATACCACTGACAGAAATTTCCATGGTGTGGACAAATTCTGGGAAGTAATGCCCGTGCCCTTATAATATCGTACGGATTTAACAAAAAACAACCAGAATACGCCAAACAATTTGATGACAAATTTTCTAGCGATCTTCCTTGTACTCGTGTTCTTCGATTACTTGCAGCACCGCGTCCTCAAAAATTTCAGGAGTTCTTACAGTTCGAGGTCAACCTTACGAAGTACATCATTGAAACCACCAGTTTCTCCTCGCTAAGTTCGTTTATTAAGCTCTGAGCGCTCATTTTGCTCGAAGCCGTTCGTTTATTACAAATCGAGATCTCCGAGCTTATATATAGGTGTCCATTTATTCACTGAGCGAGCATATTGAGCAACCTCTCTCAGCTCGGCTGCGCTCACTTCACTCAAAATCGTTCGTTTATCCCAAATCGAGGACATCGAGCGCGCAGAGCGATAACTTCGGTGTTCTTTTATTCAAAGAGCGTGCATATTGAGCAACTCATTTAGCTCAGAGTTTCGTTAAACAGAAAATCGAGCGAGAAAATGTGACGTAACCGGCGTATGATGAAGAATAAATTTGACATTGAACTATGAAGTGAGGTTATTTATTATTGTTATGGAAAGAAATGTATGTTTTTTTTCAAATTCTTGCAGTTCTAATGATAATTTTCACATGTGAAAGTCATACTGATGAACGATACCTGTTTAGTAAAAGATTTTGAAGAGGAACCTCTCGAAGTACCTAGCTTCGATTTTAGCAAATTTTCACGGAGTTTTGAAGAATTTACTGGTTGAACAATAGCTCACAATCAAATATCAAGATATCAGAAGATAAGCCATTTACATCATCAGCTCTATCACCAAATTTGCATGGGATTGACAAAAAACAATTATTTTGCAAGGCAGACAAAAAAAAGTAACAAAGTGCCCTTCAAATAAGACGTTCGAATTGAGGAAAGTGAAAAATCTTCAAAAAGAAAATATATCATGATATATGCAATTTACTCGATAAGAAGGCTCCACAACTCTAGGGTTAGTCATGCCTTGAGTATATTTCATTTGTCTTCAAGGTAATGGAATAACCCTTATGATAGCATGAGAATTCAATAACTGCAGAGGTCATGGGTACCACCATAAATGTATTGAATGATTACATTTTTGACAACATATGGATTTGTTAATTTTGTAATGACGATTATGAATAGCTTTCAGGATATTTTTTCCCTATGTATCCACATCTTTTATTTTTTGAATAAATGAACTATTTTCATTCTGAATTCTTTTTTATTGAATAAATAAAACATCTGCCTTAACTTTTCCATATTCTGATTGAAGGGTGTTATTATTATTTTGAACATATGCTTATTGCATTCCTTTCTGATTAATTTCTGTTCAGGTGTCTACTGATTTTTCAATGATAACTCTAGTATTAATATACTAATAGGCTTGGGAAAGAGACAGCTGAAAATCATTTCCTCAAATTATATCCAGAAGTTTTCTGCACAGGAGTTTTCTTATTTCTGTATTCAGAGATTTATTCTCGCTAAAAAAATTCATTTCATTCATAATATTATTGAATAAAAATCAATTCTTTTTCACCTAATAGTTTATTCACATGTACCTATCTACATTGATTGTGATAATATTTTACCCGGTACAAAAAAAAACAAACGTTTTTTTTTTCACAAAACATTTAGAACCCTTTTTTTTTTCGTAAACGTAAACCCTTGTGCAGTTTGCCGATCTTCCCCTGGCTATGCTCATTTTTCTATACCTTAGTTGAATAAAACAAATCTCACACATCTAAATTATTACAATGAATGTGTCTTCATTTAGTATTCAGCAACTTCATTATCTTTCGTCTATAATCTTGATGTGAAGATTTCTTTCTTCCTTTCTATAAGTCGAACCACTCCAATCTCAAAAATATTATAATTTCAAAATGTAACAGAAAAACCTCACGTACTTGTTATCATTCGGAAAGCCTTTGGGACCCTTTAAACTTGTTCTCAGGTGAGGATGTGGTTACTGCACTCTACACTAATATGTAATCCCTGTTGACTCCCATTCTGTATACTGAATGGTGACACATTAGGGTTGACAAATTTTCAGTTTTACCTTTTCCACAGGTATTTATCATAAATTTTTGAATACTCCAAGGATATAATGTAGAGCGTGTTCAATATTTTCTGTAGCATTGGAAAACTTGACTCCTTTCAAACAGTTTCATAGTTTTTCTTCTCATCCTGCGAGAGTACAAAACGAAACTTTTCCTAACTGCTTATAACATGAATAGCATTAGCAATGCAGCATATCAATGTTGATATGCTCGTCATTGGTGAATGGAATTATGGAATGCAATGCCAAGTCTGAATGTGAAAGTATTCATATCTTGAATCAACCTCATGTGATACCTATAAACACATAATTGTAAAAAAAACATAAAAATTCAACCTACGTGCCTATTACATTTTCATTCAACGAAAGCATCATATGAACAATCCAAATGGCGAATGTGGATAAAAATAAAAAAGATAAATACTAAAATATCAGGTTATGTTACACGCTCCAAAAGCTCAAAACCCGTTCGTTTTTATATCTTAAGCTCCATGCGCTCAGTGATCAGCTGATCTCCCCTAATAGCACAAGTATATTCCTAAAATGTTCCAAGGATGTCCACGTGCGACAACAAATATGTTCCGGGAATGTCGCAAAAAGCCGCGGAATATCCCGGGGACATTCCCGGAAAAGACGTTGTGGTCAAATTGTACATTCCAGAAATGTCTTACTGGGATATTTTCGGAACGTCCGTGGATGTTCATAGACTATTCAGGGGCATCCCCGTGGCAGTGCGTAGGACCCTTCCGAAGACGTTCCGGGAACATCCCATGGGCATGGGAACACTTATTAGCGTTCTACGGACATTCCTGGAATAACCCAGTGGCATATTTTCCCAAAACTAGATTGTGTCACCTGTTATAGTGTTTTTGAAGAAGCCAATACGTACCGAAATTAAATTTATTCATTGAAAAGTCTCATGCATATATAGGTATACCATCTTCAAGTATATGATGTATATTTTGTATGCACATATAAATATATATATATATATATATATATACATACATGTTTATATATATTTATGATGATGATTTCGGTTTATAAACGAAACTTCATTATGCAATCTGTTGTGTCAAAATAATATGTTCCTGGGATGATTCTGTGTGTGTGTTCCGGGAACATTTTCAGTGGAACGTTCCGGGTATATTCCATAAAGGGCCGGGATATCGCAACTCATATGGAGCATAAATTGGACGTTCCGGGAACAAAGTGTGCTATTAGGGTCAGCTCAGTCTCTACCCGCTCTACTCGATCCATGAATAATCGAACTTAAGAGCGGAGATTCAGCAGTGCTGCTGGAAATTTCCGATAGATGTCCATACTGTGAACATATCGTAATAAAAATTCAGAGATCGAGAAGACATCGTAGAAGTCAACCTAGCCAGTAGTTCTCGCTTTCTCGCTACTCACTAGTCACATCAGGTTTCAACAGGTGTCGCTCGAAAGAAGACAAATCTACATTATTCCATAACGCGAGATTTCTTCCACTATGTTCGTAAAATGCATATTAGTATAAAGTACAGGGTCGGCCTGGGTGCGGACTGTGTCCCGAAATGTCTGCATAGGGAAAACTGAATATGAAAACTGAATATGTTTTGGAGCTCCGCATTGAATTTTGTTACGAGAAATTTTGATTTTTTGTTATCAATTCTATTGATTATTTAATTCAAAACACTTACATTGTTTTATGATTTTTGTGATTATCAATTACTGAATAGAGCCTGATAAAACATTTCAATTTCTTCATTCAATTTAAATATGTAATTTGATTTCTCTACGAAGAGTAAGCAAGGTAGACAAAACATGCAGGGAAGAATTGTTGAAATCGCAAATATTGAAATTTTTTTCCTGTTATTACCAACTGAGTTTCGCAATGGAGTTCCACTGCAATAATCACCGTATATCTAAATTAAATCGATATCTTATTTCATTTATAACAAACGAACTTGCCATGCCCAGGGGGTTTTCGGGATAGGAAAGAAACTTTTATTTTCAAATTTGTGTTCTTCAGATTTCCTCCTTGTATATTCTTTATCTTTATTTCTTTGGACTGAATGTATTTATGACGTATCAAAATTTAAAAGAGACTTTATGAAGGTGTATTCAATACAGAGCATGCGCTATAGAAATTGCAACTCCCGGTCAAAGGGTCGTGGGCCGGCTTTGATGTCGAAAACACCGAAACCTCACTAAGCATTTGCGCATCGTTGCCAAAGCTGCATTTTTACATAGGTACTTACTGTGATTTCATATATAATTTATTTATAATTTTCATTCTATCTAGTCAATACAGTATTTGATTGAATTTATAGTAGTTTATAATAAAATTGAACCTAGATTGCATGGAAACAGATGATGCATTGTAATAACGTGTTTTTTTACTTTTTCTCATATGATACAAACTTTCTCCGAACCTTACTTTTCCGTATTCGGTATTTTTGTATTTCACTTGCAACAAATTTTATTTTGTGCTATCGCATAAATAATTCGTAAGTAGATCCTCAGATGTACATCGCATAGACATCGCCAAAAAAAGTTGAGTGTGACTGTGAAAAAACTGAGTTTATGTGGGGTAACGGCAATATGATGGCGATATATCCCTGATGGTCAAAGCTGAGACATAGAAGCGACATATCAGATATGTTTGCTGGGCATGAATAAAGTGAGTATATAATATGAATGTAGGTTGGAATGTGAAATAAGCCACGGAGGTCACGGTGGACAGTTTGAAAATGGATTATATTTTGCATTTCACTCACTGCAAAAAAATGAAATAGAGTTCCTATTGAACGACACTTCCATTCCAAGGACTTCGAATTGCTGAAATACCTATCTATCATAAATCCTGACTTCATTTGTCGGTTGCAAAAAATAATTTGTCTCTAGGTTTTTTCTTAGGCCCAAAATAGTAATTCTTTCCTACAACGCTAATATATGAAAATATTTTAAATTGGTTTTTTACGGGAAAAAAAACAAGGAGAATTAGAATATGCAACAGTTTCATGGTGAGTACGGTATGGATGGATCATGATATTGGGATCAAGGAGTGCATCTGGCAACATCAATATCACTAGGACGGCGTTCCGGCGTTCGCGGGTAATTTTATGTTCTTACCAGGGTTGCCGTTTTCCGGGTAATTACCCGTTTTGCGGATTTTCAGGAAGGGTTGCGGGTAATTTTCTAACACTCCTTGAATCCGGGTAATCAGCGGATAATTTGACGATTTGAAAAATCTGCATTACAGGTAGACATATTACTTTTTTTGTGAACAGACGACACTTGAGAAACAAGTGACACTAGTGACAGTGATAACATATAACACTTATAATGAAACAAAAAAGCACAAAAGAGTATTACTTTCTCTTTTCGACACACTACATATCAAAAGATGAGATGAATTCTGTCAAATATTACATTTCACACGGATTCTCCCATAATTCGGTAGTGGTACTCAATACTCAGTACACACATCACTTTTCACTCTACCTAAACTACATCATTGATTAGAAGAATTACTCATCTTCTTATAATATGTATTTATCCTTAGGTCTAACCTTTAGTGGCCTTTGTTTCCTTCAAGGCGCATTTGGCCAGAAATATTGAATATACAATTCGGATGGATTTGCCTCTGACTTGACAGCACCGTCACAGAATATAATGACTAATAATGAGCTATGAGCTCCTTGAAATATCTTGTCTAGTATCACGCATGCGCAGACAACGAAACAGAAATGTTCCCCCTCTTCAATGAAGAATATAATTTTTTACACCCTGTGCATTTTTTTTATTTTCCATGGTTGCCAACACTGTGTCGGGTAATAGCAGGTAATTTATCTCTTGTCTTCGGACTTTTGAGAACAATCGAAACGGTAACACTGGTTCTTACAAAAGTTTTTCCCCTTTTTCTGTTATTCAGTTGGTAATTGTATTTTTCACTTGTTGTCTGTTGGAACTTGGAACACTTGTGTGACCACGAAATCGTTGTGTTTTCGGTTGCACATCAATATCTTCTCGAGTTTAGCTCCACTAACGATACCATTTCTAAAACCCTACCGATGCATCTATATGGACAGCAACCATTATTCTGAAGCACCAAACCCCAAACCCTTCTGAAAAAGCGACCTTTCCATAGATTGTGTCCACTTTATGAAAATTGATTCAACAAATCAGTACCTAGTCATGAACAAATTGGGATTTTGATCTTGACAATCCATCATT
This sequence comes from Zygogramma bicolorata, assembly GCA_032362365.1. NCBI lineage: Eukaryota > Metazoa > Arthropoda > Insecta > Coleoptera > Chrysomelidae > Zygogramma > Zygogramma bicolorata. Next base: position 632,974 of record JAVJAQ010001202.1, on the reverse strand, counting down.
TCGATACCGGGGTCTCACATTGATAAGTTACCTACCTAAATATGTAATTTTTAACAATTTTACCATTACTCAATAATTGGAATGTACAATGCATGAAATAAAATCATTTTAGCACAACAAATCAATTTTTTTTTATTTAAAACCTTGTATCTCCAAAGCTTTCGCAAGTTGGTGTTATATCTATCAATGATTATATTCTATCAGAAACTTTTTGGATGCTTAATTGGTGCAACTATAGACTATTATAGAAAGTTATTACGCTATAAGGTAGACACGATTAAATTTCCACAAAATTTATTGTCTTCGCGACATGTTTCGATACACTGTAACTTCATCAAGCGAATGTTTTCAAACACTAAATTATTCTTTGTTAAAAGCTCCTTAAATATATCAGGGTCTACTCTAATTATCTCTGATACCTAGAATAATACAACTTGACGGATGATGATTCCTAAACTTATTACCTGATGCTAATAACTGATACTGATTCCTAGAATTACACTGATAATGATTATGATATCGGAACCATAGTTACTTATTATCCAAGAAGTGTACCCCACTTTGAGGACCCAGGACAATAATTATAGAATCTTAACTTATTCAGGACCTGCTACGGAAAAAGTAGCTTCATTTTTGCATAAACGAAATTTAAAAGTAGCATATAGAACAGATAACACGTTGGGAAGGTTCATCAAGAATAACAAAGATAAAACAATAAAAGATGAAAAATCGGGAGTTTATAAATTGACCAGACAGGTAGACCATTCAAAAGCCGCATACGTGAACATCGTATGAATTATGGAAAGAAAACATTTCATTCATCATATGCCAATCACATTTTGGAGGAAGGCCATGACTTCGATAAAAATTTCGAAATTCTGCATGTTGAAAATAAAGGCATTAGACTTAATTATTTAGAATTTTTGGAAATCAATAAATTGAAAAATTCAAATTGTTTGCTAAATGATCAATTGGATCTCAATAGTTCCCCTTTGTTGAACTTATTCAATTAATAAGTAACTATGGTCCGATATCATAATCATTATCAGTGTAATTCTAGGAATCAGTATCAGTTATTAGCATCAGGTAATAAGTTTAGGAATCATCATCAGTCAAGTTGTATTATTCTAGGTATCAGAGATAATTAGAGTAGACCCTGATCTATTTAAGGAGCTTTTGACAAAGAATAATTTAGTGTTTAGAAACATTCGCTTGATAAAGATACAGTGTATCGAAACATGTCGCGAAGACAATAAATTTTGTGGAAATTTAATGGTGTCTACCTTATAGCGTAATAACTATGGATTTTCATCAAGTAAAGGCCACCTCAATCCAAAATATTATAGAAAGTGTTTAGGCATTGTTACTAAATAGAATATAAGAAAAATATATCGGGCCTTGTTTGGAAATTCTTTTTATTTTTATTAAAAAAAATATCACTGTTTGTAACACAATATTATCGAATTAATTTCAAAAACTAACATTTCAAATTCCAAAATAGACATTTGTATTTCCCAAAATATAAAATGTATTTTGTATTGCATCATTTGAATTTCAAAATTGGAAAATCACAGGCAAACGTTAGAATATTTACATTCATCCTGACGTAACGCTTCTGGTTCTGCCATATATCACTCATTAGTTTGTAGTAGTATGGCAGGAATTTCAAATTTTCTACTTTAGACATGGCTGTGATATGCAATTGAAACAGGTATATATATATATATATATATATATATATATATATATATATATATATATATATATATATATATATATATATATATATATATATTACTGGAACACTCCGTACATAGAAAATGACCTTGTGATACAGCCATACGACAGTTTGCCAATATCAAGTTACGCGAAATAATAATAAAACAAGTTTTGTTTTTAACTTATATATTCATTTTTTTGAAGAATAAATGGCCATAGATTATCAAACAAGTGGTGGATCCAAAAACCCCCTTTGGCCAGTAAATCGCCTGCGCACAGGGCCCGAAATTATCGTAAACCGGCACTGACACTTAGTGTACATGAGATGACTTGTAGTCGTCACAATTACAGTCAACTGTAGTTTGTCCTTGTCATCTTCTAGCCACCATCCAAATTGCTACCTACTGAGTCGCCATCTTCGAGCCAAAGGCTGAACTAATATCATGCTAGATTTTGATACATTCATCGTTGACGCCGAGGAGATTTAGCAAAATCATGCATTTTTTCACATTATTCCGGGTTTCTTCCGAATGATTGCATTTTGGAAGTTGATATTCAGGCAGGGTATAGTCCAATATAGTAGGAAGGACATTTTAAAATATTATCACAATCTGTGACAAAAAAATTTTCATTGTTTACATTTTTTGATCGTCAACAGCTTTCTTCAACAAACGAATTTCAAATCCAAAATGGTGTTAGTACCTTAATTCAACTTTCGTCTTTACGAAAATATCATAGTTTTTGCTATCGGACTTACCGTTCGGCAGAAACCCGTTCAGCAATAGAGGTATGTTTACGGCATTTTGTGAATCCCCCCTCTTAACTTTGAGTCAGCGGTGAATATTTCAGAAGATACGGCTATCTGGTAAGGCATGATTTGACATTTCATCGGTGAGGCCATATACGTTATGTATTGCCTTCATTTTTTTACTGTCATTCCGAATAACAGAGACAATAAAAAAACTTCGAATACAGACTCAAAGATGTAATGACACAATAGCTTAATATAGCAAAATAATACTGAACTCTACTACTACTACTCTACTAACTCGGTCTGGTCATTCATTGAATGGTAAGAATTTTTAATTATAATAATTCTATACTTTCTGAAAAATTGAGTTTGAATAATTTTTTCTTCAAAGTGAATTATTTTATATTCATGATAGTACTCATGTCCAATTATATCAAGGGTGGGTACTTGACAACGTGATTAAGAGTCCGTTAAAATAACCGGTGCTGCATATCCTGTCATTTGTAAGAGTGAAAGCACAGCCTAAGCACCGATTATTTTAACGAACTGTTAATCAGGTCGTAAAGTAACCACCCTTATGATTTTAATTTTTATAATTAGTGTTATAATTTGAGCTATTTATTAAAACTTACTTTCATTAACGTTCTTACAAAAAACAAACTTTTTTTCCCTCACAGTAAAATTTGTTACTCATTCTTGAATAAACGAAATCAATAGCCTAAAATAAAAAAGAAAAAAAGATTTGATGATTTGTAGAACCGACCACTATTTTGTGATTTCTCATTCAAGTTGGAACAAATCTGATCTCATATAATTTGCTTTCAGGAGATGCACAAGATTTTTATGAACTTGATCTCGAAATAGTTCAATTTTAATTTTTCAAGCGAATACCATGTATCGGACAGAGAAGAACCTAGTGATCGAATTTCTTCAAATGTGAATGAAGATTTCGAAATAGTTAGTTTTGTTTAGGTGCGTGTTTTTTTAATGGCACATGAGAGTGTTAATTTTTATTTTTTCAATCGATCTCTACATTCATTAATTATTGGATGTAAATTATATTGAAATGTACTAGGCAGCACTCACTGTATAAAAATTATATGGAACCCCCGTAATAATTGTTTTCAAATTGGCGTCCTTCTGACAGAAAGTTTCAATCAGCACAGGGATTCTCATTCCTCGATTCGATCGTCGAGTAGCTTAGACTGTGGCTGTATCATGCGCTGTGCCAAGAATATACGCATATTCTAAGCCACTCGACAATCGAATCGAGGAATAAGAATCCCTGTGCAGATGACAATTGAAACTTTAGTCTTTGCCATCTGGAATATCTGTATGAACACATTAATAATATTGCCAAGCTGAACATTGCGATGTTGCCACAGTTCGGGTGTCTTTTTGTCACTTTTCATCTGTAGGTCACTTTGCCATTTATTATCACTGGTTTTTATGCGAGTATAAGCCAAAAGTTAATAAATTTTGTCAAAATGCCACCAAACTGAAAAATGATATTTGGGCAATAGATATCATTTCTAACCCAAAACCAATTTTCTATTAAAAAACAAAGTGTGTGTAAACAATATGTATATATATATATATATATATTATATATATATATATATATATATATATATATATATATATATATATATATATATATATTGAGATAGTATGCCCCGGGGTGTTGTTTGTTTTTCATAAATTCTAGGATTCAACCTGAATAAGATGGTCAATAGGTAATTCAATAGGTAAGTATACAAGGATCTAGAATAAGCATACCTGAACAAAAAAGGAGAACCTGCACATTTTCCTTTTAAGTGGTGAGAATACTATCAACGAAAGAACAGAACTCAGGTAATGGGACAACCAGAGGACAGCATATACATCCCTCATATACAACAACACTCTCTTGGTAGAAAAATAAGTAAAGTTTTCGGACAATGAGCAAGTTTTGGCTATTCTGAGTGCTGTTGGTACAGCACCTCAACTTCGTAGGTATATTGGGGATTTGTGTTCAGCTGGACATACAAAATTCTCCGTGGGAGTTGTAGTAGATTCTTTTCTCAGAAAACTGACACCATAATCAGCCTGGTGCCCAGAAGAGCACCCAGGGGCTTTTTCCGAACACATGTCCTGTAGCGTCAGCTGTCAACAACCCAAACAATTTCAACTTTCGGGATGTTTTGTGAGAAAATGGGGCAACACTAGTTTTTCCGGGATGGTCATGCTGAAAGACAGGTTACCTCAGAACATATTGCATGAGTTTCAGATCCTTGGTTCGCGTGAGATAGAAGCTAGATTGGATTTTTCGGCAAAATACATCGAATTCTATGGGAAAAGACGGTATCTATGGAAACAACCTTTCTTCTATAAATACCAGACCGATTTCCAGGGTTACACCCCGTTTCGATGATGCAATTTTGTCGCTGCAACTTCTCGCGGCGACTTGTCGCTGCGAGATAAGTCATGTAGCTGTCAGTTTGCATTTGTAATATTAAAAAATAGCACTGAATGTTACCAAGATGAACGTCTTCATTATCACAACTGATATATAATTTCATTCATTTCCAATAATTGATATTGTGATTAAATCACCTTATTACTCAACTTGATTCCTCAAGTCTCTCGAAAAATAATTGAAATGTTCGAAATCAATATTCTTCACAATGATGCCACCACATATTTGTGGTTTGCGGCAACAAATTCACCATAGAAATAACCAAGTCGCTGCAACTTATCGCACCAAAAAAGATTCATGCTACTCGAAAAACTTGCATGAACACATGCAATTTTCTGGAGTTGCAGCGACAAACTTGTATCGTCGAAACAGGCTACAGGCTATAAGGCAGTTCGTCTTGGACCTTCAACCAGGCAACAACTCTTCCATTGGAGCTGGATTCTTCCCCGATACCAGGCTCTGTCAGGATGGAGTCGCCGACAAGATCGGATGAAACACCGTTAGAATTGGAACAAGGAAGCACAGGTTCGTAAGAAATGGGAACCAAGTATCCAGAAGTCTCACACATTAACTTCTTTCAGAATTTCAAAACTAGTCTTTCAAACTTAGAGATTGTCAATGGGGAAATATCCAATTGCTAAGTAATAGAGAACTATGTTACAGTAAAGTCTCCAGTGTGTAAGATTTTAAAATGATTGTAGAAATTAGTATGAGGGTTATGTTAATGAACTGCCGCTAAATGGTGAAATGGTTGAACTGAGTACGTTTATATTCACTGCAATGTTACTCATACACTAGATATGGTACCTCCCTCACTATAGGAAACCAAAAAGAGTATGAAATGAACTACCAACATTTTGCTGTGCACGAATAAATCAAAAAGGTGGGGAGGGCGGTATCGGGTTGATTGCCAGATGGTGTGCACCCAAAAAGATGAATCTCGCTGAGACAGAACCTGGCCAACTCCATGGTTGTGGGGGTATAGGTGTACTAGATGCCCATTTACATAATTGGCGACAAAACATCTTTAACGAACTCTGATAATTAGTCAAACTTTTGCATTTTGGAGATATTCATTATCAATTATTTCTACAATGGATATTTTCCTAAGATAGGTATTTGCTCTTCCGCGTCAGATGGTCAGACTTATTTAAAAATGAGATCACAGTAAATGTAATATCAGAAGTTTCTAGCTCACATGCATTGTTTAGTTGTTTCAAGGAAGTCAATAAATCTGTTGATCAATTTTTTGCATTTGATTTCTCTACAGCTAGCAGAACTTTGTATCCTGAAACGAACTCAATAAAAAAAAACACAACGTGGGAAAACTAGGTCATTAAGGTCATTAACGTGGTACGATGGGGTTTCTTTCTGATATCAGGCTGGGTGCCAGTATCCTGCGGGAAGCCGACACCGTGACCAAGAAGCAGATAAGCATGACGATTCAAAGTGGCAGTACTTTAACCGTACATATAAGACAGGGGTACATTCGGTCACAGTGGTGCCGTGACCAGGATACAAAGTTTTAAAATCTGTCCAGTTTGGGAAATGAATATGAAAAAGATAATTACTTTTTTAAACTGAAGTTACTATATCTGTTCACAGGAGGATCCAGAGTAGGGGAGTGCCCTGAAGCGTCAGATAACAATTAGAAACTATTATTTGAAGAAATGGCGAGTGAAAATACGGTAACAAATATTACAGCGGCCCTAAAAGCTGCCAAAGAAGATCTCAAAAAGGAAAGAGAAAGAGAGCTGTTGAGGAAGCTTTATGGAGAAATGAGCTATATCGATGAAAACTTCCCAGGAAACTCTCCTAAGGACACCAAGGAGCAGAAACAGGCAGACCCCGGTGCCGGGGAGAAGTTCAGGTCAGAAAACAACCATCAGGCGAGGAGACAAAGAAAACGCCGTAAAAATAAAATGGAAAAAAAAATATATTATGTTTGTAAAGTGACCAGTTCAATTAAATTTTCTTTCTTCCAGTGATTTTTTTTTCACGACTAAGAGCACCATAATCTCATCATGGGTTGAGTGGCAAGGATATAACAATACGTAGGAACATTTATCTCCTTTCTGTTCGCTGAAAGTGGTTGAAGGTTCAGGGGGAGACTGATATAGTATGCCCCGGGGTGTTGTTTGTTTTTTATAAATTCTAGGATTAAACCTGAATAAGATGGTCAATAGGTAATTTGAAAGATAAGTATACAAGTATCTAGAATAAGCATACCTGAACAAAAAAGGAGAACCTGCACATTTTCCTTCTCAGTGGTGAGAATACCATCAACGAAAGAACAGAACTCAGGTAATGGGACAACCAGAGGACAGCATATACATCCCTTATATACAACAACACTCTCTTGGTAGAAAAATAAGTAAAGTTTTCGGACAATGAGCAAGTTTCGGCTATTCTGAGTGCTGTTGGTACACCACCTCAACTTCGTAGGGATATTGGGGATTTGTGATCAGCTGGACATACAAAATTCTCCGTGGGAGTTGTAGTAGATTCTTTTCTCAGAAAACTGACACCATAATCAGCCTGGTGCCCAGAAGAGCACCCAGGGGCTTTTTCCGAACACATGTCCTGTAGCGTCAGCTGTCAACAACCCAAACAATTTCAACTTTCGAGATGTTTTGTGAGAAAATGGGGCAACACTAGTTTTTCCGGGATGGTCATGCTGAAAGACAGGTTACCTCAGAACATATTGCATGAGTTTCAGATCCTTGGTTCGCGTGAGATAGAAGCTAGATTGGATTTTTCGGCAAAATACATCGAATTCTATGGGAAAAGACGGTATCTATGAAAACAACCTTTCTCCTATAAGCACCAGACCGAGTTCCAGGGTAAGGCAGTTCGTCTTGGACCTTCAACCAGGCAACAACTCTTCCATTGGAAATTTTTGGTACAATAATGAAATAAGGGATTGATTGATCAAAGAAAATGCTGTTGTTACAAAAAATTGAGATATCGAATATGAAATATGAGTCGAAAATTTTTTTCAAATAACGAAATAAATGGAATAATATTGTGCCAAGAAAATTGAGGTATTGAATATGAAATACTAGTCGAAAAATGTAAATGAAAAAATTGAACGAAATATTATGAAAAAAATGTTAAAACCAAGTTTCAAGTTGAGTGTACTCACGACGTTTCGATTGCCGGTATCCGCAATCATCTTCGGGTGATGACTGACAATATTTCGAGGTGTGGTCGGTTATAAAGCCCCCGAGCGGGATCTACTACTAGAAGTGTGCCGATCGATCTTCAGCGGGAAATGGATGTATAGGCGCGAGATTCTTCCTCATCGAGCCGAAGCCGGTCCATGCCTTGGATAAGCGGCCTCCATACATTCCGGATCTCCATACATTCCGGATCTCCAAGCTGGGATGACTGAATGCGTCGTTGTTGACGATGTAGGCGGCTTCCTTGAATTGCCTCTCCAACCAGTGCTCCTCCTTGTGTGACCTCGGCTTCAGACCATTTGATGCTGTGATGGTTTGTCCACTCGTGCTCCGCTATTCCTGATTTCGATTTGCCGCACTCGCATGGTATCCGGTAAACGCAGTTGTTGGTGTCGCTGTTTTTAACCATTACCTACCATTCAGCTAGGAACATTGTCAACCACTTTCAAGCAGTAACGTAATATACTATTTTCTACTCCCAGCCGTAAATACGCTCATTCCGTCATTGTTTACGAAACAGGTGAGTAGGCGATTCCAGTCAAGTGAATCGTTATGATTTCATTTCCACACAAGTCATGATATAAATTCCATCAATCACAGAAATCAAAATACTTGGTTACCAGGGACAACCTTGTAGAAAAGTCACAATTCCGACCTGTCTACCTAATTTCAATTTTTTTTAAAGAAATCATTTCGAAAAAGAATGATTTTAGCGAATTATCTTTAATTTAATTGTCACAAGCGATTTTTTTGTGTAGAATCGATGGATTTATATCTACTCCCTACACCAATAATCGACCGGTATTGTATGAATGAAATGGATGAAAAAAAAAATGGTTTTAGTGAGACTCAACCCAATGACTGTGAAGCAGACCGTCTCAAAAGACATACGCCTTAACTCAATCGACGAGACCATTTTGACTGTACAAATTGAGTTAATTCTTGGTGGATGCCGTTAATAGATGACGTTTCTACAAGGTTGTCCCTGGTCCTTGGTAACCAAGTATTTTGTTCTCTGTGATTGGTGGAATTTATATCCTACTTTGTGAGGATATGAAATTATAACGATTCAGTTCCGACTAGAATTGCCCACTTATCCATTTATTGAACTATGAAGAAAAGAGTATATTTACAGGTGGGAGCAGTGGCGCACCCAGGACGTGGTGTAAAGCTTGTAGCAGGCCTCTCACACAGATGCGATTCATTGATGCATGATCTGCAATAATGCCATACATCACTAACCGTGGACCCTTTGGTCAAAAAACAATCAACCCTTTTCAGGGCTACATTATCCAAACACAAAGCAGATATCTCACAGTGAGATTCAGTAACTGATGAGGATTCCATAGGACATGGAAAACGTTTTCCTCTGCAAAAATATATGCAAAAATATGGTGAAGGTGACTGCGGCAGCGGAATGGATAGCGACAACTTTCAAATCATGAAATGAATCAAAGTTCGTGTAATAATAATGAAAAATGTTTAAGATCCGCGGATCAAACTTTTCAGCGAACACCATAGAAATAATTACATTTTTCAATCACACAATGCCTCGAAGTAATCGCGATCCGCGGATCAAAATTCGCGGCTGCCATCCAAACAATAATGAGGTTGCAACCGCGGATCCGCGACCGCTGGAGATGAAAGAGTTAATCCACGAATTCGCCGTTGAGGATCGGTGGTTAATACACATATTCGCGGATAAAAGCGCGGATGAAAGCGCGAATGGAACCTTGGATCCGTGGTCGCTTCAATGATCTGCGAAATGAATGAAAGTTCGCGGGATAAAGGTGGAGAATTACATACACTCTACCTAATAGTTGACACGTGGGTGTAGCCGCGGACTAACGACCGCGGTGGAACGATTCGCGACTAATTCCAATCCGTCAAATGAATCATAATGCGCAGGGTGTGGCCCGTTCCGCCCCGCTATTCGCGAATCCGTCGCCACGGTCGCGGGTTCGCGGATAGTCCGCTGATGAAACCGCGGATCCGCGGGTGTAGCCGCGGACAAGCGACCGCGGTGGAATGATTCGCGACCAAATACAATCCGTCGAATGAATCATAATCCGCAGTTGGGGTTGGGTTCGACAAAATCGTCCCCGCTATCATACCCTGCGTCTCCTTCGCCGGCTCCAGCATTTAACCCTTTTCGCTGCTTGGGCGGTTGGGGATTTTTCACCGACTCCACCCAGCTCGGGTGATCTGCAGCCCTTTTGAGACCTCCAGGAGTGGCTTCGGGCAGGGGATCCACTGGCGTAGTTCCGACCATCGGAGCGTCGTCGACTCCACTAGGCCCAGGAGTTGGAACGACACGCACCACCTCTCTCTCCATGATAGGGCTGGCCGGAATCGTCAGACGATACTCCTCCAGCATCTGGAAAACGTCGTCATACTCCGGCAAATCCATCGGGCACATCCTGCAGGACGTTCACTTTGCTGCTGCTTCCAGGTTAAGGGCCGTTTCCTTCGAAAGACATATTGGACACTGAAAATTCACCAAACAAATTCAATGAGACATAAAATTAACATCACTGACGATCATACTCACAACCTCGATTCAATCGAATAAGGCACTTGTAGAACTAGTAGAGACCTAGGAGGCGCTTGATATTCGAAGGCTAGACGAAGCTGTTCGAATGAAGAAAGATCGCAATCTGCCTCCCTTTTGATACCGAAGCTCCTCCTCCTAACCCTTCCAACGTACCACCTCTACTTTACCTAATACGAATATTTTATCGTTAACTCCGGCAACACTGTCGTTCCACAGATCATACGGTGAATATCAGCGTGTACCAGTACAACACATGCAATTTCAACATCATGTAATGTAATTGAGTAAATTTCATTCGCTTTATTGATTTATTTCACAACCCTTTTGTATAACCACTTTGAAGTAATGACCTTGTGAAATGAATGGAATAAAACGAGAATGAAAGTTTGACATATTTTTTTTTTAAATTACAAAATAGTTTCTATCACTATTTCAATTCAGGTATAGATCAACCAGCTTCAATTAACTAATCATCGGACTTTTCATTCAATAATTATATGAGGAGATCCAATTTATCATTCGAGACTACTTCGGGATTAGTCATAGATCTAAGGGCGTCCATGACAAATTTGAAATTTTGCTCCGGACTCGTCCGGTAAAACGCGATGTCCCTATGACCCCACGGTAGAGTTTTGGTACTGTTGGGAATTATGAATCTTTTATCATCCTTATAAGAAAGAGCAACTTTATTACACATGAGTGTATAGACATGTAAATCACTTCGGAAAGAGCTCATCTTACGTAATATGACACCACCAGATTCGTCTATTTTCCGATAGTCTTCAAGCGACATTTGATTTTGTATGACCGATTTTTTTACCCCTTTGGCCTTCTTCAATTCATCACTAACAGATTTGACATGATAGGCTTTTGCTCCAGTACCGTAGAAACTGATGATCGGATCATTAGGGAATTCATCTTTCCCAAAATTGGCTCAGTTATGGGCATATCAAACTGATTACCAATCTTGTAATTGGATGTGTCAAAATTGTGCACATTGTCCTTCATGAAATCGTAAAAATTATCTGTGAAGATTTTGAGGATGAGGGAATCAGTATAGGTATAAAGGAGTGAAGCCTTCGAACCGTAATGTCTTTTTATGAAATTATAAAAAAATCATAAATGACCGTTTTTGATAAATCGAGGATGGTGAATCCGAGATAAAGAGGCTTGTTATAATTGATTTTAACTCTACCCATATGAATTGCGACAAAGTCTTCTGAAAAAATAGAGAGTGTTGTGAAATTGGGTCGAGCTATGAGGGCATTCGCACCAGTCACACGCCTTATAGATTCCCAATAGGTTACGAGTCGTATGTCATTCCTATTATCAACGTTCTCCATTGTTTTCCCGAAAACTGCATTGGTTCTGGTTGTTATAGTCTTTACCTGGAATATTATTATTTAATACGGGTCGAAGGGCGATTTTTTATTTAGTTTTTAAATTTCTTGTGAATTGAAACTTCTTGTCAATGTCAAACATATATTCATACTTTTTTTTGGATAACATGATGCAAATACATTTCAATAAAATAAATATACAGAGTGAAACGAATATATAACAATGATTCTAAACCAAATCATAACATTTCTCCCATCCAGTAATTGAACTGGGATTTGGGCAATTACTTCTTCACATCCAGTACAATCAATCGTGATACATGTCGTCGATATACAGTCTTATTGGAGTTTCGTACATCGACTATTCTAGTTTTGCCATCTTTCGCTGGGTAAAAGTTGATGACCACAGCCTTCTGCCATAAATTTCGGGGTCCATCTGGATCAACCATGATGACGATGTCTCCTACTTGTATTCCTCTTCCTCCGGTATCTTGGAACCATTTACTGCTTTTGATGAGTGTTGGCAAATACTCTTTTGTCCATCTTGACCAAAACAAATCTGTCAGCCTCTGTGTAGCTCTCCAGCAGGACATCAAGTTCAGGTCTTTCTCTGTAGTTTCAGTGAATGGCAAAGACGTATGAGATGGTCCAATGAGAAAATGATTTGGCGTTAAACTTTCCGCATCGTCCGAATCGAGGGATACATGAGTCAGTGGCCTAGAATTTAATATACTCTCACATTCTAAAAGTACAGTCCGGAGTACGTGTTCTGGTGGATATCTTGATTTCAAAATAACCTTCATTATCTTCTTTATACTCTGTATCAGTCTTTCCCAGCTGCCACCTGTGTGAGGCGCTAGAGGAGGATTGAAGGAAAACCTGATTTTTCTCATCACACTGAATTCCATTATTTCGCTCTTCTTCATTTTTCGAAATTCTTCTCTTATTTCCTTTTCACAGCTTTTGAAACAAGAACCGTTGTCACAGTAAATTTCATCTGGAAAACCTCTTCGACAACCGAATTGCCGGAGTACATTTATGAAGGAATCAGTACTCAGATCATGAGCTATTTCCAAATGAACAGCACGAGTCGTCATGCATGTGAAAATAGCCCCGTACCTTTTTTCTCGGCTCCTTTTTACTGTAACTTCCACTGGTCCGAAATAGTCGATACCCGTTTTTATGAAAGCTCTAATTGTCGGTTGGATTCGGCATTCGGGCAGTTGTCCCATTACTGGAATCTTCGGAGTCGCACGTCGGATTTTGCAAAACTGACAACTATTCCAGATATTCTTTACTGTTTGTCTCATTTTCAAAATCCAAAATTTTTGTCTCAAGTTGTTCATCACAGTCTCTTGACTATGATGACATACATCTTCGTGATATTTCTGAACGATGAGTCTTGTAATTTTATGGTGTGGATCCAAAATTATTGGATTTTTCGTTTGCGTAGTCAATGTCGAGTTTTCTAACCTTCCAGCAATTCTCAGAAGCCCATCATCTTCAGAAAGAAAGCAAGTCAGTGTACGAAGTCTACTTCCTGATGAAAATGCTTGATTTTTCTTTGCTGCAGCAATTTCTTCTGGGAAAGAGTCATTTTGTACCTTTCTGAAGAGAAGGTTTTCAGCTTTGGTGATTTCCTCGATTGAGAGTTCTCCCGTACCTGTGTATCGTCTCTTGATGATTTCAATAAATCTCAAAACATAAGATGTGGTGCGAAGTAATCTCTGCCATTTTGAGAATCTGTTGATATCAGGTGTCATTGAAACTTCTTTCGACGAAATAACGAAAATATTTTCTGTCTGCTTCTCTTCCAAACTTTCTGGGTTGATACTTGCTTCTTCCTTTTCAGTGGTCTCGGTAGTGTAGTGGTTAGCATATCTGCCTATCAAGCGGAAGGCCGGGGTTCGAATCCTCGCCGGGCCACCGTGCTGGGTAATCGCACGTTAAAAGGTAAGGCCTCGTTGATCCATTGCTCGTCAAGTTTGATTCTGAGGGTTGAGTTGTCGCTGGTCAAGGAAGAAAATTTAGAAAATTTCAGTTCCGAACTCTCTTGGCCAGTCTTCAGGACATTTCTTCAAAAAATCAGGTCCATTCAGCCATCTCTCACTATTCCAACATGTTTTCCTTTTAGTAGCATCATCAGCTGCATTTTTTTTTGAATTGACATACCTCCAGTCAGTTACATTAGTGATGTCATGTATCTCTCCCAACCGTTGAGCAATGAAAACTTTGTATCGTCGTGCTTCTGAACGTATCCAATGCAGAACTGTTCTCGAATCCGTCCAATAAAAAATAGAAGATATCTTCAGGTTCATCGTATTTTTCAATGATTGGCCTAAGCGAGCTCCCATCAGGGCTCCTTGTAATTCCAATCTTGGTATGGATAGAGGTCGCAATGGTGCTACTTTCGTCTTGGCAGTAACGAAGTTCGTTTGAATGTCTTGTCCTTCTCGAATTCTGATGTATGCAACTGCTGCGTAATTCGACTCCGAGGCATCGCAAAAAACATGCAATTGTATTTCGCTATTGAGACGATCCAATGTGAAATACTGCCTGGGAATCTGGAATTTGAAGATTTTTTCAAATCAGAAAGCCAAATTTGCCATTGATCATTGAGAGACTCGGTGATTTCATCATCTCAACCAATTTGGCTCCTCCAAATATTCTGTAGTAGGACTTTTCCTCGGATGATGAAAATTGCTAAAAATCCTAATGGGTCAAAGACTGACATCACAATTTTCAAAACGTCTCTTTTTGTTGGTCTTCTGAGATTATCCAAAATACCCTTATCGATTTTGTTGAATTTTGTCTGAAAACAGAATGTATCTTGTACAGGATTCCAATAAACACCCAAAATACTTTCTACTGTTTCTTCCTGATCACCTTTTAATGTCTTATTTCCCCTTGCTACAAGTTCTTCCTCTACATTCTGGAGGACTTTGTTGTCATTTGCTATCCAATTGCAAATAACAAAGCCACCTTGTTTGTGAACATGTATAACGTCCTGAATCAGTTTTTTAGCCTCTTCTAGTGTGTCAGCATTTCCCAAGTAGTCATCCATATAGTGGTGATATATGATAGCTTCTGCAGCCTCGGGAAAAGTGTCTGCGTAGTCTCTGGCATTTTTATTCTTAGCCTCTTGAGCAAGACATGGGCCACATTTTGAACCAAAGAATACTACCGAAATTTCATAAACGTCAGGTTCCACGTTACGTTTTAGTCCTCTCCAGAGTATTCTTTGAGAACTACAATCGTCTTCTCTCACTCTTACCTGAAGAAACATTTCTTTTATGTCTGAGGTGAAAGCATATCTCTTAATCCTGAAATTTAGGAGTATCGTTTGAAGAGAATTATAAAGGTCTGGTCCAGTCAACAAGCAATCATTTAAACTTATACCTTCATTTTTTGCCGATGCATCAAAAACGATTCGAAGTTTGTTCGGCTTGTTCGGATTGACGACGCCGAAGTGAGGTAAATACCAAGTTCTATCAGATATTTTTTCAGTTTCAGTTTTCGAAAGTTTTCTGATATACCCCTTTTCTTCCATTTCTTTGAATTTTTTACATTTCAGCATAATTCTTGTCCTTGTCTATTTTTCTTTCAACAAAATGAAGTCTTCTCAGAGCACTCGTTTTGCTCTCTGGCAAAACCAAATCTTCTTTTTTCCAGAGTAGTCCTGTCTCAAATCTCTGTCCAATTATTCTCAAAGTTGTGTCCAATATCCGCTGAGCTCTTCTGTCTTCAGGAGATGGTGCGAGTTCTTGAGGGTTTTCTATCTTGTCTAGTTTCCATTGTTCTTTGACAAGGTCATGAAGAATATCCAAGTCATCCTTTTCCCTTGTCATATCGGAAGTTTGAATGTGACATACTAAATTTTGAACTCCTTCACCATTTTTCAAATTTCCATGAATCACCCAGCCCAGGAGAGTTTTACTTACCGCTGGTCCATCCCACGGTCCAGAAATTAGTTTTCTATTGACCAGAAGTGGCCAGTTGTCTTGACCGATAATTATTTTCGGTTGAACATTTTTCATAGAAATGACTCTATCATTAATATAAGGATAAATTTTGCGTAATTTGTCGACATCTATTGTTTGATGGGGTAAAGATAATTTTGTTGTGCGTACACGTCGTAATTGGAAGCATGACCCGTTATTCTTCCCTTTTATTGTGAAACTTACTATTCTAGAATCATTCTCTTGACGCACGACATCTTCGTTTGTCCACTGCAAACAGAGATATCGTTTCGGACCATTTAAATCTAAAGAATCCGCGAAATCTTCATCAATGAGAGTGATAGTAGAAGCATCGTCCAACAGAACGTAAGTTTCAACTTCTTTACCATTATGGCATAAAATAACAGGTATGATTTTCAAAAGAGCGC
The DNA here is from genome assembly GCA_032362365.1 of Zygogramma bicolorata. Taxonomy (NCBI): domain Eukaryota; kingdom Metazoa; phylum Arthropoda; class Insecta; order Coleoptera; family Chrysomelidae; genus Zygogramma; species Zygogramma bicolorata. Next base: position 616,583 of record JAVJAQ010001202.1, on the reverse strand, counting down.
TCATGTCAGAAATATGGCAGTTGGTTTCAGTGACATTTTGTTTAATCAAATTACCATTATTTCTGGAATTATTATGCAAAAGTGTGTGATGGAGTTTTTTGCAATCATCTATTCCACACACTACTTTCTTCCGGCATTGACGAATATTATGGAAAGGTGTAAGACAGGAAAAGCAAATTTTCTTTTTGGTTATCAGAGACCATCTATCATCCACTGAAATATCGGAGAATTTAGGACACGAACTCAATGGATGAATCTCCCTGTCGCAGCAAAAACATCTTTTGTTCGACATTCTGTCTGAAGTTGTCAACGTGACATCTCTACTGTCATTAGAGAATTTATATTTTTGTTGCTTGTCAAATTTTGGAAAGTGAATCTGTGCTATTGCATTTGCTTTTTCGTCTAACCAGTTTGATAATTCAACAAGTTTTATTTCAGGCTTCAATTTTGAGATGTGTTCTACCCACAACAGTTTGTAAGAGGTCGGTAACTCATTCAAAATTTCTGTGACAACATAGGATTGTGTAAGTGATCATTCTCTTTCAAACATTGTACGGTAGCAACAAAATTTTTGATGTCGTCGGAAAATACTACAAACGAGTCCAATTTCTCTTCCTTGATCTGAGGGAATCTTCTGATTTTATCTAATAACATTGAAATTATATACTCCGAACGTCCAAATCTGATTTCAAGTAAGTCTATGATTTTGTTTACATTCTGAGGTAGTATGAGTAGAGACTGAACTATACTCCTGGCATTTCCTCTCAAACATTTCTGTAAACGAAATTGATTTTCCTCGTCAGAGAACCCACAAATTTTTGAAGAATTCCTAAACTGAAAAATGAAGTTAGGCCAGTCAAGATGATTTCCGTCGAATATCGGTAAATCTTTCGGCAAGGATTGTCGTGTCAGAATTTTCGTGATTTGAGGAAGAGTAATTGGATTTTCATGTCGGGAAGTAGAAACTACTTCATTATTGTCAAATCTCTTACCTTTGAGCATCCTTGATTTTCACCATTTTTACCTGGGTCAGTTGACATATCCCTTACATTCCAATTCGAAGCTTGGTCATGTTGATATTCCCAGCGGAGTTGACCGTCCAACCATTCTTCCACCTTGGGCCTAATTGACTCATGTACTGACTCGGACCTAGAATCGGACTCACTGCCATCATCATTTTCTTCAATTTCTGCCAGTTTGAGTGCCAGCTGAAGATCCAAGATTTCTTGTTCTAATTTTTTCTTTTCTATAGCTGTTTCGATTTCGACTCTTCTCTTTCTTGATGCTACGCTACTTTTACTTCTTCTTGATTCAGACTTCGTTACTTTAATTGGATTTTTCTCTTCGTCTTTTCTGTCTTTTGAAGTTTTTTGTCTATCGTCTTCAACTTCAGCGAATTGCAGTCTACTTTCGCTTGCAACTTGTCGGGCTGCTTCCTTGGCTTGAATTCGTTTACTGCGTCGTATATTATCTGATTTCGCCTCCATTGTATGTCTACCACAGTGCTGGTTAGTTCTAAACGATCGAAGGACCAATGTTATAGTCTTTACCTGGAATATTCTTATTCAATACGGGTCGAAGGGCCAATGTTATAGTCTTTACCTGGAATATTCTTATTTAATACGGGTCGAAGGGCGATTTTTTATTTAGTTTTTAAATTTCTTGTGAATTGAAACTTCTTGTCAATGTCAAACATATATTCATACTTTTTTTTGGATAACATGATGCAAATACATTTCAATAAAATAAATATACAGAGTGAAACGAATATATAACAATGATTCTAAACCAAATCATAACACTGGTTTTGAATATGTTTTTATGGTTCACATTTGTTTTGAACAGTTTATTCGACTTTTGAGGATTATAATATTTAGATTCCGTTTGAATTGAATTTGAAGCTGAGAATGGATAAGCAAAAAAGAAGTTACATGTTAGATTTCAGGTGCACGCGTTGGGTACAAGCTTGTGGACGAGAAGAACTTTTAGATGTGATACCGATATGCGATTTCTACGAAAAGTTTAGAGTTTGTAGCATGCATTTTGAAAATTGTATGTACAATAATCCTTCTGAAAAGTCACGTTTACTTCCTAATGCAGTGTCTATCAATTATGAAACACTCCAAGTACAAGATGGGTGCCAAGTCATTTCCTCTTAGTTTTTTTTTTCATTCTATTGAAAATCTTTTCAATATAAATAACAGGAATTTTTGCATTCTCATTATTCACTAAAAACTGTTTTACAGATCATACAGATTTTGTAAGTGTACCAAGCAAAGCCAAGCCTCTACCATCCAAGAGGATAACAGTATTGCAGGATATCATAATTTCCGTACCCTCTGATACTCGCACACCTTCAACAGTAGAATGCTTTGAGGTACGGCAACTATTTCATTCGTCAGTTGAAACACAAACAACGAAATTCATTTCTAGTCATTCCCCAAGAAAACTGAAACTCAAGAAAAAATTTGTATTTCTTCAAGCGGAGAAGAAATTAAAAGAGGAATTAGAAAAAGTTGTTAAGCTTTTTCCAACTAGCAGATAAATATCTGACTCCTGAAATAGCTCGATTTATTAGGGCTCAAGTGAATTTGACAAAAGCCAATAAATTTGGTAGACGATATACAGAGGAGTTGAAACGATTTGCCCTTACCATTTATTTTTTGGGCCCTCGTTGTTATAAATATTCACAGAGTATGTTTCCACTGCCTTCTACACGATCAAGTTTTATCCAGGATACAACAAAGTTTTGTTTGACATATTGAAACTGAAGGTACAGCATATGAATCCACAGGATAGATTTTGTACTATATGCATTGATGAAATGTCCATCAAGACAAATTTGTTTTATAACTATGCTTCCGATGAAGTGATTGGTTTAGAAGACAATGGAAGTACAAAATCTGTTGTACCAGCTTCATCAGCTGCAGTTCTCATGGTTTGTGGACTTAAAGCAATATGAAACAACCTGTTGCATATGTTTTATCATCGACAGGTTATAATGCAATTGACATGAAAAGTTTGTTAGACATTATTCTGAGAGACTTGGCTAATGTTGGTTTGAACGTTGTTGGACTTGTTAGTGATATGGGATCAAACGTGTTGGAGTTGGCTGAAGGGTTGGGTGTTGGCCAAACTAATTCCGAAATCATTTTAGGTGGGCAACATATGTTTTATTTTTTTGATGCTTGTCATTTAATCAAAGCATTAAGAAACAATCTGCTCATGAATCAGTTCGCTTGGGAAGACAAATCAACTTCTTGGAAATATATAGAACTTTTTTATGGCAAAGATAAATCCATGATGGATAGATTAGCACCAAAGTTGACTAAGTCCCATTTGGAACCTACAAATTTTGAAAAAATGAAAGTCAAGCTAGCAACTCAAGTGATAAGCAACACTGTAGCAGCTTCTCTTGAAACATATCTTCATTCAAATGAATTACCAAGAGCTGCTATGGCTACAGTGGAACTTATAGCATAATTTGACAAACCCTTTGATATTGTAACGAAATGTGCTGGCGCCGGCCCTGCCGACTATGGATGCGAATTGATGCGGCAGTTCCAGGAAAGATTACCTGCGTGATCGCTGCTCACCCAGAATATTCGATTGTCAAGATTTGTCTAGATGATTCTCCACTGTATGAGCGCCTATAAAAGCGGGAGCCGTTCACGCCGACGGCAGAATTTTTAGTACAGACAGTTTAGTACGGAGCATTGGAAAGTTATCGGAGCGATTTAAGTGATTGTGTTGTATTGTATTGTGATAGAGAGTTATAATAAAAGAAGTTTAGTGTTGTTTGGTGTTTTAATAAACGGACCCAGCGATATATCGTAACAGTGGTGTCGGAAGTGGAATTTTTGCTGGTAAATAACAACAATTGATAGTGAATACGAGGAGTACATCTTACGATACGATGGTGGATATGATGAAATTTATCCAAAACCAATTTGCGGATTTTGAAAGACGACTGGAAGATGAAAAGCGACGGCTGGAGGAAAAGCGACGGCAGGAGGAAAAGCAGGAACGAGAAGAAGCAATCCAGAAAATTCTAGAAGAACAGAAGAAGGTGAGAGAAGAACAAAAGAATGAATTAGTTCTAATAGAAAAACAGTGGAAGGCAGACTTCCAGAAAGTTCGAGAAAATCAGGACAAGTTCTTCGAGCATGTTTCACATGAAACCAAAGTACAAATGGAAGAACTAAAAGAAGACCTTAAGGAAGAAATGAAGGGAGACGTCAAGAAAACCGACGATGAATTCAATAAGAAAGTGGAAACAGTGCGAGAGGAGATGAAAGGACTAGAAAAGAGAGTTGAAAAGTAGATAGCCCTTCTCAGGAACCAAGATCGCCAAGACAGGGTTGCACCATCAGGGATTTCCGTAAAACCGCCGACTTTTGATGGACAGTCATCTTGGTCCATGTATCGTCGACAATTTGAGGCTGCGGCAGAAACCAATGGATGGGGCGAAAAAGAAAAAGCTATGGCGCTCATAGTCGCTTCGAGATGACCAGTTTTGGGTATATTACAAAATATACCCATAGAACAGCAGAAGCAATATGACGACCTGATTTCTGCACTAGAGTTGAGGTATGGCGATCAACACCGAGAACAGCTGTACCGGGCCCAAATGAAGACTCGCACACAAAAATCAGGTGAGAGTTTGCAAGAATTTGAGGCAGATCTTCGACGTCTAATCCAGCTGGCGTACCCAGATGCGCCCGGAGAATTACCTGTGCAGGTATTTATTGACGGACTTAGAGACCCAGAAATCCAAAGAACTTTGTGACTTACAAGTTTCAAAAGGAGTAGCGATGCCTTGGTACGTTCGCTAGAAGTGGAGGCGGCCTTCAACACCTCAAAGCCGAAAATGCGAGCGGTAACAATTAACGATCCCGAACATAGATCTGGTGCAACGAATGGTTCGTTTGAGAAATTTCTGGAGCAGATCAAATCGTTGATGAGTGGAATGAACACCCAGAAGAAGAGAACGTGCTACCGATGTGGAAAACCAGGACATCTTATCAAAGACTGTAGGGTGAGAATGTCATCAAGATCTAGCTCACCTGCAAGGGTTCCATCTCGTACGCAATCACCTGTGAGGACAAGGTCATCCAGCGAGTCCTCAAATTGGCGGCAGGAAAACGAGAATGCGCATGCGCATGCTGGCTAGTAATAACAGAGCCCCCAAGGTTATTCATGTTAACAGGCTCAAAAGAACATCTGAGAGCCTTACCATTCCAGGAAAATTGAATAAAATGGACGTTATATGCACCATAAACACCGGTGCTGCAGTTTCTTTGGTACGCAGCGACATCCTTCGGCCTGGAAACGTGAGGCCCATTTCATTAAACGTCGTGCTTCGGACACTCACTGCTGAAAACGCACCTATTCGAGGAGAGGCTGAAATTTCATTGGTTCTTGGGCGACTCACCATCACAGATACAGTTTACGTCGCAGATATAGAAGATGAATTCATACTCGGAATGGACTTGATCAGTGACTGTGGATTTTCATTCGACAATGAGGAGAAGATTATGAGGTTCGGAGGGGAAGAATTTGTCCTTACAACTCCAGCAGAAAAGACAATGCCTGTGAAACTGCGTTTAATGAAAAGTGCGAGAATTCCTGGATTTTTGGAGAAAGTAGTTTGTGCTGCAGTTGAAGAAGACCCTGGGTGCTGCGTTGGAGTAGTCCAGCCATGTGGTGAATCCCCCAGCAATTTGGTATTCGCACGAGCCTTAGTTAAAACGAACCAAACGATTCCTGTGAGAGTTGCCAACGTGTTTCCTGGAGAAATAACTGTTAAGGCAGGCGATGTAATTGGAACATGTGAACCTGTTACTTGGGTAGCGAACTGTAATTCAAATGAACATCAAGAAATAAGGGCAGACTCTGAGAGTGTTATATCAACTCTTGAAAAATCATGTCAACACTTATCAACAGAGGAACTGAAAGCTGCCAAGAACTTCATCAGGAGTGAAAGTGACATTTTTGATTCGACAACAACGGGAAGAACTAATCTGGTCAAACACAGAATCGATACTGGCCAAGCTCATCCGATTCGGCAACCACCAAGAAGAATTCCATTCGCCAAGCAACAGGAGGTGGAAGAGCTTGTCGACAAGATGATGAAGGACGGTGTGATTGAAGAGTCATCGAGCCCTTGGTTTGCACCTGTTGTGTTGGTTTCCAAGAAGGATGGATCTACGAGATTCTGTGTCGATTACAGGAAATTAAATGATGTCACCAAACAGCTACCCTCTACCAAGAATAGATGACACATTAACAACTTTGGCAGGTTTCCGTTGGTTCTCAACATTAAATAAATATAAATAAATATACTTTCATTGCCCAACAGATATACACCCAATTCTAGGACAACTTATTTATTTCCAAAGCAATGTATTTCAATACAAAAATGATCAAATCAAAAGTGGAATGAAAAGATCTTGAACTAAGTTTATCGTAGTGTCTTCTATATTACGAATTTGTGTCATGAATTCTGAGAAGGAAATGCCAAAGATGTCACAGGTTGATCCAATTTCGTTGAAGTTAGAGCACATGATGTATATGGGACACTTGGTGAGAATATTAGTTCTTGGCGTAGTTAGGTGGAATTTTGCTTTATATCTGGCATTCAGCCTCGGTATAGTAAAATTAATGAACTGCACTAGTTCAATTGAGTCCACTAAATTATGTTTTAGTTTATACAAAATTTGAAGACTATTAATTATACGACGTTTTTCAAGCGAAATAACATGAAAGCGAGTTAGAAGCGTTCGGTGATCGTATCCACGTTCGGGATAAAAGCCATATATTCTGAAATTCAGATTTCAGATTTTGAAAAACGCTTCTGTATGGCTTCCAGTGATAGTTTGTTGCATTCATAAATAGGATACCAGATAATTGCACAGTACTCCAACTTACTTCTTACCAGCGAAAAATACAATGTTTTGAGAGCTGTCTCATTTGTAAAGGATTTTGTATTTCTAATCAAGAAACCTAACATTTTTTTTGCACTCTTGCAGATATTTTCGATATGACCAGAAAAACTGAGCTTGTTATGATAAGTGACACCTAGATCTCGAATGGAATCAACATGTGTAATTGTTGAGTTGTTAATTTTATAGAAATATAAAAAAAAAATGAAAGCAACTGGTGTGTCAGTCCACGAGGATCTTACAAAAGTTCGCTTGAATCTAATCAGTAGTGCTATAACTGAGTTTGATAAAAAATCAGTGTGGTCTCACAGGGGCAACGTATACGTAAAATACGAGAACATGGTGCACCGCTTGAAGGACATAGCTGATATTCAAAGCATAAAACAAAGATAAGTACTTTAACGTATGATGCTGTTTGTGGTATCTCTTCAGTGATCGCCCTCTTTTGAAGAATAACTACCGTTCTATCACACCAACCATTCACACAAAGAAGTAGTAATACATTTATTTTTCAATTTCATCATGAGCTCAAGTATTTTATTATTATCTCTTGAAATGCTATTAGTACTATTTAACTTATGAGGTTTTTTTTTTCGTTTATCATGTATCATTCAAACTCTGAGTATGTCAATATCGTTTTTTTTCCTAATAAATATTATAAGACTTTGTAATATACAGATATAGATAGAGAGAAGGTATGACAATGGCTCTTGGTTGTTTCTAATAAATTCACTAACTTTTTCCCAATTTAGTATACCAATTATCTGAACTCTTTTTTTTTTCCTCTTTCATATTTCCTTCAGATATTCAATAGTCTTCCTATTATCTTCTTTCATCCCTTCAAAGATTTTTTTTCTCTTTGCTATTACTTTAATACTTGATGGCTCTTCAAGTATCTCATCTGAATGCAAGATCTCTAATAGGTAATTTTAATGCATTTCATCAACTAGTCTACCCTGAACAGAACCACGTTATTGCAATTACTGAAACTTGGTTGCATCATGCCTTGGATAGTGATGTTGTGGGAATCAAGGAATACAATTTTGTTCGTCAGGATCGCCCCACACGTGGTGGGGGTGTTGGTATTTACATAAAAAATGATATTCAATATACAGTTTTACTAAGTGAATGTCTTGATTTTATGGAATATATTTGGATTGAAATAAAATATCAAAAATACAGAGTTGCGATCGGCACTATATACAGACCACCTAAAACTGATCAAACTTCATTTTTCAACCTATTTGAAGATATATTATCTGATATGTATGCGAAGTATGATTTCATTATTTGTGTTGGTGATTTTAATATCAATCTACTCGACATTAACCTGAATTTGAGTATTCACTTAAACGCAATTTTCGAATCCTTCAATATGAATCAGTTAGTCTCAGAACCGACGTGCTTCTCTTCTACCTGTGGTTCAATACTTGACTTGACTATTACAAACATTCACTCGGAAAAATGTCATACAAAAGTATTCCCAACTAATTTCTCAGATCATGCTTTAGTTAAAACTGCTTTTGATTTCAACCCCACATGTTCAGTGTCAAGGAACAAAATCACGTATCGTCCTTTGAAAGATATAAATTTAGCAAATTTTGAAAACGACTTTTCTATGTTTCAATGGAATCTAATATTTGAGAATGATGATATTGACGACAAAATCTCTTTACTCACTGATTACATGTTACAACTGTTGAATATACATGCTCCTATAAAAACAGTTTTTTTAAAAAAGAGGCAATATGCGCCATGGATCACTGACAACGTGAAACTCATGCAAAAATTACGTGACAAAGCACTAGTGAGAGCCAGAACTCTGAAAACAGCTGAAAGCTGGTCATATTATAAGCAACTCCGAAATTATACCAACCTCGCTATAAAAAAAGAAAAAAAAGCTTTTTTGAGATACAAGTTCAGTAATTGTAGTGTAAAAGATGAATGGACTGAACTGAAGAAATTGAATGTGTCAAAACAGAAAAATACTAATATACCTGTACACTTAAGAAATGTTGAAACTTTAAATAAGTTTTTTACCAGCTTCACTGACAATCAGCTGCCACCAGATGAAGACATTATTAGCTTCTATAATAATAACCTGAAAAATAATATAAATTCATCCTTTAATTTTGAAACCACAACGGAAGACGTGGTTACAAAAATTTTGTCAAGTATCAAATCCAAGGCTTTCGGTACAGATAACTTAAACATAGATATTATAATTCTGTTCTGTCCATTCATCGTACCTTACATCACTCATATTATAAACGAATGTATTTCTGCATCATACTTTCCTGACGCATGGAAATTTGCCAATGTTATAGCTCTTCCTAAAATCAGTCATCCGACGGAAATGAGTCATTTAAGATCTATAAGTTTGCTGCCAACCCTCTCTAAAATTTTAGAAAAGATTATGGAAATCCAGATTAGAGATCACATGTCTAAGTTCAATCTCCTTCCTTTGAAACAATCTGGATTTCGTCAAGGATATAGTTGTGCAACTGCTCTTACAGACATTGTTGATGATCTGATAAAAGCGGAAGATCGTAACGAAATAAGCATACTGATATTGCTTGACTATACAAAAGCCTTTGACATGATTAATCATAGAATTCTGCTTTCTATATCCCATTATTTAGGATTTTCACTGAGTTCTACGCGATTTTTGGAATCCTTCCTCACCAACCGATGCCAGCAAGTCCAAATTGATAATGAACGGTCCTCAATAATCAATGTTAAATCAGGTGTACCGCAAGGAAGTATTTTGGGACCTTTGCTTTATACCATGTACACGTCAAATTTTCAAAACGTACTCACCTTTTGCAACTATCACTTTTACGCTGATGACACCCAAATATATATAACTCTTTCAAATATGTAAATTCAGATTATGCTGTTAATTTGATCAATATCGACCTGGAAGAATTATATAAAGCGTCTTCAGATCATTTACTTCAGATCAATGCAAACAAATCGTATGCAATTTTATTCTGTAATAACTCAGTTCGACCCACTCTTCTAGAAAATTTAAATTTGAAAATAGGAGAAGATAATATTTCTTTCATAAATAATGCAAAAAGTCTTGGTCTTATTATTGACAATAAAATTAGATTCAAGAATCATGTCACAAAAAAATTACAAGTAGCTTATTCAACTCTCAAATTAATTTATGCGCAGAGAAATTGTTTGGATTTAGGCATCAAAAAGATGCTATGTGATCATCTTGTACTATCCCATTTTGATTATTGCGATAATGTTTATGGTCCCTGTTTAGATAGTATTGATAAAAATCGTATACAAAAAGTTCAAAACTCATGTTTACGTTTGATGTACGGCATTCGTCGAACTCAACGAGTTTCACATAAACTCAAAGAATGCAAATGGCTCAACATGCACAATCGTCGGCAATTACATATGTCATGTTTATTTTTCAAAATTATAAAGTATAAGACACCACCTTACTTACATAATAAATTGAAATATCGTACTGACGTTCATAATCTGAATATTCGGCGAAAAAATTTACTGACACTACCAACCCATCGGAAAGAAATTTTCAAAAGATCTTTTTCCTACAACATCGCTGCTAATCTCAACAATTTGATGAAACTAAGTTTCTTTGACGTCAATATGAGCTCACATGCATTCAAGATGAAATATAAGCAGTATCTGTTGAATAGCTGAAATTTTTTTTTTCTCTCTCTCCTCTCCCCCACGTTTCTCCTTTTTCTCTCTTCTGCTGTATCTTCTTCTCTATCTTCTTCTCTCCTAGCCATTCATACCAATCTTTCAAATTCTCGTGGCACTGGTGGAAGAACAGAATCGGGGGCTCACCCTCTCGATATCTGAACCAATAAGCCATTTGTTCATCAGAATCCATATGTTTTTTTATATGTAATCCATCCTATTTATGTGTGTATATGGCAAATGTATGTATCGGATGAACAATAAAAGATATTATTATTATTATTATTATTATAAAATTGTTTCGTGATGACGAGTGTATGAGCAAACTTTACATTTTGTAGGATTCAATTGTAATTTGTTGTTATTGCACCATTCTTGAATAACATCTATTTGAGACTGCAAAAAAATGCAATCCACCATAGATGATATTGTAGTGAAAATTTTGAGATCATCAGCAAAACATAAGCAATTACAACGAATCTCATTCCATAAGTCATTAATAAATATTGAAAATAAAAATGGGCCCAAATTGGAACCCTGAGGTACTCCAGATGTAGCAATATAATAATTAGACCTATATCCATTATATGCGACGAATTGCTGCCTATTCACCAAGTACGAAGAAACAAGTGACAGAAGAGAAATGCTAAATCCAGATACAGAGAGCTTATGGAGTAGTATGGAATGATCTACTTTATCGAAAGCCTTCGAGAAGTCAGTATAGACAACATCAACTTGTTCTCGATTATCTAGTGATTTACATAAAATGTGATTTAATACAGCTAGATTAGACATAGTTGATCTCTCAACAATAAATCCATGTTGGCATGTTGAGACAAGCTGCCGGATTCCTGGCATAGTCCGGTTGTATATAAACCTCTCGAATGCCTCAGCAAAGTTACACAATATTGATACGGGCCTATAATTTTCGACGTTTGAGGCAGATCCAGATTTCAAGATCGGACACACTCACACAAGCTTCCAGCATTCCGGAAAAACTGATCGTTTGAGTACAGCATTGAATATAATATACAGCGGAGCGACAAAGACGTGGGCACAATCTCGGATCAAGAAACAAGGTATTTGATCATGACCGGCTATCATTTTATTGGGCAGGTTTCGTAATACAGACAAGATTTCTGTTTCAGAAAACTCACTAATGTTAATGCAAGAGTTATTGGCTGTAGCCTCAGATGTGTTTTCACTAGTATGCTTTGGATTGAATACACTGGAAAAGAATTCTGCAAAACCATCAACACAAGATTGGGGATCGTTGTAATGTCTCTAAATGATATTTTGGATGGAATTCTAGTATTTCCCTTCTTATTATGTACGTAAGACCGAAAGTTTTTTGGATCGTTGCAAACATTATTTTGAACTACTGTTAGATAATTTTGGTATGCCTCTCGAATTAAATTTTCTGTATTTTCTTATCCTGGAGAACTCTTGATAGTAATGATCAACCTTTGTAATTTTGAACTTTCTATAGTAGTAATCTTCAACATTTAGACATTTTATTATTTGTGATGTGTACCAAGTTGGATATTTACGCTTATTTTGTTTGTATTTGGGTATGTAAGTATCGAATATGTAAAATATTTTGTTATGAAGCAGGTCACACATATCATTAATATTATGCGCATTATTAAAAAATTGCCAGTTAGTCAACATTAGATCTGAAGAGCGGATTCACGATGCAGCAATCTCTAAGTCGTCTCCACAACTAAATTGTGGAGACTCCTACCACAGCTGAAGAGCGAATACTGGCAAGTGGGCATACATGAAGACGATAAGGAGAAGACTGCATTCTCGACTGGGAGTGGACTTCACCAGTTTACTGTTATGCCGTTTGGATTGTGCAATGCTCCAGCAACATTTGAGAGAATAATGGAGCTGGTCCTTCGGGGGCTCAATTGGAAAACTGGTTTTGTATACCTCGACGACGTTTTGGTCATGGGAAAGACATTCGAAGAACATCTGCACAACCTGCAAGAAGTCTTTCAACGATTCAGGGACGCCAACCTGAAACTGAATCTTCAGAAATGTTCATTGTTCCAGAAAGAAGTGGATTTTCTTGGTCACACAGTTTCATCAGACGGTATCTGACCAGACCAAAAGAATATACAGGCGATACGAGACTGGTCGAGACCAAAAGACAAACATGAAGATAGGAGTTTTCTAGGTCTCTGCACCTACTACCGTCGTTATTTGCTGATATTGCGGCACCTCTACATAATTTGACAGAAGATCGAGTCAAATTCGTCTGGTCCAACGAAAGTGAACGAGCCCCATTTTAAGTTTCCCACATCAACGAGGCCAGTTTATTTTGAACACAGATGCCAGTAATAATGGTATTGGAGCCGTACTATCACAGGAGCAAGATGGTCAGGAAAAAGTACTTGAGTTCTACAGCAAAGTACTCACTGAACCAGAAAGAAATTATTGCGTAACGAGAAAAGAGCTACTGGCAATAATCAAGGCTGTAGACCACTTCCACAAATATCTGTACGGAAGAGAGTTCCTCATCAGAACAGATCATGCAGCTCTGAAATGGTTACTCGAAATAAAGACTCCTGAAGGACAAGTAGCAAGGTGGATTGAGAAGTTGAACCAGTATCACTTCAGGATAAAACATCGAACAGGGCGATTGCATAACAACGCAGATGCCGTGTCTAGAAGACCTTGTCCGAATACTTGTAAACACTGTGAGCGAATTGAACGTCGCGAAGGAATCAACCAAGTGAGATGGACAATAGACGACAATTGGACGACAGCAAAAATGCGACAAGACCAGGAGAATGATCCAAACGTTGCAGAATTTTTTAAATGGGAAGAAAATGGAGCGGAAAGACCCACCTGGAAGGACATCTCAGATCGATCTCCAACGTTCAAAGCATTGTGGGCACAATGGGATTCCTTGATTGTGGAGAATGGCCTACTGAAGAGGGCTTGGGAGTCAGCCAATGGCAAGAAAGTGAGTTCCCAACTGGTTGTGCCCATGTCGAGAATAGAGGATGTTCTGTTAGAGATTCATGGTGGAAATCAGGTGGACATCTAGGAGTTAACAAGACCTTGGATAAAATACGGCAAAGGTAGAGAGATGGTGCCGAAGATCCCCAAAATGCGAAGCAAGCAAAGGTCCTAGAACGAGATCAAGGGGCGAGTTGAAACAATACAATGTTGGTGCTCCCTTCGAACGAATCGCCATCGATGTAGCTGGACTGTTCCCGATGACGAATGATGGCAACAAATACATCCTCGTTGCCATGGATTATTTCAGTAAATGGGTTGAAGCTTACGCCTTGCCTAATCAAGAAGCATCCACCGTTGCAAGAGCCCTGGTGGACAACATGTTTACAAGGTTTGGAGTGCCAATGGAGCTACATTCCGATCAAGGAAGAAATTTCGAATCGAATTCATTCAGGAAAGTTTGTGAATTGATGGGAATTAGCAAGACCAGAACAACTTCCCTCCACCCGCAGTCTGATGGCATGGTCGAGAGGTTCAACAGGACTATGGAAGAAAATCTTTCCAAAGTAGTGAAAGAGCATCAAAAAGACTGGGATCGACACCTTCAACTATTCTTGATGGCTTACCGGGCAGCTGTGCACGATTCCACAAAGCTCACCCCAGCCAGTATCATCTTCGGGAGAGATCTTCGTTTGCCCTGTGACTTGGTGTTCGGATCCCCAAGTACTGAGGAAAAAGAGGTACAGGATTATGCAGATGAACTGCGAGACATCTTGATAAGGATTCACGAAATTGCGAGAAGAAGATTGAAAATTACTAATGACAGGATGAAGGCTCGATACGATCTCAAGGCAAATACTAGTGAATTCAAAGAAGGAGATCGAGTGTGACTGTACAACCCTCGTCGTAGAAAAGGAATTTCTCCCAAACTAACACCATGCTGGGAAGGACCCTATTCGATAGTCAAGAGAATAAATGACGTGGTGTACAGGATTTAACGTAGCCCCAGAGCAAAAATGAAGGTCGTTCACCTAGAAAGACTTGAACGTTACAATACCGATAATGACGTATTGTTTGATCGGGACTATCAAAATTGAGAGGGGGATAATGTAACGAAATGTGCTGGCGCCGGCCCTGCCGACTATGGATGCGAATTGATGCGACAGTTCCAGGAAAGATTACCTGCGAGATCGCGGCTCACCCAGAATATTCGATTGTCAAGATTTGTCTAGATGATTCTCCACTGTATGAGCGCTTATAAAAGCGGGAGCCGCTCACGCCAACGGCAGAATTTTTAGTACAAAGAGTTTAGTACCGAGCATTGGAAAGTTATCGGAGCAATTATGTCCGTGAAATATTAATATGAATATTCCTCAAACACACACGTAGAATATACTTGAAATAAAACTCCCAAAATCTTTCTAGAGAATGTATTGCTGGCTATCGACATACTACCTAGTTCCATGAATCCTTATCAGTGCGTACAAAAACACCCGACTTTTTATAACCTAACACCTAAAGGATATCTTACATCTCCCCCTTCAAAACATTGTTATATAACATTGAATGTTTGACACTATATAATAAGTAATTCAGTTTATAGACTAATACATCAGTCTATCAGGTTTCTTTATCCTACTACGACGTCGTAACTCTCGCGCATTTTCACAATTTTTCGATTTTTCGGAATCACTATCATTCTCGTTTTCACTTTCTCCCAATACATCGTTATTTACTTCACCCTTATCTTTATATACATTATTTACATTTAAATCAGATCTTGGAATTATAGAAACATTTTCATCTTCCCAGCGATCATTTGTCTGTTCTTCTATCGCATAATTTTTTTTTATTTGATCAATATGACGTTTCCAAGTTATTCCATCATCTGACTTAATAACATATGTTTTATCACCCAGAACCTTTTCAACCACCCCCGAACACCAACTCGCCTTGTTAGGTCTGAAGTCTCGTACAAAAACACTATCACCCTCTTGAAAATAGGTTTGTATACTTCCTCGATAATACTGTTGCTGTTTTAACTGTTTATTTTCTACAACTGATTTTATTGAGGGCATTATTAAGTCGAATTTCGTACGCATGTTCCTACCCATTAAAATTTTTGAGGGAGTTTCACCGGTAGTTGTTTGGGGAGTATTCCTATAGTGAAAAAGGAATCGATTTATTATTAGGTTCAAATCCGCATTTCCATCCTCACTTTTTGCTTTCAAAATAGCCTTTTTTAGAATTTTCACCGCGCTTTCTCCTAAGCCGTTGGTTGATGGATGATATGGGGCACCGGTGAGATGTTTTATACCGCTCATTTTCAAGAATTTCTGAAATTCATCGGACACAAAAGTCGACGCGTTA
This sequence comes from Zygogramma bicolorata, assembly GCA_032362365.1. NCBI lineage: Eukaryota > Metazoa > Arthropoda > Insecta > Coleoptera > Chrysomelidae > Zygogramma > Zygogramma bicolorata. Next base: position 600,609 of record JAVJAQ010001202.1, on the reverse strand, counting down.
TCTGTGCAGAGCTGAAAAGGCAACCCAAATCTGCTAAATAATTCGCGAAATACTTTTATTGTGCTAGAAGTTGTTATATTTTGCATTTGAACACACTCAATCCACTTTGATGTCGCATCTTCAATTACCAAAAATTGTTTGTTAAACAGTGGGCCAAAAAAGTCGGCATGTAACCTAGTCCAAGGCTGTTCCGGCCACTTCCATGTTGACAAAAAAGATTTTGGTGGATTATTCGAGTACATAGCACAAGCTTCACAGTTTTTTGCCTGCTGTTCAATTTGTTTATCAATTGAAGGCCACCAGACATATGATCGGGCTAAAGACTTCATTTTTACGATCCCCATATGCGTACTATGAAGCTCTTGTAAAATTGAAGTTTGAAATTTTTGGGGAATTATCAACCTATACCCCCTATACCCCCACATTAAACAATTCTGTTCAATAGTTATTTCATTTCAAGGTTGAAATTCAGTGGATGGACAACAGGTTGGCCAACCCTTACAAACGATAAAACTTTACTTAAAGTTGGATCGATTGCAGTTTCTTGTTTTATTGACTTTACATTGAAAGAAAAATTTGATTCTTCGATGTGGAACCTTTTACCATTTCATTTATACATTGGTGTTGCAAATATTCCTCAATGGTTAAACAATTTACAACTTACCAAGGTGCTAATGTTTCCAAAACCAAACGAAGTAACTTGCAGGCACTAGGAAAATTTAGGAGGATAAGAGAGGAGAAGGAAAATGCCTTTTCACTATTATGATTCCTAAAATTATCACGACCCGACACAAATTTGAACAGGACACACTGCTTTGCAAAGATTGTCACTTGTTACTGAGTCAGTTTCACGAAGGGAAAAAGTCACGTTTTCAAGTATTCCGGTAAATACATAAAATCATACGGAACATACCCCACACCCTGAAAAACGATGGGTTTCAGCTCAACTTGGCTTAGAGAATTTTCTCATTGAACATTACCCAGATCCTATGCTCTGCTCAACCCAAAATACACACACACACACACACACATATATATACAGTGTGTCCCCAGACCAGTGGGACAGTTGAATATCTCTTGAACCAATAGGAATTCTCAAAATATTATGAGTTCACATTATATCGCATTATGAGAGCTAACTTCAGGAATTACTATTTTTTATACGAGGGGCGTAAGAAAGGCTCACAAAATAGAACATCAATTTTTTCAAATGGAACACCCCATATATTTCAATATATCTGAACTCTCATCCCTTTAGGCTAATTATTGGTTTTTTATTTTTGAAAATCCGACAAGGCGTTGCCAAGTTATACCAGTTGTTCATGAAATGCAGACATTTTCTCAGACTAACCCATTATTCATACTACGGAAGAATTTCTGGAATCATTCAAGACTGTTAGTAGTCGGTAGCATATTCTATCATATGGAATACTCATCTTTTTCGAAAGTTATACAGGGTGGTCAGAAATATTATATGATTTTCACGAAATTCAAACTTTCTTCACATCAATTTTTCAAATAGTGCACCCTACAATATGAATTATTTTCTAGCCCATTGGTGATTTGATTGCTTATGGTCAATGGTTGTGAAAGAGACATGTAAATTTCATCATCAGCAAATGCAAATAAAATAATGCAGTGAACTATTTATTCATTCAATTGTCCTAAACAAAGTCTCAACAAAAAATAACTGTGTTGACAAATAATTAGGAACGATAATATTAATATAAATGTTCGAATTGTCTTCCGTTTGCTGCAAGGCACATTTCGAAATTTTTCATTACATGATTTCTTGTGACATTCTTCAACATTCGCGGTGTTATACGTAGTTTGATGATTTTTTTTGCATTTTCTGATAATGAATGTCTCTTTCACAACCATTGACCATAAGCAATCAAATCATCAATGGGCTAGAAAAATAATTCATATTGTAGGGTGCACTATTTGAAAAATTGATGTGAAGAAAGTTTGAATTTCGTGAAAATCATATAATATTTCTGACCACCCTGTATAACTTTCGAAAAAGATGAGTATTCCATATGATAGAATATGCTACCGACTACTAACAGTCTTGAATGATTCCAGAAATTCTTCCGTAGTATGAATAATGGGTTAGTCTGAGAAAATGTCTGCATTTCATGAACAACTGGTATAACTTGGCAACGCCTTGTCGGATTTTCAAAAATAAAAAACCAATAATTAGCCTAAAGGAATGAGAGTTCAGATATATTGAAATATATGGGGAGTTCCATTTGAAAAAATTGATGTTCGATTTTGTGAGCCTTTCTTGCGCCCCCCGTATAAAAAATAGTAATTCCTGAAGTTAGCTCTCATAATGCAATATAATGTGAACTTATAATATTTTGAAAATTCCTATTGGTTCAAGAGATATTCAACTGTCCCACTGGTCTAGGGACACACTGTATATATATATATATATATATATATATATATATATATAAAGTGGATTATTATAGCGACTGGAGAATTGTACACTGAAATGGATAGCGGGGTCTCTCAGTCAGTCCAAATGAAAAGTCCTGTCTTACTTTGCCAAGCTTTCGCTTCTATTGTGAAGCTTCTTCAGGGCAGTAAAAATGGTGTAAAAATATTGAATTAAACATAAATTGGTAAAAACTTTGTATACATGTTTGTAAAATTGTTTTTTTTTTTTTTGACAAATGTCATATCAAAAAAAAAAAAAACAATTTTACAAACATGTATACAAAGTTTTTACCAATTTATGTTTAATTCAATATTTTTACACCATTTTTACTGCCCTGAAGAAGCTTCACAATAGAAGCGAAAGCTTGGCAAAGTAAGACAGGACTTTTCATTTGGACTGACTGAGAGACCCCGCTATCCATTTCAGTGTATATATATATATATATATATATATATATATATATATATAGAGTGTATTGTATTGGTAGTTTTGGGGATGCAGTCAGTAGATATTCCTTCAAAGAAAACTCTTTGTTATTTTGTCAAGCTTGCGAAAATAACAATTTTCGAAAGCTTGACAAAATAACAAAGAGTTTCCTTTGAAGGAATATCTACTGACTGCATCCCCAAAACTACCAATACACTAGATATTGCACAGTCAAGATCATACTCGTTATATATATATATATATATAAATGTACTTATATTAAAAAAGAAGAAAATTAGGAAAACAAAAAAAATTGTATAATCCATGACTGGGGCTACTGAGTACTTAACTTAACGTAATTAACCTAAGAACACAAAATACTTACAAAAATGGCGAACGGAAGTGCCGCCATTTTGTGAAAAACCGTTTGGGCCTGTATCTCCGTAACCGTTCACTTTAGGCCCACAATTATGAGGACCTTTTTTATAGATAATTAAATTTCCTATCTTTTTTATACAATAATTTTTTTCGTAGCACTTACTGTTCACGACTTATATTATTATTACTTTTTGTTTATTCACTTTTTTACCGATATCTCTTTAAATAATTGTTTGAACAATAAATTATTTATAATAAAACTTTTAAATCTATAAATTTTCTACAACTTTTATTCAAAACTTTTTTCTCTAAAGTCAATATTTTCGAAGTTACAACGGGTTTATTCCAATCGTCTTGTATCTGGGAGATCAACTAGAGTGCATTTCATACAAATGCAGAACTGGCTGTGGCAGAGCCTGTGGGTGCCGAAAAGCAGGATTGGACTGTACGGTAATCTGTGAGAACTGCAAAGAGGAAACGTGTACTAATCAGCTGAAAGAAATCGTCAATAACACAGAATTGTGCGACATCGATGAAGATATTGGTGATGATTCTAACGACAAATTAATAGAGGCGTTACAATCTTTATATGCCACTGACGAAGATAATGAAGAGGAAGAAGATAATGTAACCAACATCGAAAATTCACCACCCTCGAAACGCCAAAGAGTCAGGGAAGACATATGATTCATTTTGGTGTACATTTGTAAAAATAAATTTCACATGTATTCTTCAATAAATATCCCATTTATTCATTTGCGTGTTCAATTATGGCAGTAGTTTTCAAATTAATTATAGTAATATTTAATTGTATAAAAGAAAATACAAAGAAAAAATTTTAATGGGTTTTCGCTATTTCTTGCAGGTAAGAACTTGAATTATTAATTATTAAATCAAAAAAATTCTAAAATTCATATTTTTTTTATTATGTATCGGATTTGCTACATCATTACGCTATGCATACTTCGTTCTTAATAACTTTGTACTCGGTAGTACAACATTGAACGCGTTGTAACTTCAAAAATATTAACTTTAGAGAAAAAAGTTTCGAATAAAAGTTGTAGAAAATTAATCGATTTGAAAGTTTTATCATGAACAATTTATTGTTTAAACAATTATTTAAAGAGATATCGGTAAAAAAGTGAATAAACAAAAAGTAATAATAATATAAGTCGTGAACGGTGAGTGCTACAAAAAAAATTATTGGATAAAAAAGATAGGGAATTCAATTATCTATAAAAAAGGTCCTGATAATTGTGGGCCTAAAGTGCACGGTTACGGAGATACAGGCCCAAACGGTTTTTCACAAAATGGCGGCACTTCCGTTCGCCATTTTTGTAAGTATTTTGTGTTTTTAGGTTGAGTACGTCAGACTGCAACTATCCATGCAATAAAATAATTCCTTCCTAATTTTGCAAAACAAAATCCTCTACTACCTGTATTAGAGCATTTCCGGGATTTAATTTACACAGAACCCCTTGCGAGGATAACTCAGTTTCCAAAGAGCTTTGGTACTCTTCTGAGTTAACTAGACTATCAAGGTCCGATAAAATCTTTTTGGCACCGACAAAATTATATTAGTCCCTCTGTCAGAGTATAAAATATTGCAAGGTCCCCGACGGGCCGAACACCGCTTAAATGCTTGTAAGAAATGAGGAGTCGATAAAGAAATAACCAGTTCCAAATGAACGGCTTTGACCGACATACATACAAATAGGCAAACATAAGCCTTGAACACCTTCGAACCCCTCTTTCTTCCCAAAGTAATATCAAATGGCCCAAAATAGTCCACCCCAGTATGTGAAAATACTTTGGCCTGTCTCACTCTTTGGGTAGGCAAATCCGCCATCATCGGATTCAATTCTGTAGGTTTCAACCTAAAACAAAGATTACATGCATGAACCCGAGCTTTTATAGTGTTTCTTCCGGCTAAAATCCAATACTTTTGCCGCAACATTGACTATAATAAATGAGGACCCGTGTGAAAATGGATTTTATGATAATAATCAATCAATTTGTCGATGAATGGATCCTTACGAGGTAATATAATCGGATGTTTCTGATCAAAATCCAAATGAGAGTGAGATAATCGACCCCCCACCCTCAATTAACCCTCTTGAAGAAAGGGTATTAACTTACGCAATTGGGAAGAGCACTGACGTTGATTCTTAACCCTCTCTATGTCGATTCGGAAATGCTTCATTTGTATTACTTGGATCAGTTTTATTTCCGCCTTCCAAAGATCAGTTGCAGATATATTTTTTTGAATTGGAAGAATTTTAGAGAATCTAAGTACATAAACTATGGTCCGCAAAATCATTATCCAAGATGAACGCCTCAACCCTAGCTCATACAATGGATTTGATTCACCCACTTCTTCGACAATAAAAACTGCATCAGCTGGCGGAAAAAATCCTTCGCTCTGCTTCCAATTGTCACCGGCCACATTTCCTCGGTCATCTGGAGCCAAGATGGACCTGAAAGCCAATAGGGGTGATTTAACAACTGAACGGGTGTTAAACCCCGGGATAGACAATCTGCAGGATTTGTATCTCCTGAAACATGATGCCAAATTGCGCTTGGCAATTGTTCTCGAATGTTGTGCACTCGATTAGCTACGAAAATTTCCTTGGGCTCGGAAGTTTTTATCCATTGTATAACTGTGGTTGAATCTGAAAATGCGTAGATCTTCGAAAGGACAACCCTATCCCTGTAAGCACTAATTACATGTTTGACCAACTTTGCCAACAGAACCGCGGCACACAGCTCCAACCGGGGGATTGAGACCAGTTTGAAGGGAGAGACTTTGGATTTTGCACAAACCAAATTAACCCTAACATCTCCGTTGGATGTTGTCGACCGTAAAACTACCGCTCCATATCCTTCTTGGCTGGCGTCCCCAAAAGCCACGACCATGACTGGGTGGCCCGCTTCAGCTCCAAGATTCCTGAAAACCTGAAAGTGACTCAACTCCGACCATTCCGATCTGACATTGTCCCAAGTTCTAGATATTTTACTAGGGGGTTCGTCATCCCACCCTATCCTTTGCCGCTATAACTCATTGACTAAAAGTTTCAAATAAAATATAAAGGGTCCGATCAAACCTATGGGGTCAAAACAACGAGCAATGGAGGACAATATTTTCCGTTTAGTTCCTTGAGGTTCAGGAACCGGTAATTTAAAGCAAAGCATATCGCATTGTGGTTTCCATTGGAGGCTCAAAATTTTGGTATCTATTTGGAACCGTACAGTTTTTGACAATTGGTTCTCTGGAGGAATTTCCCTTAAGAGGAAATTAGAATTTGTCGACCATTTTGTTAAATCAAAACCACCCGCCGCAAATATCTGTCGGGATTCCCGGTACAAACACAACGCTTCCGACTCTGAAGAAACGCTAGAAACTAAATCGTCCAAATACAAATTTCTAAGTATGACAGAAGATGCAAATGGCCAAGATTTACCTTCCTCCTCAATAAGCCTTTTAATAGTTCTCAATGCCAAATAAGGCGAAGACTTGACCCCAAAAGCCACTGTCGTGACCTCATAGGTTTCTATTTCCTCCGATGAATCAAAACGCCATAATAAACGTTGAAACTTACAATTTTCTTCCTTCATATTAATCTGTCGATAAAGTTGACGCACGTCAGCTGTCATAGCAATTTTGAAGAGACTAAAGTTCATTAATAATGCAACTATGTCCGTTTGCAGTTTTGGACCATTATAAAGCAAATCGTTTAATGAAATATCGTAGTCCGAGGGAGAACCACCATTAAAAAACTACCCTCAAGGGACTACTACTACTTTCAGGCTTATAAACCGCATGATGTGGCATATAATAGTAAGGGGGTGTTGAGGTGTAATTTAAAACCAACCTCATATGTCCCTGATCAATGAAATCTTTCATCACTTCATTGTAACTCAATCTCAAACCGGAAACTTTTTGGAATTTATTTTCCAAAGATAGCAACCTAGAGAGGGCTATCTTTTTTGAATTTCCCAACCACATCGAAGGATGTTTGAATGGCAGCGCAATCGTAAATCTCCCAGTGAGGTCTCTACTGTAATTTTCGAGAAATATTCTTTCACACTCTATATCTTCAGGACTAGGGAAAGAACGCTCTGGAACCTGCTCAATTTCCCAGAATTTATTAATTACGTTTTCAATAGGAACTTCGTCATTCAACGTGAAAAAAGTAGTGGTAACAGGAATCTTTCCCTTAATTACGTATCCAAAAAACGGTTTCCACGGCTAGAGGAAACCCATTAGGGGTAAATATTCGACCCGAACACATCAATTCCGAAAATAATTCCGCTCCTATGATACCGTCAATCTCTCTGGATTGATAGAAACTTTTATCTGCCAACGGTACGCCGCATAAATCCGCGCTTTTTTTAATTGATAACCGCGGTAAATTTTCAGAAATTTTTTCAACTATCAAGGTTCTCAAAGAAAAACCTTTCCTTCATCATACTGCGATGAAATGATTAATCTAGCTACACCCTTCACCGCTTGTGTAGTATTTCCTAAGCCCTCTATGGAAGAATAATATTTTGAGAAGTTGATTCCTAGCCTCCTGCAACCCTTCATCGTGAGGATATGAGTTTGACTACCGCTGTCTAAAAGAAATCGTGCCGTATTGATGCATACAGGGCTATTCCCTACGCGAACGACTACCGTGGGTAACAACACCGTACTTCCAGTTTTTCGGACTGCCGAGGTAGAGCTAATGTTATTACAAGTATTATTCTCTGGACTATCTACTGTCGCTGAGTCGGAAGAACCAGCTGAAATTTCCAAATTTGTTCTACCCAGATGTAAGAGGATGTGATGTTTTTAAGTACATTCAGCGCAAGACCAATCGACAGGGCAAAATCTCACGGCATGACTGGTCGATAGACAATTGAAACACCAACTATTATTTTTGACCGTCTCATATCTCTTTCCGGGGGGTAGACGTTTGAACCTTTCGCAACGACTAATGTTATGACCTTTATTATGGCAATATTGGCAGACATTTGATCTAATATGCCCAGATTTAGTCGTATCCTTCACCAGGAACGATTTCATCGATCTAGCCTTCGTATCCAATTGTTTGACCTTACCACCATCTCCGGATTTCTGGCTTACTAATATTTTTGATTGCTCTTTCACAAATTTTATAAGATCATCATACTTGGGAATATCCGTGTTTCTTATGCTCAGCGTCGACTTTATGACACGCACCCATGTACCGTCACATGTACCGATGTCATATTCCAATCGCTGGACGCAACCTCTACGAAACTCTGAAATTCTTTATGACTATGTGATACCAAAATAAATATGATTTATGAAAATGTTTTCTCATCGAACGGACGAAAGTCGATCGGCGACAACCCATGTAGCACACGCCACCTGTCACTAGCTGCGCTACACTACGCCACCTGTCACTGAACATGTCCGATGTAGACATCGATTGCTGCATACCCTGCATACCCTGTATATCCTGCGATTGCTGCAGACCCTGCCTGCACACCCTGTATATCCTGCGATTGCTACATACCCCGCATACCCTGAAAACCCTGTCCTGCTTTTTTCTAGCACACCCCCTATGGCAGACTCTGTTTGCACGCCCCCGCACACTCCCCATGGTGGATGCAGCGGCCATGTTTTTTTCTTTAATGTTGCACACTCTGTATATCCCCTATGACGCACACTCTGTAGAGCCGTCCATCTGCACGCAGGCCTCACGACATCGATTGCTGCATACCCTGCCTGCACACCCTGCATATCCTGTGATTGCTGCATACCCCGCATACCCTGTCCTGCTTTTTTCTAGCACACCCCCCATGGCACACCCTGTAGATTCGTCCGCACACTCCCCATGGTGAATGCAGCGGCCATGTTTTTTTCTTTAATGTTGCACACCCCGTATATCAACATGGTAGACATTTCCAACGTCAATAAAATTCATCATCATTATTATTATCTCACTTTCTTTCACGAATATTTTTTAATTTGTTTACATCGAGCGAGCTGCGGTTACTGATAACACCCAAGTAACCTGCTCAGCGAGCGCTCGCTTATCTCTCTCTGCGGTCAGGCGACTTCCGATCCAAAGGTATCATAGCTGATCTACTACTTCAGGGTCTGGTCTCGCTAAAGTGTGGCCTATTCTACTGATCCTTGTGGGACACCCGAACTCGCTATAAAGCAGGAGGGTATTATGCCATCGCAATCAACATAACTACGTTGGTCGGATAAATATGATTTCAAGAGCAACTGAATATTAGATGATATGAGAAAATTTGACAGTTTCTTCAGCAGCTGTTCATGTGATACTCGATCAAACGCCTTGCTGAAGCCCGTGTAGATGACGTCAATTTAATGCTTATTATCAAGTACATTTGATACAATTTGAGTGAAAACACAGAGATTGGTTGCAGTACTTCGAGCCTTGAAAAATTGACAGTGAAGAACGGACATGGTTATAAATCATGTCTGATAGTATAATTTCTAGTATTTTGGAAAAAACTGATATTAGTGTGATTGGCCTGTAAATTTCAAAATTTGTTACCTTTCCAGACTTGAATACTGGGCATACCTCCAACAGTTTCCGTATTTCAGGAAAATGGCAATTTTTTATAATGGAGTTATATATAATCTCTAGCGGCACCGAAATCCTGTTTATCAATGATTTCACTATTCTTGGTGGAATTCCACCAGGACCACATGATAACTTATTCTTTAATTTTTTAGAAGCTTCAATAATTTTTGGAATTGTAATTGTCGTTAATGATTTATGTGATGTGGCAGCTAAGTATCAGAGTTGATGTCATTGTCATTTTGACTATATATACCACTGAAATGTGTTGCACATGCATTCACAATAGAGTGTGCTGATATATGTGTTTGATTATCATAAGCCATTTTTCATGCACCCTAAAGAAAATAAGTATTTCGTTTTTTTTATACATTTTCAAATAGTGATTTTTTAATTTTATCGGTCTAATCAAATCTGTGCATTACCAAGTTGGGTACGAATTTGATCTACATTTTACAAGCAGCGCATAATCAAAAATTATCTTTTGTACAATATCATCGAAAGTTTCACATACAGAGTATACATCATTATGATTGGATAAGAGTTGAGTCCAACTGATTTTACTCAGTAACCGAGAAGACTTTTGTACATCGACTCTTTTCATGTCATACCTCGATTGAAATTTTTTGTAGCTTACAGCATCGTTGGACAGCTGCACCAGAAGCCCTGGGTAATGGGGATCTGTCGGTACTAAAGGATCTTCATTTTGTTGCAGATTCGGTTGAACATATTAATAAATCCAATAGCCTGTCATTGATGTTTTTGATTGAATTCCGTTATACTTAATCACCGAAGTCCAAAAATTCCATAAATCGCCGGGTTAGGTTCGTTTGGTTACCGTTATCGTAGAATTCTTGAAGCTCAGAGAGATTGAAATCTCCAATAACAATGAATGTTGTTCTCTTATATTCTTCGATTGTTGTTTTCGGAGGAATGTGAATTACTACAATATATATTGTTTTTTTAATTTCAGTTGTTACTTTGACACAGAGAAGATCTATTGTGTCCATAGGACACGTTAGTTCATATATTTCTGATTTGACTAATATACTGTTCATTGTTACTAATACACCTCCATCTCGTATTATACGGTCTTTTCGGTAAGTTACGAAATAATCCTGAAATAATTCTCCTTTGCTCACTCCATCATGTAATCAGCTCTCTGAAATTACAATTATATTTTTGTCACTTCCTAAAACGTTTTTGTAAAATATGTTTTGGAGTTCAAACCTCTACAATTCTGGTAAGAAATTGTGATACAATTTTCCTGGTTGAGTAATTTAGTTTTTTTTGTTCTATATGGAAATCCATCTCTGTATTTTATGATTAATTCATTTTCACCGGACTCTTGTCGCTCTTTCAGTTCATGGCACAGCCTAGTCAAATGGCTCATTTAGAATACACGTGTATTCTAAATTGATGTATGCCGCTTCCGGAATTGATTTCTAAAATGATGGAATATGTAACATTCAACATAAATTTGATCTTATGCCTACATTCAATTAGAGTCACTGGATCTGGTAAGCATCGCTTAGACGGGTACGGACAATGGGCGGGGTCCTGGCGAAAATTGTTGTAAATTGGCCAATCCCAGGAGATAACCAAAAATCGGCCAATCGCAATTTAGGAAAATGTATTTATACGAATTCAGAAAATATGAGAAGAAGTTAAAATTGACGTGACATATGGCCAGTTCTTTGATAGAACTGGTGCGGAATCAGTGTATTGCCCTCTTTTTCAACACTTTACATATTAAAGGATGAAAATACAAGAGTTCTGTCAAAGATTGCACGAGTTCTTACAAAATAATTCGCTAATAGAAATGCTATTTTCAATTCAAAACAAACTTCAGTATTGAATGTTTTTGATAAACATTTCACTATTTTTATTATTTTTTTCGAATTTTCCTAGTTGACATTTTTTTTTTTGCCTGTGAACGTATTACTGGCAATCCCCGTAACGTGTTTAGTGAAAACTTATGCAAAGAATCATGGGTTCTTGAGTAGTTCATAGTCCATATTGAAGCCACTTTTGCACCTATCTGTTTCAACCGGTAGACCTAGTTTAATCATTGAAACGGAGCAGTATGTATTTTGTCGGACAATAATGTAAGGTAACAATAAAATGTAGGAATGTCCATTTTGATTAACATTGTCTAATTGAGTTATTTTTCTAGGATTAGAATTTTATAAATGAGAATATCAGTTCTCTGTGTAGCTAGACCTTGGAGATGAATGATTATTTTAGTCCTGATTAAGTCCGTCGCAAAAGATATTTCATCGAAAATACCAACCAACTGTTCTACTGATATATTGATGACTGAGGGGATTGGATTATGTATCAAGATATTATCAATTACCTGGTTATAATATTTGATCCACCAGGTTTACTGTTCACACAAAATGTACTAGAAGGAATTGAAGCTTGCAGAGGTTCGAAGGCTTACAGACAGATAGCTTAAGAATGGCGTCAGGAGATTTTTATGTCAAAATTGTCAAGCCATCCAAACGTGCATTACGGTTTTATCAAAAGTAAGTTACTAAATAGAACATTTAGTAATTATTCATGTATCTTACATCACCTAGTTTCAGAAAAATTTCATCTAGTTGTAGTTTGAGCTGAACTGATTCCAAGGACCAAAATCTGTGGTATCAATTCGTCCTAAAGCTCTGGCCCTTTAATGGACAGGAAAGGGGCATATTCTATCTTCCTTTTCCCATGATGAAATCAGTGAAACACATACTTTAGCCTTTTATCTCTTTTCCTTTTTATCAATTCTTTTTTTGTCGTTTCAATTTTAAACTTCGAAAGAAAAAAGTTCCTAACTTTGAAATGCCAGAAATTTCAAACAAAGGTAGGTCACCACATTTGGATTTCAGATTCATTTTCAGTGGCTCATATTGGGTAGGAAGGTAGAACAATAAATAAATATTAACTAATTATTGTGACATTGATGATTTGAGATAAAACTAGCACATTTGCCTTGAAACCATGATGCATGTTTAGAAATTTCAGATATGATCCAAATTTTAGAATGTTACTTAAACGAAGATGAGAAAAAAAAAGCAAGTTTTCACCTGCGCTATTCACTTTGCACGCCTAATTGAATTATATTGCAGGTAATGGTTACATAACATTTTTTGCACAAAGTGGTTATGAACGGACACAGGGCATGATCATTTAGTGCCAATTAATGAGTTTGGTATCAAGTATAACTCAAATCAAGTTACATTTAGATTTTTGGTAATGAGAAATTATTATTATTCCACATGAAATATACATTGCATATATATATATATATATATATATATATATATATATATATATATATATATATATGAATTCATCACAGCAACGGTCTTATAGATAAATCAGTTAAGTTAAGTGGTTTCCCTGAAATCATACATGCTGTCAACAGAACAAATACAATAGTTGCTGCACCTTCTGTGAACAATGAGTATGGCCTATCATCTTCCTACTGTAATCGAAAGGGATACTACTGTTCATATTGTGATAGACTATTATCCTTAGACTTATTCACCAGATCAATTACACCAACACCAAACTGATATTACTCGCACTCGATGTGAGGTTAGCATCCCTAGAAGAAAATTGATTTCAAATATAAAGACCAGTGTCCCTTACAATCTAACTAGTGCAGGCAAGCACCACCTACATAAATTTGCCTTGCTTCATCTAGGACTCCTTCTATTACGTCTACTAATTTCTTAATATCAAACTAAATAGCAGACTGAATGGGATATGCCCATTGTCACTATTGATAGATTTTACATGGAAATAATTAGTTATTAGATCATTTATGCTTATACAATACTTTTTAAATTTATCAATTGGCCAACTTTTTAAAAGCCTTGTATGAACCAAACTATGTGATGTTTCTTTGGTTAACTTCAAAACAAGGATCTCCCCATTTTCATCAAAATAATTCCAATCCCATCGGAACATTTTCTGTTGTCTCAAACTTAGCTGTCCCAAGCTCCTCACTGATCTTGGCTACAATATCTGCCTCATATTATAAACCACTACCACGTGTCCGGTTAATTCTGACAATCTTATTACCAAATTGATTAATCCTTCTTCTCCCTAGCCTTCTTCCTCATTGCATGAAACCTATAAAGATGTTGCAAGAGTCCATGTTTTGTCAAAAAAAGGACACACCTTCTTCCAACCTTGACTATTGTGACTAGGTGCGTTACCGGGTGCATTCAGCTTTGTGGTCATAATTCCAGTCAGAAAGTTATTCATATTCAGGGCCTGGCTACACAGATAACTGATAATCTTGAAAGGATCTGGTCCCATCATCTCATAGAATATTATTCCTAGAAAATAAGAAAATTATTCGACAATCATAATCAAAATGATCTCTACTCCGAAATTTCATTACCAATCTATTGTTTGACAAAATACTGTTTGAAAGATCTAACTAGGTCCAACACTTCCTTGAAAACACAGAATGACTTGAATCTGGTGTCTAGCGACCTGAATGGTCTGCTCAAGAGCTCACTTAGTATATTGTTTGTATCCCTCTTACTGAACACAACAGACATTGGCAGTTACTCGTTATAATACGAAGTAATAGAATTTAATTTCGGAAAATTTGAAGGAAACTAAAATTAGTGGAGTATCTATAGGAAACACCATGAATATTGCTTGAAAACCGATGTGATTGTTTACATTTTGCATCGTACTTCAAAATTTCAACGTCACGTCAATTTGAAAAATGACACTTCGTCGTCTTTCCTAATTTGTTTAAACAAATTACAGTGCAATGCCATTGGTCAATTTTTGAGTATTCTCTGCGATTAGCTCAACCCATTGTCCGTACCCGTGTCAAGTTATTCATTTTCGTTGTATCATCATGTATGAATGTTTTTCATTAGTTTAGTTGCTATTGATTTTTTGTATATAGTCGGATGTTTTTTATAAAGAAGTTAATGACATTTTACTACGAAAAGTAAAAATGTATCTACGTTTTACAAGTTTTAATTAAGCTCAATTCGTTTCTCTATCACAAGACGTATTTCGTACTGGATAAGTACTGACATTCATCGAATTTGTTTGCGGATTGGTACTGAATCTAGTTATACCATGAATCGACAATCAATTGTTTTACATTCTTGCTGTCATGACTTGCTGTCTCGTCGATCTTTGAAAATGGGTTATGAAGAAGAAATTTGTGCTACACCACAAGAAATTACTGCACAAGTGTGATATATTCGATTATTCTAGTCAGTAGTTTTGGGACACTCAGTATAGTAAATATAAACAGCTAACTTTTTATGTGTTTCGGTATGGAAGTTTTTTTTATGTATCGACGTTGGTTGTCATCGTGCAGTCGAAATAAAGTATTCGTAGAATATATATGATTATTATTAGTTCATAGTAGTTGTGGTTATTTCCCCTCATATTAGGGTGATAAATATATCGCAGAGTGGCGACGAGGATGGGATGAGCATATTTTTCGGTTGGAAAAGGTACTTTCACGTTTACAGGGAGCCGGCTTGAAGCTTTCTTTAGATGAATGTAATTTTTTTAAACCTAAAATCACTTATCTGGGCTATGACATAGACAGGCATGGACTTCATACTTCGGATTCGAAGGTGGAAGCAATAATTAAAGCTCCGGTGCCTTCTGATGTCACTTCCTTGAGGTCATTTTTGGGTTTGATTAACTATTATGGAAAGTTTGTTAGAAACCTTTCAACACTATTGCACCCCCTGTATAACTTATTGAAAGATAAAATCAAATGGGAATGGACTCCTGAGTGTCAAGTTGCTTTCGAAAAGGTTAAGAAAATTCTAGCTTCGGCACCGATTTTAGTTCATTATAACCCTAATCTACCACTTCAGTTGATAACGGATGCCAGTGACTATGGGGTAGGGGCATTGATTGCACATGTAACTTCAGACGGTACCCAGAAGGTCATTGCTTATGCTTCCCGAACTTTGTCAGAGAGGGAACGTAAATATTGTACAATTGAGAAGGAAGGCTTAGCAGTAATTTATGGATTATGTAAATTTCATAATTATTTATATGGACGGTCTTTCATTTTGGTTATCGATAATAAGCCACTGTCGTACATTTTTCATCCAAATAAGAATATTCCACAATTTTCTGCGAATAGGTTTCGTAGATGGGCTTTAATTCTGTCAAGCTATCAATATCGTATTGCAGTAGTTAAATCGGAAAATAATCCTGCGGATGTATTGTCTCGTTTACCGCAAACTTTAGCGGAAAATTCACTGGAGGATGTTGATATAAATTATGTACAATTTTTCTCAAACAATGACCATTTTCCGATAGATTTTCATAAGGTCAGAGAGAGTACTACCAGGGATAGTATCTTGTCGAAGATTCTAGAATATGTACGGGTTGGATGGCCTACTGATAGTCACATATTAACCAAAGATGAAAACTTTCGTGATTTTTATAAAATCAGGAATGAGTTGTCTATTGAATCTGAATGTTTGTTATGGAACAATAGAATTGTCATTCCTCTCGAATTACGAAAACAAATTTTGAAAAGTTTACATCTCAGTCACATGGGAATAGTGAAGATGAAGAGCTTAGTTCGCTCCTATTTTTGGTGGCCGGGTTTAGACAAACAAATAGAAATAATTTGCAAAACATGTGAAAACTGTTTAATGCATAAAAAAACGCCAGCTAAGTCTGTGTTACATCCTTGGCCGTGGCCTTCACAACCTTGGTGCAGACTTCATCTAGATTTCATGGGACCTTTCATGAACAAGAATTTTTTAATAATTTTATGCGCACATAGCAAATGGACAGAAGTATTTCCCATGAACTCTACTACCTCCGCAGTTACCATTGACATTTTAAGAACATGTTTCGCTAGGTATGGTTTACCACGCCAAATAGTAACCGATAATGGAAGTAATTTTTGCTCCCAGGAGTTTGAGGATTTTTTAACTAAAAATAATATCTATCATATCACAACTCCTCCATACCACCCAGCCTCAAATGGCGCAGCAGAAAACTCGGTGGGTACTGTTAAAAATGCACTGAAAAATGCCAGGGCCGGCGCTAGGAGTGAGGTGCTCGCTTCAGGTGGCAGTTTTTCAGGGGCGGCATTTTCAATCCCAAGCCAACAAAGAAAAGAATAGTGGAAAAACATCAACATGTGAACTGAATTATTACATTTCATATGATGGTTTCTGATGAATGACAAAGCGAGCCGCCTTCTATTGGAAATTTCCTTTGATTTATAGGTCAGGCGCTGGACCTATTGCACCTGTTACATTGCCGTCAATGGTGTCTTTCTGACGGTCACGTCACAATATGATCCCGATTGGTTCGGTGGTCCCCCCCTCACCCCAACAATCCCAACAGTTATAGTATATTACGTAACTAGGAAGATAAAAAGCCTATTATACACGAGCGAATAATGGTGAGCACGAGGCGTTACCCGAGTGCGGTGATCTGCATTCTCCAGTTGCGTACTGTATTTTATCTACTCCCACCATGCTTGTTGCGATATATTTATCACCCTAATATGAGGGGAAATAACCACAACTACTATGAATTAATAATAATCATATATATTCTACGAATACTTTATTTCGACTGCACGATGACAACCAACGTCGATACATAAAAAAAACTTCCATACCGAAACACATAAAAAGTTAGCTGTTTACATTTACTATACTGAGTGTCCCAAAACTACTGACTAGAATAATCGAATATATCACATTTCCCCCCTAAAAAAAAAAAATTAAATGTACTTTGTTATTCTGAGCATACCAAATCTGAGATGACAATAATTATTTAATGATATACTAAACGATCAGGAGGTTTAACTATACGTTTGGGTTTGGGTTTTCATTATTTTCAGAAACTAGTATTTCCTCCGTTTTATTAACATCATTCAAATTATCTCTCATCTCTCTGCTGTGAACGTCATTTGAATCATTTACAATAACGTTGTCCGTGGAATTATTTGAGTTTCCTGTAATCGAAGATTCAACTGAATGAAAAGTTTTGATTTGACGAAAATGGAGCGCGTCGTCCGCCCTTTTATCAGTGCCTTGCCAAAAAATCATCCAACCATAGATGATACATATTTATTGATTATTTTGTATCACATTTGGGTTAATTTTATTCTGCTTGGATATCGATGCGAATGCAGTGTAATACGTTCGAAAAGAATAAGATCTATAATGAATGTCTAAAACTGACAAGTTTCTCTTCTCGTTCAACGAGTTGCTCTCCTGGAATATCATTGGCCATTTTTTAGTTGCACCTTTTTTTATTCGGACGAATTGTACAAATTTCGTGCCTACATGAACTCTGCATTAGAATCAAAATCACTGTCACCACACGACTCAGAAACAACTCACTTATGAATTTTTTACCAACTAACCCGAGTCCTCACATCGTTATCGAACGGAGCCCTGAATACCTTCAACTCCATCTAATTGCATTGATCATGCATGGTCGGTACCGATCAAACCAAGAAATACAATAAATAATCACATATTTCCCATCATCATTCGTTTTCACGTATCAATGAAGATTTCCAATTCACTGTTGAACACCTTTCGTATGATCCCGATTATAAAAATAAATAGTAGATGGTCGAATAATGATATATACCACTTATTTCGAGTTGCTGATGATGTCTCAAGAAATGTTGCTATAGGGATCTGCGTCTCCCAGCACTGCTGATACCTGATTCGGAATAACTAGGTCAGAAACAAAGCGATCAGTGAAAACCGCTCTTCTTATTGTTTATTATGTCATATCATTCGATTCGCATTGATATGTCCCCGACCCGGTTTATAGTAAGGAACCTTGTCATTGACTCGTGATGTAGTCACTCAGCCCAGTTATACTTGACCTAACCTAATGCAATCAACGAATTTCATTGGTTTTTTCTTCTGTCGTTTTTTTCGATTTTATGGTCTTAATGATACTGATTTCTTCCAAGATATGTATTGATTGTATTAATATTCGTTCATATTGTGTAAATTATTGTTCAAAAATTCGTAACTACATGAAATCAATTTGTTTTTAAAGTGAATTTCAATCTCATATCTAGAATCCGACGTATTCTCGGACTCAAGGAAGATTTAATTGAAGGATTCGATCGTTGGGACAGTAATGGTTGCCAAGAATTGGGAAGTCTTTGTGAGTAGTCTCGTTTGTTAAGGCATCCAGGAGGTTTTTCAATTTCTATTACTTCTCGAATTATTCTCGAGTAGAGTTTTTTTGGAAGAATTGGGTTAGTCAGAGTCTTCAACTTGATCTGTTGTCCTTCTGTCATAATAATGCCTATATATATATATGTTGTTTATGATCGGTTGCTTTACGAGTTTAAAATTTAATATCCTCATTTTCTATTGGTTCAACAGCTCTATAAAGAGGTGTTGTTTTACTTCTTTGTTTGTCATATGAATAGACTTGTTGGTCAAGTTTGATTTCAGGGGGTTCTTTCCTTTCTATGTTGACTTTATCTAGAGATGCTTTTGCTTTCTCGTTATTTGTTCTTATTATATCATTTATTATTTTTATGTTTCCGTTGTTTTTCAGGGAAGTCAGTCATTACTTTTTCTGTGGTTATATCAAGTGGGTTTCCATGATTTAAATTTCTTTTAATTATTTGAAATGGGGTATATTTGGTTGCCGAATGAATTGTGTTATTATACCCTAAAATTGCATATACCATGTGAGATGATATTGATCTCTGTGGAAATTCTTGTTTCAATATTCTTATTTCTTCTAGTAATGTTGAATGAAGTCTTTCAATTGGACTATTACTATTAGGATTTTTGGGTGTTTTGTGTTCATGTTATGTTTTTCACAAAAATTTTCAACAATTTTATTTTTGAATTCACTGCCTGAGTCACATGTGATTTTTGAAGGTATTCCGTAATGTGAAAATAATATCAAAATTCCATCAATAATATTCAATGCATTAGGTTGAATAGGGTATGCTTGAGCGAAACGTGAAAAACTATCAATCAATGTTAAGAATTTTGTTTTATTTTTCGATAGTATATCCATATAAATATGTTCGAAAGGATATTCTCCGATAGGTGTTGGTTTGAATTTTATTTCATATGGGTGTCTTTCATATCTAGACTTTTGACAATCCTTACATGTGCTGATATAATTACGTATATCAGTTATCATATTGGGCCAATAATATTTTCGTGAGAGGGCTAATTTTGTTTCATTAATTCCTCTATGTATAGTTTTAGTTTCATGATGATATTTTATTTTTTCTTGTTGTTCTTCTTTATTGGTTATGTCTTTGAGTAAAATATTACTTTGAATCAATTTAAATGCAGCATTTTTAAAGTAATTTTGAATAGTTGAAACCACAATAGGTTGTAATTCTTCTTGAACTATTATACCATATGTATGTTTTGGTTTTGAATAGTTATTTATTGTATCTACCAAGTTTTGTTGGAAATTTTGGTAGGGTAAAACTATATTAAGTCTAGTTTTATCGAATATTGTTTGTATCGTTACACGTGGTGTAATAGCATCTCGGCTACAATGAAGGAAAATTTGATTTTGAAATTTATTTAATTCTTGTTCTGAAATCGATATTTCAAGAACTGGATTGTCTGCACTTGTGTGTTCAGTGTCTAAGGATTCTTCATCTTTTTTCTTTTTTGTAGGTGGACGAATTTGAATGTCCGAAATGATGTTTATTTTCTTATCCTTATTTTTCTTCTTTTCTTTGTCAATGAATTCATCTACATCACTCAAGTCGATATCTGAAAGTTGAGGAATTTCATAATTTGGGTCGAATAATTCGGGGAAATCATTTTCAATTCTATGTTCTTGTGGGTCAATATTCACTGCAAGTGATTGTGTTTCAATGGGATTAATTTCTATACGAGATAAAGCATCTGCTACTTTATTTTGTTTGCCTTTTCTATATAGGATTTTATAATCAAATTCCTCTAGTCTTAGCCTCCATCTTACAAGTCTTGAACTTGGGTCTTTTAAGTTGAATAACCATTCAAGTGGTTTATGATCGGTTATCAGGGTAAATTTACGTCCGAATAAATAAGGTCTAAAGTATTTTGTGAAATTAACAATGGCTAAAAGTTCTTTTTCAATTGTTGAATAATTTTGTTCTGAACTATTTGAGGTTCGTGAAGCATAGGCGATGGATCTGTCATTACCTAAGGTTCCTTGTGAAAGGAGAGCACCAATGGCTATATTTGAAGCATCTGCCGTTAATAAGAAGGGTTTTGGAAAATCAGGAAATTCAAAAATTGGTTCATTGCTTAAAAGATCCTTACATTTTTCAAAAGTTTTAATGAATTCGTCAGTGTGTATATTTTTTTCTCCTTTTTTCAAACATTTAGTGAAGGGTTTAGTTATATCTGCAAAATTTTTAATGAATTTTCTGTAGTATCCTAACAATCCTAGAAATGATTTGATTTCTTTGGTTGTTGATGGTGAAGGAAAATTTTGTATTGCTTTTCTTTTATTGGGATTTGGTTTTATTCCTTTCGGAGTTATTATATGTCCTAAAAATTCAACATTTTTTCTTAAAAATTCAGATTGATCTAGCTGATTAGTTAGTTTTGCGTCACGTAATCTTATTTTGTAAATCACGTAAAACATAATCCATTACTCTCTGGAATGTTGCTGGAAGCATTTTTTAAACCGAAGGGCATACGAAGATACTCGTAATGTCCATTTTCAACATTAAAAGCTGTTTTTTGAATTGAATTTGGATTAATTTCAATCTGATGAAATCCAGATGCCAAATCTAAAGTTGAAAAATATTGACATTTGCCTAGCTTGTCAAGAATATCGTCAATGTTTGGTATAGGGTACCTATCATCAATAGTTTTTTCATTTACTTTCCTATAATCCACTACAATTCTCCATTTCCTTTTTCCTGAAGCGTCTAGTTTTTTGGGAACTATCCAAATAGGTGAGCTCCATAGAGATATTGAAGGTCTAATAATTCCATCTTTTAACATTTTGTAAATTTGTTGTTGAACTTCTTGCTTATGACAATGAGGGAATCTATATGATTTTGTATGAATGAGAATTTCATCTTTTGTTTTTATTTAATGTTTAATCACATTAGTGAATTTAAGCGTTTTATTTTCGTCGTAGAAAATGTCACTTTACATAGCTTTAATATAGCGTCTCTTTCTTCTTTGTTCATATGATCTGTTCGAATTTTTTCAGAAATTTTAGTTTGTTCACAGGGGCTTATTTTTGGTAATAAGTCTTCTGCGTGATCAACTTCAAAGTTTTCTTCATCTATTGGATTACAAGGAAAAGGTTCAAATAGTGTTACTGCAATAGTTTTATTAGTGTTATTATATATTTCAAATCTTGCTCGAAAGTTTTCAGCAAAAGTGATTGTTTCTGGAACATCTATATTGTTAAATCGTAATTTTGGAATAATTATTTCTCCTTGTTGAATTTCAACTGGGAATTTTTGTACAATACTTTCAAAAGCTGGTATTTCAAAAGTATATTGAGCTTCATGGGGTTGTCTATAAAAGAATGGTATTTCAACATACTCTGACTGTAGTATTTGGTTTTTGAAATCAATTCTTAAATTGAGATGTTTTAATTCTTTCAATCCTAGTATACCGTCAAAGAATTCATGAAAAGAAAATAATAAAAATTATATCATGTGGTTACTCTGAAATTCAGGAAAGGCTGGGATAAGTCCTTTATATGGAATAATTTTTTCTCCTAATGATGATTTTAATTGTGAAGGTTCTTTAAAAATTCTTTCTGGGTAATATTTTTCTGCAATAGAGGGTCTCAGTATGACATCCTGTGTCAATAAGTAGTTTTATAGTTGGATTTTGTATTTTTATATACGGTAGCCCGTTCACTACTTCTGAATGCAACTCTATTATGTGTTCTCGTTCATTTGAGGCAGATTGTAAAAATTTGTCTCATCGTCTTGATCTGTTGGTTCATCAACTTCATCAAAAGTTTTATTCAAATTTTCAAAGTCAAAATCGTCTTGATCGGGTATATTGTTTTCAAATTGTGAACTAATTTGAGGGTTTAACAATTGTTGTGTATTATATGAATATAACTGGGGTGTTACATCACAATCTTGATTGTTTAGTTCTTCGCTAATGAAATTTCTTCTCATATTAGGGTTATTTTTGAAAATATTATTATTTGGTTTTATCATTGTTGGATTTCGAGAAGTAGTTGACATAGGTTCAACCGGAGTATTAATTTGTTTATTCTTTGGTTTCCAGACGTTTTGTGGAGGGCCAAATACTTGTTTGTTAGTTAGAAATTTTTTATTTATAGCTTGAGGTTTAATCGCTATTGGTTGACTTGGAAATTGATTTCGTACATGAGACTGTATCATGCCATTTTGATAATGTGGTTGAAATTGTTGTGGTACATGAGCCTGTATCATGCCATGTTGTTAAGAATATTTCGGTTGTACGCGTTGTTGAACAAACTGTGGTTGTTGGTAAAATTGTTGTTGTATAGGTCTTTGGGACTTTTGAGGTTGTTGGTTTTGTAAAGTCATATTTTGTATTTGTCTAAAATTTCCATCTTCGAGTACTAAATTCATAGCCTCTTCTAATGAATTTGGGTGTTGCACTAAGATTTTATCTTGTAGACGAATGTTTAAGTTTCTCAAGAATACTTTTAATGATTGAGATTCATATTGTCTGATATGAATTCGTTTTGTTGGTTGATCCATATCAGGATCAAAATTTATTTTGAAAATGAGTTTACTTCGTTAAACTGGAATTCTTTTTCCAAAATCTAACATGTGTTCATTTTTATTTGGTATCAAAGTAAAAAGTTTCTGTTCCAAATTATCAAGACTCAATCTGTCACCAAAAGTGTTTCTTAATTCGTTTTTTATCAATAGCCAAGTATTTAATTCCGTTCGTGAACTAATCAATGATTGTGCTCTATCTTTTAATTTACTCAAAACGATGCTGACAATACATTGGTTAAGAATTTGGTCATTACCATGATATTTAGTATGAAATTTATCAACAGCATTTATAAAAATTTCAAGATTTTCAGAGGATCCATCAAAAGTAGGAATGATATCTGAATAAATTTTGAACAATGTGTAATTAATTTCTTGGGCCATGTTTGAAACGTTCAATGATGGAAAAGTCATCAGCTTGAAATCATTGTGCATTTGCTAATCAGTTGGAAAATATCAGAGAATGATGCAGACACAAGATAAACAATAAATATGTCCTAAATTTCTCAATGACTGAAATTACAAATGCAATGAAAACTGTCATTCAATTACCATGTGATATCAAATAATGGTTCAATAAAATATAAAAAGAGACATATAGAATAGTGAAAAGACAAATGTAATAAAAAAACTAAAATATTCAAGCTCTATTCAGAGACAAATAAAATTTTCTAGCATCGATCATGATTTAGAAATTTATTTTCAAACTTTCAAAATATGTAGAATGTGAGAATTGTTGCTAGTAAACTCGATATTAAATTCTTTTTGTCAACAAAAAAAGCCGGAAAGAATCTCGAAAATGACAGATGTTCAAAATTTATGTTAGCAATCAAATATGAAAATCCTTAACCTGTATTGTATAAAATGTAATAGTTTTGTGTCCTAACCGTAAATAAGTGCTTCACAAGTGTTTTCAAGACACTTCCTCCACATAAACACCACAGAAAAAGCATTGTTGGAATGAGGAAAACCAGGTTCTTGAATCCAGTGCTGTATTGAATGCCAGTCCCATGATATCACTGAAGCCTACCTGCAGCATGTTCAGTGAGGAATAAAGCTGGTAAAACCCTCCATTGCAACGTATATTTTCCATATGCATATTACCCTTGAGCTCAAAAACAATTCCATTTTACCTTTGAACAAATTCCGTAAGTAATGATAAAAACAATTTAATCTAGTATGCTTCGCGTCGGATTTGTTTTTACAATTGGGAAGTTCATAATTTTATGCGACGTCTGGCGGAAATATAACGCACTGCTATAATTTGACAAACAAACGGCTTCCATTTTATGTGTACGAATTTATTGTTTTTTGGTGTTGATTTAGGAAATCTCATCTAAAGTTGTAGTTTTTTTGATTAATAATATCAAACAATCATGGATGCAGATCGCTCAGTGAGTCGTATAAAGGGTTTGGTGCCAAGTTGCCCCAACTCAAGGAACCGAAATCCAAAGTTGTCTTTCCACACGTTTCCAAAGAGAAATACATCTTTGGTGGAAAACATTACAGAGAGTGGATTGAAAGAGGAAATAGACAGGTACAAGGCTTGGAAAATTAAACTGAAACTGCATAAATCACCACCTAGAGCGGCTTCAGTGTGTTCCTTGCATTTCAAGAGAGATGATTTCTTGTTACCTGATGAGTCTGTTTGTCTATTTTTTGGCGAAGTTATGGCGCATTTCATCATCTATGTAATAAAAGCCTCTTTGGTTCACTAACACTACACTAAAACTAAAAAATGTCCTCTGGAACAAATATCTCATTAGATTTTGAAACACATGCATCTTTGTTCACCTCCGATGAATAGTATTGTGCGGCTATTCAAAGCTTCATGAACACAGTTATATTAACCTTCACGAGAAAATTTTCGTACAATGAAAATACAGCAAAAAAACACCAAAATCTTGTCTAGCGAGGGCAACTGATGACTGGATTTCCGTTTGGCGCGTTATTTCACAAATGTAAACAAGGTAACTATTTCAAATTGGTGGATATAGTTGAACCACCACTAGCGCCCTCATCGGTCGAAATTCTTCCCTATTATGAACAGACTATTTCATGACATGGAACATTCCGAATCACAGCATGGTAGATTTAGGTGAAATGGTTATAAATCGCACGGAGTTGCCAGTTAGAGCGTATTATAGAAAGATAATATTTGGTTGCGAAAACCATAATATTGTTGTGCGCTTTAATCTAAGTTTCTCAATATTTTCTTGTTATATGGTGAATTCGACTATTAGTTGAGGGATTATTCATGAACAACTTATTTATTTGTTTGTTTTGATTGCTTGTATCATTAAATGATCACACTGTTGACTTTTCTTGTGTTTATCCATTTGAATATTTTCTTTTAATGAATTCTATATCTTTCCCGAATGGTATTTTTCGTATTGCTTTCCTGCTGAATCCACCTGAGATGCAAGAAATGCTCTATTATTGGTAGAATATCCACTTTGCATCAGAGTCTCCCAACATAACAAATCAATATATTTTCACAGAAAACTTAAAAGAACCCTGAGATTTATTAAACAATATCAAAATCATAAATGAAAAATGAACAAATAACATTTCACAACTACAAAATATTATACTAAATTAGCGACCAACGTGTCTGGCATTCAGGCAAAAAATGGAGACGAGAAAAAGAAGAGCAAACAAAAAAAAACAGGTCCAAGTCAGAAACAAAACATGGAAAAGGAAGGCAATGTGGAAATAACCATCCAAGAAACCGGAGATGGCAGTACAGAACAAACAAGAACACAAAAAATAAAATATGTATGATTTGATGAGGTTGAAGATTATAAATGGAAGGGAATCCTAGAAAATAGATGAAAAGAAGAAAGAAGAGAAGAAATGGAAATCTTAGAAAAAATAAGAAAAGAAAAAAAAAGAAATTTAAATCCTAGCAAATAGAAGAAGAGAATAGAAGATATAGAAAAATTGAAATTGAAAACCAATCAAGAAATTAGTTACGTCAGGTAACAAATGAATGATACAGTGGAAAAAAGTTTTTTTCTAAATGGCCAATAAGGTTAAGGAAACAGAAGGAAAAATAGGAAAAATAAATGACAAAGTCTAAGACCTAGAAATGAATATCATGTAAAACAAGGAAGAGAAGGAAAACTAGAAAAGATAATAGAAAAAGAAGCAAAAAGACTCGAAATGAAAAAATAAAAAACCAAGTACAAAATTTATATGGACAAGTTATCGAAATAAATAAAAGAATAAATCATTCGGAAAATAGACGAGATAGAAAATAGTTAACAAACATGTAATGGGAAAGTAATTATTGAAACCCTGCTTGCTTAATGCAAATTAAAATGAAACCATTTTCACGGAGAATATTGAGAATCAACTTCCAGTACCCTTCATAAAATATTCAAAAAATAAATTTTCTGACAATATTACTTTTGCAAATTTTAAAACAATCATCAGGAGTCAACTGCAAGAAGAGGCTTCATTATGGTTTAATAATAAAGAAACGGAATGTGTGGAGCATTTACAGAATCTTCAGAAAAATTGTTATCTTGTTTTTGGGGACCATCTCAGCAAAAAAAAATGACTTACTATTAGGTGGAAAATACAACACAAATAGAGGAACTTCTTTTCACAAGTATACTATGCAGTTATATAGCACATTTCAATCCTTAGACTGCAATTTCACAGAAGAATACATAGTTAATTCAATAATACAACATTTTGAAAATAACTTGGAGGAAATAATGATGTCATATAATTTTAAAGATTTGGATAGTTTATGGCAATTTCTAATCATGCAAGAGAGGAGAAGAAACAGTTAAAATATAATAAATAGAGCAAATAATGATAATGGAGATATAGTAATAATGAAAGACAAAGAAATGGGTAAAAGATGTAATGAAGAAAATAACAACAATAGGGGTTATGTAAATAATAATAGTAACAGACAATATAAAAATAACAGGAACCATAATAATACCGACGATGTACAATATAATAATAATAATAAGCAGGGGAGGCTACGCAACATCTGAATCATCTCTGGTGAGTAGCGCCACTACTTTCCTGAGCTCAGGATGTAAAATCGGACCGGCAGCTAATGCGCATCCGGGAGAAAAATGCTTCTTCTCTCTGGTGCCGGACGTGGGCCTGCTGTGTTAACCACCTTGCAAGTCCCCAACTCTGGTTCCCAACACTAGAGGACAGGGCCCCCATAACCAACCCCATTCGGATAGGGGACAAGGGCATGTTGGAGAGGTCCAAACCGAAGGGCAGCCCTATGACAACTCTGGCAATGGAAATGGACAACGTTTTGAGTGGACCGACGAATTAGGGGAGGACCTAATGCGGTGCTACGAAATTAGTGAGCTCGCCCGAAGGGAATACATGGCTAGAATGCATGCGTTGTGGTGCTTGCGGACCCGGAGCATGACGCTTTTTCTGTCCAAAATCTCAGGCATTATGTATCCCACCTTCGTGGCCGTGGCTATGTACGTGCACCACCAAGGCCAGTGGAGCAGGCGGTAGAAATACCGCCAGTGCGATTGGTGGAGGAGAGGGTGCGCCTGGAAGCACCGAGAACCCAGAATATCGGGACCCGGAGGATGCTTCACAAAGTGAAGCCCCCCAGGCCAGAACAACTGGCTCGAGTGGATGCAGAGGTTCATAGTGCCGTGTTGATCTGCCGACATCTGGCAGACCAACTGTGCCGTGTATGAATCTGTTTATATTGTTTCTCGGAGGGGAGGGAGAAATAGATCCATCGACTCCTCCAGGAAGCATGAGCAGCACATACACAAGATGGAGGCTAAGATCAAGTCGGCGATACAACACGCGTCTCGTATCCAATGTGTGATGGACTACTTAACGCCTCGAAGACCATTTAGACATGCAGTGTGGCAAATCGCTGCTAAAACTGTGGAGATCCCATCACACACTGAATCGAGGGGAGCTGCTCACCATCAAGCAGCATTGCCTTGAGAGGATACGAATGCTGATGACTGCAAAAAAGTCAGTAGCGATGCGGGCGAGAGCTTTCTTAGAGAACAAACAGTTCCGCGAGAAACCCTCTCGCTTATTCCAATTACCACCGCTTGTTGTGGATAATCCGCCAGCCGCTGATCGGGTGGAATCCTTCTGAAAATGTATCTACGAGCATCCGCAACCACTCAACCAAGACACTCCAGCCCTGACGCAATTTGAAGCTTACTGTAGGAGGCTTCAACAGCCTGGGTCCGAAATACTGCTTCAACAGCTTGGGCCCGAAATACTGCGTCAACCGATAACCACGGATGAAGTTCGGGGAGCTTTTGAGAGTTCAAAGAACTTTACTGCTCCAGGCCCTGATGGCCTCAATAACTATTGGTGGAAAAAGTTATCGAGCACCCACCACCGTTTGGTCAGAATATTTAGTTCCCGGCTGAATGGAGAGCAGCTGATTCCGGAATGGTTTGTCGAGGGGCGAACCGTGCTAATCTCGAAGAACGGAGATTTGTCGGATCCTAAGAATTACAGACCGAT
This sequence comes from Zygogramma bicolorata, assembly GCA_032362365.1. NCBI lineage: Eukaryota > Metazoa > Arthropoda > Insecta > Coleoptera > Chrysomelidae > Zygogramma > Zygogramma bicolorata. Next base: position 571,535 of record JAVJAQ010001202.1, on the reverse strand, counting down.
AGCATGCTTGAATACGTGTTACAAGATGTTTACACGCATCTTGTACATGTGTACTCTCCAAGCAGTTGACCCCCATGCAAATACAAGCCAATAGTCCTCTTCGACCACCGAAGTAAGACGATATTCGTTATTGAGTTTTCGGCCCCTACCGAAACGAATGTCGTCCGAAAAGAGGAGGGGAAACGGACAAAGTATCAGGATTCACTTTACGAACTCTGCAGGCTCCACCCGGACTATTCTGTCAAATTGGCCGGCCGCATGCAGAAGGCCATTTTTCTCGGTTCGTTGCGTCTGCTCAGGATTCCCGGAGCCAGTGACCACTCACCCAGCGGTGCGGAGAGTGGTCATTGGTTGATTATACTAGCGCGTTTGGCCATTGGGTCGGAGCAGTGGGAAGTACGGACCCGACTAGGCTTGTTGAAACGATAATAATATTACTGGAGGTTATGATAGATATCAAAATAACAATCAAAATCATAAAAGCATAATATATGGGAATAGAAACAGAAAAAGACGAAGAAGCAAAGAAAGACATTACCAGACAAACAATACTCATTACATACAAGCAAGATGCAGAAGTGTAGACGACAGAGACACAAGACAGGTTAACCACTTACAGAGATTACAAATAAATGATCAAAACGATATAGAACAGTCCCTAATGATAATACTCAACAAGAACAAAATTTTCAATAAAAGACCTACTGAAAATAGAAAAAAAATAGTTCTTATTACTGTACAGGAATATATCAGCATCCCAGAGAATTTATTGATATAGAAAATAATTAAAATAAAAATTCCTGGTACATTTTAGAATGGAAATCTTGAAATACTGATAGACACAGGTTTAGAAATATCACCAATGAATTACAAAATTATGAGAGAACTAAATTTGGAAATATATTGCTATGGAATGCCAATAGTTTTGGTAGGTACTAATATCAAAAAATTGTATGAGGTTATCAAAAGAATAAGTGGAGGAATAACATTTAACAATAAAGAATATACAATACAATTTGTACCAATATAAAATTTGCTACATGATGCAATTATAAGGACTGATGAGCTAGATAGACAAAGAGGCATAATAGATCTTGAACAAGGACAAATTCAAACAGGTAAAGAAATCATAAAATTCATAAACATCATAGAGCATCCTCATATTTCCTAAAACGAGGAAGACCACCTGAAATACATTAAAATTTTATTAGAAGAATTAGACTCAGCAGGATTGATAATAAATTGAAAGAAAGCAAAATTTTGTCAAGACGAGGTAACATTTCCAGGATATAAATTAGATTCACATTATTAATAGGATTAATATGGATGAAGAAAGGATTCAAGTAATTGAAGAATATAAAAGACCAACAAATTGAAAAACATCAAGAGGATTTTTAGGAATATGAAATTATTTCACATAATTACATTACATTTGGTGGCACTCTTAAAAAGTCAAGAGAAATGGAAATGGGGTATAGAACATGAAAAATCATTCAATTTAATCAGAGAAGAATTTGGCAAATGATTAAAAAATTTACCATCCAAACTATTTGTTACCATTTATATTAAGAACAGATGCAACCATGAATAGGTCAGCAGGAATACTTTACAAGACAAAGAAGGCAATGAAGTAAGAACAGCATTATAGCATAACAGAGTTAGAATTTGCTAGCATAATATTCTGTGTTTCAAAATTGAGATTTTTCCACTAGGATCTAAATTCAATATAGAAACAGACCACAAGTCTTTGTTGAATGTAATGAACAAGTTTTTGAACAACAGAATACACAGAGGAGCATTGTTACTCTGGGAGTAAGATTTTGAGATCAAATACGTAAAAAGGAAAGATAACATAATAACAGATGCTTTAAGCAGATTTGACGGAATAATGAAAAAGGATGGAGTATACAAAGTAAATGTATCAAGGAAGGAATATATTCTTCACAACAAATAATCACAAATCGACAAAATTTGGGAAATAAAGAGAGAAGAAAATTCAAAATTTGAACAACCTTTGGATAAAAAAAATTGTCAAGAACTATATATTATAACGAATGAATTAGCTGAGAAAATTTTGAGAGATTCACATCATAGCAATGGGCATCTAGTAACAAAAAAACATGACTATTATTCAGAAAAAACTACCACAGTAAAAAGGACATCAAAATTATAAATCAGATAGTCAGTACGTGAGAAATTTCCCAAAAATATAAAGAAAAGAATTCACAAATATAAATATTCCTAAAAATATCATAACCGAAAGAAAACTAGAATGTATAGCTATAGATTTTATAAGTGAACTAATAATAACGAAAAGAAATAATAGGCACACATCGGTGATAATGGATCTATTCACAAAATATATCAAACTATACCCATGTGTTAGGACTAACGTTGAAAACATAGAAAAACACTTACAAAACTACAAAACAGACATAGGAAAACCTTGACAACGCAACGTTCTTTAACAATGAAAAGTTTGAGAAATACTGTAAAAGAAAAGACATTATTCTCCTTTCACAAGCATAAGACATCCGGAAGCCATTCCCACAGAACGCTATATACAGGAGGTTGTGAAATTTTCACGAATATTATCCATAAATAACCATAGGGAGTGGGACAATCATTTGCCACAGGTTGAAAGCTTTCTCAATCAATCGCCAAATACAGTAACAGAAATGACACCATACACACTGATGACAGGACAACAACCACTGCGACATTGGCTGAAAGGAGAAAACGAACAATTAAAAGACATATTTGAACAAGATACGGCTAAAAGTGAAAAAAATATGTGAAACGTACGGAAAAGAAGCACAAATAAAGTTAAATTTGAAAAGGGTCAATTGGTTGCAATATGTGCTAATAGAGTAACTAATTCGAAACAAAGCATCTGTGCAAAGTTGTTACCTATCATTGGCAGTCAAATTAATGTGAACAGTAACAGATTGAAATATATAAATGAAGAAAGAATGAGGGTAATATTCAACTTGAATGATATTTATTCATTCAAAACAAGTGATATCAATAAAAAATTCCAGGAAGAAAAATCTAATGCTTGAGGTATTTTCATGATATTAAAAGTCATCAACTTAAAATCATTGTGCATTTGCTAATCAGTTGGAATTTCTTAGGACGAATATTTTGAGTACCCTGTATATACTCATAGAGAATGACATTCACTGATTAACATAAGAACCGTCATCTGGAATTCAAAAAATTTCAGTTTTATTTTATAATATTTAATTACATAACAAATATATTTTCACAAATAATTAATATACAGTCCGTTTTTTATGTCGTACCATTATTGGCATTTCGAAAACGGTAAATGATACGAACTTGGTTAAATTAGACAAAAGTTGTCTATTTCAGTGAACAATGAAATGATGTTTCCAAATCGAAAATATCACGGACCGTTTCTGAGATATACGGGGAAAATCAAAATGGCTCGTTTTCTTTTCTTTGTGCTGGCACCTCTATTTTTAAGAATATGGAAATGTGTTCAGGAAACTTTCTTCTCTGTTTTGAATTTGTTTCGATATACTGTGCTTCAATTTTCGATACGACGTTTATAGGAACTACCCAAATTTAGGAAAAAAAGTACAGGTCCGTATTTGGAAAAATAAAATTGAGGGTGGCTCCGAAGAAAGAAACGTCGTATCGAAAATTGAAGCACAGTATATCAAAACAAATTCAGAACAGAGAAGAAAGTTTCCCGAACACATATCCATATTCCTAAAAATAGAGGCGCCAGCACAAATAAGAGAAAACGAGCCATTTCGATTTTCCCCGTATATCTCAGAAACGGTCCGTGATATTTTCGATTTGGAAACATCATTTCATTGTTCACTAAAATAGACAACTTTTGTCTGATTTAACTGAGTTCGTATCATTTACCGTTTTCGAGATGCCAATAGTGGTAAGACATAAAAAAAACGGACTGTATATATATATATATATATATATATATATATATATATATATATATATATATATATATATATATATATATATATTGCAATTTGGCTCATCCCTCCATATGAATTAGTTCACGCTCATCTTTGAGGCCAAACTGCAGTCCACGGATAGACCACACACCTCATGACGTCAGCCTTTGGCGACATGCGTTGATTTTGGATTGCAGATCCCGGTTTCCGGATGAAAACTGCTTCTTAAAAGATATGATGAGCCGTAATTGAGATTCAGATTTTCTCGCGAACTACACACAATAACACCCGAACGCTCGACTAAAATCTTTGTGTCTCCCTTGTTTTTGGTCGAAAATTCAAAGACTTAACTGTTATTTATTTAAAATTCCTCCAACAATTATCATATAGATTTGGTGGGTGACGGCGTAAGTAGTTGTATTCAATATTTGGCGGTAAAATAATGATCTATGATGAACAAACAATGCAAAGTATCAAAAAAGTAGCTAACGCCGCCAATGATAAAATGGTGAACCATTTGTGGTACCTCAATCAATAAATGCTGGCTTATTTTTCTTTGATGAATATATTCCGAGTACCACTAAAAGGGCTATGGAGAAAGCTTTGTATAGACAAATACCAACTAAGGAAGGTGTTATTCGACGCGAATCGAGGCCAAGAAATTCAGAATTCCATATGCGACGATACTAAATAGTTTTTTACACAATTGATTTTATCTATAGAATTCTTAGAACATGATCCAATGACATGGAGTGACAATGAGTCTTGTAAACAATGCCTAAATTTTGTAAACAAATTCAAAGTTGTGGATGATGCAGCTGAGGGAGCCATAAAAATCGCTATCTTGATTTTTCAATTTATGTTGAAGTCATAATATTGGACTCAAAAAAATCATACTTACTAGATTTTAACCGAATTGGACAATAATTACTCACCCCTCATCTCAGATTTCTACAGAATATTCATTTCCCCCGACTCGAAAACCTTATGTATTATCTGAAAAAATTATTTTTTCATCTGAGAAAAAAAAAATCCATTTTTTGTGAACTTGGCCTCATCTGTCCATATGATATTGTCAAGGAAATGTTCATCCTCTTGAGTCTTGACAAGTAACCATTCAAAGAATTCCACTCTACGAGGTACATCAGTCTCTTTCGAATGTTGGACACAGTAGAATTTATAGGGATGACATTTATGCTTATTAAAAATTCGACAAATTGTCACGTAGGGTATACCTATCGCCCTTTCAGCCTCGTGCAGAGAAGCATTTGGAAATGCATGAAAGTATCCCAAAACTGTTATACCATTGTCATTCATCATCCACTTTAGTCTTCGTACGAATAATTTCTGGACGGAAGGTTCCATTTAACCTACAGTTTTTCAGTAGTCGATTCATCACATTATTATTCGGCTTCGGAAGTTGTGGATATCTTTCATATAATACTCGGCATGTTCTACTTGAAATCCTATTTTACTCATAAATTATTAATAAATTCAAGAAATCTTCATTACTGTAACCTAATCTTGACATTATTATATTATAATTGGTAGCTATCACAATCAGTCAAAACCACCAACGAAAGTTTGACGTAGAATAATTGGTTTATTCATTTTTCCAAAGCACACTATTAAAAAAGATTAATGTGCACTGTTGTACGTTAGAGACCAATACCTCAATGTATACAAATTGTAACTTTTCCTAAGGTAGGTACATAACAATTTCGAATTGACTGATCTGAGACAGTTGAAAAACTGGATCAAAAAGAAATATTACTAAGTATAAATAAAATGTTGAATATCCAAAATAAGTGATGAATTCAAGAAAACGAACAAGAAAACCACGTCACTTTCCGTTTGAAACAGTTTATCTCGAAAACGGTTCAAAATAGAAATAGTATTATCTGAACAAAGTCAGTCTGAAATTGAATGTAAAGCTCAAAATGTTGAAATATACAGGGTGTTTCATTTGAAAAAATTGAGTTCCACTTATTTTTTCATGGGATCAAAGTATATGCATTGTTTGAAGACCTGTATGAGACAAATGAAAATATGACTCGGAGTGAAGATCCTCATAGTATCACTCTACTCCATTTCGAATTTGATCGTTTTAGTGCAAGAGAGATAGGTATAGGGAGATAGTATATGAATTTGTTGACAAAGTGATAATGAATCATAATATGATATTATATATGAGGTGTTCCATTTGAAAAATCAAAGAAGCCGCTACTTTATAGAAGAAGCGACAACGCCGCATCGTCTAAAATATTTTAGGCGTGTAGGTCATATTGATTTATGCATACTGTGAAATTTTGAGATGATTCGTTAAATAGTTTGTCAGAAACGGCTAATTAACGCTCATCATATAAAGACCTGTATGAACAATGCATTTTTTGTCGTGAAATGAATAATTGAATTATAAGTTTAATTTCCTCTTGTAAACTCAACCCGAAGACATATAATCCAATCAAATTAACTGTTCAAGAGCCCAAAATGACGATTTTCGCCTACCCGAAAAGTAGCTGTGGATTCCGGCAGACACATGTGTCCTTATTATCATCCCCCAGAGTTTGCGCCAGATTCTGTCCGTGCGTTTAGCAACAAATAGCGGTTGAATGCCAGAAATCATTATTTTTTTTGTTTTTTGCTTATATAATAAAAACTATTGGTCGGATAAAAAAAAATTGAATTGAAAGTTGTAGATAATTGAAAAATCTATCGATTAGCGTTGGCCCGATGTCGATATTCTAATTTGTTGCTCAACTATTGCACTCGGAATTCAAAAAAAGGCGTTTTTTCCATAACTCTATTAAAAAATGTTGAACCACAGTTTCAATTTGGTTGAAAAATTAATTGTTCAAGAGCCCAAAATGACGATTTTGGCCTACCCGAAAAGTAGCTGTGGATTCCGGCAGACACAGGTGTCCTTATTATCCCCTAGAGTTTGCGCCAGATTCTGTCCGTGCGTTTAGCAACAAATAGCGGTTGAATGCCAGAAATCATTATTTTTTTTGTTTTTTGCTTATATAATAAAAACTATTGGTCGGATCGAAAAAAAATTGAATTGAAAGTTGTAGATAATTGAAAAATCTATCGATTAGCGTTGGCCCGATGTCGATATTCTAATTTGTTGCTCAACTATTGCACTCGGAATTCAAAAAAAGGCGTTTTTTCCATAACTCTATTAAAAAATGTTGAAATGCATTTGGGGGTTGCAACTGTGAATTTGGGAAGATCTCAACTAGTAGAAACCACAGTTGCAATTTGGTTGAAAAACAATTGATAGGTTAGCAACAATCTTATTTGTTACTAAAAAAAGTGTCCCACTAGATTGTTATTTCTTGCCCTACGGATAATCGTAGAGTAATGAACGAAACAGTTTCGGATAGTCAAAGAGTTGTACTACAAACTATCATTTTTGGAAAATCGATTTTTGCAATGTGATACCTTCAAAAATGGCGTCAAAAAAACAACGTTATTCAAACTATAAAACAATGAGGAAAAAAATGGTCGTATCAAAATGCATTGGAAAGCTACGATTTTTCTACGAATTTTGCCAACCTGACTTTCGTTCCAAGATGATTACGAGCCGAGATAACACTTTTTTTAATTCAATTCCCCCTTCCTTTGTTTATTTATATGAAGCAACGATACCTTGATGACTGCACAGAGAAAGAGTCATATCATCCATATAGAAACCAGCAGAATTTGTTTTCCATAATTATTTATCGTATTTATTGATGGGAGCATTGGAGGTTCTTCCGGGACCGTTCGACGTGCCGTGTGGAAGGGGGAAGCCGGAGAGAGCGATCTAGCGCCAAGCGGCCGCCGCGCGCCGTCGAGTGCATCGCGTGAAATAAACTGATCAAAGCCCAAAATGACCTCGCGCTCTGTAATCTCGGGAACTACTATACGGATTTTAACTTTTTTTAATTTCTACTAGTGCATCGAGATATGATCGAATATCACTATGGCTTGACGTTGATTGTTTTCGGAAATCCCTCAAATAACAAATGATTCAATTTTTACACTGCAAATTTAGTGAATAAATATATTTTTTGGTTGATAACGACGTGACATAGGGAGTGAATGTTGACTTGTAATAGGATAGTATAAATGTATACTGATTCCAATAAAACAATGTATTTTACATTTGTGAATGGTTTGCAGCTTGTTTACTCAACCGAAAAGCTTTTACCTGAGGATATGTAGAGACAAATTACTTGTCGATGCACAAAAGGGTGCAAGAGAGCTACGTGAGGTTGTAGAAAACATGGAGTCTTTGTTATAGTTGCCGTGGTGAAACATGCACGAACGTTGAAAAAAAATAATGTTGAAAACTCAGATATTGATCAAGAATTTTCGGACGAGCATAAAATCTTTATAGGTAAATCAAATGTTCCAGTACAAAGCTACAGTTTGATTGATTATGGCGAATGTGTGCTTGACAATGAAAATGATGAGGATGAGAGCGATGCGTGCGAAATTGTATATACTATCGCAAATAAGCGACCAAAATTGTAATGAGAGTACACAAATGCTTTATTTATAGTAAGGACATGTGAATATTTACGAATGTAAAATAATTTTTTTTATTACAATCAATATACATTTATACTTATCCAATCCTTCTACGAAACAGTCCTATTTCAAGTCAACATTCACTTTCAATGTCACGATGTTATTACCCTTCCAAAAAATATGAAAGAATATATGTAAAGAATATGAAAACACTGAATTTGCAGCGTTAAAATTGAATTATTTGTGATTTGAGGAATTTCCGAAAACAATCCGGGCAAGCCACAGTGATATTCGATCATATCTCGATGCACTAATACAAATTGAAAAGAAATAAATGAAATCCGTCCAGTAGTTCCAGAGATTACAGAGCGCGATGTCATTTTGGGCTCTGATCAGTTTATTTCACGTGTACGGCAAGTCGAACGCTCCCAGAAGAATCTCCACTGCTACCGTCAATAGATATGATAAATAATTGTGGAAAACAAATTCTGCTGGTTTTTATGGATAATATGACTCTTGCTCTGTACAGTCGTCAAGGTCCCGTTGCTTCATATAAATAAACAAAGGAAGAGGGAATTGAATAAATAAAAAGTGTTATCTCGCCTCCTAATTTGCGTGGAACAAAGGTCAGGTTGGCAAAATTCGTAGAAAAATCGCAGCTTTCCAATGCATATTGTCGCATTTTGATATGACCGTTTTTTCCTCATTGTTTTTTAGTTTGAATAACGTTGTTTTTTTGACGCCATTTTTGAAGGTATCACATTGCAAAAATCGATTTTCCAGAAATGAGAGTTCGTAGTTCAACTCTTCGACTATCCAAACTCGTTTCGTTCATTGCTCTACGATTATCCGTGGGGCAAGATATAACAATCTAGTGGGACACTTTTTTTAGTAACAAATGAGATTGTTGCTAACCTATTAATTGTTTTCCATCCAAATTGAAACTGTGGTCACTACTAGTTGAAAGCTTCCCAAATTCACAGTTGCACACCCCAAATGCATTTCAACATTTTTTAATAGAATAATGGAAAAAACGCCTTTTTTATATTCCGAGCGCAATAGTTAAGCAACAAATTAGAATATCGACATCGGGCCAACGCTAATTGATAGATTTTTCAATTATCTACAATTTTCAATTCAATTTTTTTTTCAATTCGACCAATAGTTTCCATTATATAAGCAAAAAACAAAAAAAATTATTTCCGGCATTCAACCGCTAATTGTTGCTGAACGCACGGACAGAACCTGGCGCAAACTTTAGGGGATAATAAGGACACCTGTGTCTGCCGGAATCCACAGCTACTTTTCGGGTAGGCGAAAATCGTCATTTTGGGTTCTTGAACAGTTTATTTCACGCGATCGAATCTTTTGGCCGCCAGCGCTGTATCTTTCCCTCCTGCTTCCCCCACCACGCGGCGCGTTGAACGGTTCCGGAAGAACCTCCAATGCTCCCATCAATAAATACGATAAATAATTATGGAAAACAAATTCTGCTGGTTTCTATGGATAATATGACACTTTCTCTTTGCAGTCGTCAAGGTCTCGTTGCTTCATATAAATAAACAAAGGGAGGGGGAATTGAATTGAAAAAAGTGTTATCTCGGCTCGTAATCATCTTGGAACAAAAGTCAGGTTGGCAAAATTCGTAGAAAAATCGTAGCTTTCCAATGCATTTTGTGGCATTTTGATACGACCATTTTTTTCGTCATTGTTTTATAGTTTGAATAACGTTGTTTTTTTGACGCCATTTTTGAAGGTAGCACATTGAAAAAATCGATTTTCCAAAAATGATAGCTTCTAGTACAACTCTTTGATTATCGAAAACTGTTTCGTTCATCACTCTACGATTATCCGTAGGGCAAGAAATAACAATCTAGTGGGACACTTTTTTTAGTAACAAATTAGATTGTTGCTAATCTATCAATTATTTTTCAACCAAATTGAAACTGTGGTTTCTACTAGTTGAAAGCTTCCCAAATTCACAGTTGCAACCCCCTGTTATAACTGAGAAGCTGGAAGATGATGTGAATTGACTAAGAAAAAAAACTCTGAACTTGTGAAATCGGTGCAAGAGTTGAAGCAGATGCTGACCAAGGAAATACGCAAGGCTGTTCACGAAAGAAGTAAAACTGCTGGAAAGAATGTAAAGGAGCGAGCTGAATGAAAACGAGCTGAAATCGAACGTCTGAAAGTTGAAGAGTGGATCCGGAGAAACATTTTCGTTCTGAGGGAATCAATGGCACCCAGGTTGACGCCTTATTCGTTCAACAGAGAGTGGTACATACTGAGACGTCAACAATGCAATTGGAAACATGCTGAAAAAGTACTTGGCGAAGAAGGTGTACGGCTGCTCAAAAAGTGAGGAAACGTACGTGTAAACCAAATCAAGGTCCTAGATCATCCTATCACCAACGACTACATCATGGATATGATCGATCACTATGTATATGACAATGAAGCAGTCGTACTTGCATCAGAAAATGAGCGTGACGTATAGACATTACCAATGAAATCAATGGGATACAGTGTGGATAGTTCGAGCATTGCCATTCAGTTTCAAGTCCAGCTATCTCCGTTATCCATATCTACTGCCCACCTGCCCACTTTCTGGAAGTTACACGCCATCTTGGGACGCCTTGAACGATTATGTACTATAGATCATATGATATGAATCGACTACTTTGTTGTTACATGTCTCTCACATTTTTGAGTTGAAAACGTACCATTCTTGATGCGTTTTTGTCATTGAAAAATCGGATCAAAAACGCATCAATTTCGACGAGTTTTTCGATGCGTGGAAACGTCGTTTTTCACGTACCTGGAATGACGTATTGATGCACCGAAAAAAGCTTCAAAATATTACAAAACTGATCGTTATTCGGTAATTTTTCTAAGAATACATGTAAAATGGGATGAGAATTTTGTGTCTTTTTCGCACAAACATTCTTGTGTTGTTTTTTCGCAAAAAATTGCATGATTTCGTGCAGTTTTTCGCATCAAAAATTAAGATGTTTTTGTTCACTTATGTGCATTTCCATGCTCTTTTTTCGAAACGAAAAACTAGACATTTGACCTACCACCAGTCAAGTTGGTCTACCTATATGTCAAATGTCAAAGTATCCTCTGAAGTAGGTTGCAGATGGCACACATCAGATACCACCTCAGGCGTAAATCTCTTCGTCATGTGACACGACGCTTGAGCGTGTAAGCAGAGGCGGCAACTTTGAAAGGTTAGTCGTCAGACGTTCGGAAATTTACACACGAATAATCCTTTTGCGCATGAGTGGCAAATGCTCTAGGCGGGAACTTTGAAGGACCCCAGCTCGATGGACAAATGATATGGGTCAACGCTCGGAAACTTCAAAGTACACGTGTTATCGTTGTGTGCATGAGCCTGAACGTCGCGACAAACGCTCTAGGCGAAAAATTTGAATGATATCAGACTGAGCGTCGATATGAACGTTCTGGCGCGAAATTGGGAAGAGTTCAGCCTGAACGTCAACGTATCCAAAAGCGTTTGTGCTCAAGATCGGTAACGCTCTAGGCGGGACCTCTGAATGACTTCAGACTGAGCGTCGAAGTGAACGTTCTGGCGCGAAATCCAAAAAAATTCAGCCTGAATGCTCAATAGCGTTCGTGTGCATGAGCGGCAAACGTTCAAGGCGACAATTTTGAAAGGTTGGTCGTCAGACGCACGAACACTTCAAAGTACCCAGCAGATCGTTGTGTGCATAACAGCAACACATGATCGTTTTGCAGACGAATTGGCAGCATTCTAGCATTCATGACCGCACAGAGTATCTGAAGCAGTCATTGTCACGCGATACGTCAGATGTATATTTGGATTTCGCATTCGTTTCAAAGACTGACTGACTGACGTGGTCGACAGCGTTGTTGATGAAAAATTTGGACGTTCCCAGACGTAAGTCACTCTACGGCTCTTATGTCACACATAAGACACTAGAGGCGGGATATTCGAAACGCGTTGAAGAGTATGCAGTTTCCTTCATTATCCACCGATTCAGCGGAGCTACGGATCTCAACATGGATACAAACCAACCGACTTGAGAGAACTTTTCCCTAGATCTGGGGAGAATTCTATAGGATTTCATCGATACTTTCTGGGGAGATTTTGCGTCTGTCACACCTCAGCGGTTGAAAATGCAAACCCAAGAACCTGTGTGTGACTAGACGCTTCATGAAAGTTTCAGAGTATCGAATACGTTGTGCGCATGTCTGTGTGAATTTCAGACCTATGTGCAAATGGAGGTGGAATGAAACGGGTCGCCAAATTCAAACGTATATTCAAGATACATATATCTTCATGAATAAGGTGATTCAAGAACGGCAAACGGCACAGTTTTCACATCTTACACAGCATTCGATACAACAAACAAAATGTCTACAAGGCATGAATACAATGCATACTTCATTCTCCAAACGAACTTTACATATCAGTGGCGGCGGAGACGCCCCTATGTGATGGTCGCTGAAGTTTCATCATGAAATTGCATCCGTCGTGGCAGTAAAGGGCCAAACCGAATAGACTTGTTTTCATTGGGCTATTTCGGTGCCGCGTGATCTTCTATTCCGGTATAGAAAAATCCACATTCGACAAGTTTTTGGGGTGTCCGACTGAGACCGATGGGCCAGTTCTCGAAAGTTGCGGAAAGCCTCATGAAAACACTATTCTCCGTATATGTTGGTCGTTTTACCCGATTGATGAACGAAGAATTATCGCTGTCAAAGAACGTACAATAGGATTTCCACCTGGAATAGTCCATCTAAGGATCATCGCCAGTCTCCCAATTCAATCCTTCGATACGGAAATTGAGACAGGTAACTGTGTCGTCTCCTGAACCGATGTAAATGACACCTGCGCTGGCCAACTTTTTTTTAGAAATGTCGAAGGCCAGTTGCGAAACTTTTGAAGTCTTTCGGCATACGAACACTCTGCAGCCATTCTCGTTGGAAAACAAATAAGTACTGAATATTTCATACAATATTTCGAACATGTGACGAATTTGAGATTGAAATGTGAATGCTCTTTGTGGGGGATCCAACGGTGATCTATGAGGTCCCCATCTATATACCGTTATGATATGAAACATTGTAAAACAAAGGGGAAATGTAAAATTGTGGATATCGAATGTAAAGGAATAAATATGTGGAGTAGTTATACGTCACCAAAAATATGTCTAGCTCTCAAGGAGGTACTACGAACGTATTGAAATTCGAACAACATATTACTGACCTTTGAAACTGCCAATGACAGCTTTGATATTTTTATATGACTGCTTGAGTATCGAATGAAATATAATTTCTCAACCATTATCAAGGGCACGAAGGTTACCCTTTCAGAGATCATTGATCATTCGCAAACTAGAGATGTTTCCGCTCCTTAGCAAGGGTTATGTAGGTAAACTGATTTATTCCGCATATGGTTTATTGATATTCTTGTGGTAGTATTAGGAGTGACCAAGTAGGTTTCATTACGAAAAGATTATGTGAATTGGTGGGTTTCGTAACAAGCTTGGCTCGCACATTTCTTTTGTGAATGAACAGTTGAAGAATGAAGAATCAGACACTGATATGCAAGAAGTGACATCAAATAGCTGATAATACTAACCACTTGTTGGAATTTTGTCATTGTTATCGATTTCTTTCTTTATACTCTATAGATGTCAGGTTATAAATAGTGACAGTTTGAAGCAGATTCTTCTCATTCTCGGATTGCGTTTGCAACCAGTGTTACCAATTTCAACATCGAAAATAGTTACATCTGTTCATTCTATCAGTATTATTGTTCGAGGCAGTAGTGACTTCGTTCGGAAAGATTCCGAAACTATCATGTAAAGTTATCGGTGAAGGTCATGTATGCGTACGTCTTCCGGTTTGTCTGACAATAGTGCCAAATATGCCGTGACACTATTTTATACTTTGCAAAGGACAGTAAACATCAGATATGGTGATGGATAAGGGCAAAAATCAGTGCACGAGGATATTATTTGCAGATGAAGGGCAAAATGACCAGCGGATATAGACATTTTGGACGTCTTTACAAGTGTCATTTCCTCTCGCTTACACGTGAATCCAAGTGATCGTATCTTTTGTCGTGAGGATTGAATTATATTTCTCTATCCACAAGGACCCCTCACCTGCCCCAATCTGCAGGCCAGCTATAGGAGCACCCTGAAATAGTTGAGGCATACCCGCAGCCAGCGTTGTAAGTGCCCCAAATATAATATATGGCAGTAAAGCATATCGCTATCATTTTCAATTTATGCATCATGTACCCTACAGGTATTTTTCATGCGCTTACTGCTATTGATTGATAAGTATATTCATTAATTCATTTTATCTGGTTGAATATAATTGACGCCTGCACTGACCCTTCGAGCATAAACCTGGATATTAATATAATTTCTAATTAGTGGAAATTTGCTCTCGGGGCGAAGGGTGTACATAAAAACAGAACGTTAGCCTCCTATAGAAACAGGAAGGATTAGAAATAGAGGAAAGATTAAATGATTGCTGGATAGTAAATGCCACTTGTTTGAGTACTGTAACCACCTTTTACTCATCCCACCGCCTGACTGAGTTGGCAAGTGAGCCACTTTTTTTTAGTAGAACACTATACATTTTTTTGTTACCCTCTTTACTAAAGAATTTCTTTTGTTCCAACTTCCCTCTATGAGGGGATCAGTCCACGTGTAACAAACAGAATGGCGCCCAACCTTTACTCAGTTTAGCTGGTTACAGGGTGGGTAAAAGGGATAGACTTGTTGAGGGGGTGGTGTTTATTCAGTCTGTTGATTATTTTTTTTCATTCTTTCCATCACATTGCCATCTATTGAAAATTACTTCACTGCATATTATTTCTTCATTTTTCTGCAGTGACAATATCATATATTATACATTTTTTTTTTCATCACCTGCGCAAGCCACAGTGATTGTTTGGTATTGTTATATCGACTTTGATAATTGATCAGATCACATGTATTGCCAAAAATTACAGGGTGGTCTCCTTACAGGGTGCAGATTTTGATGCACTTTTCTTTTTTTGTTTACTATTAAACAGATGAAAATTTAACTTTGAGCTGTAGTCCACCAAGCTGCATCTGTTTAGTCGTCACTTCATGATTCATTTGTACAGGGCTAGTCACTTATTTTCTGCTCAATTTCATAATACTTTATTTCTGAGCTGTGCTGCCTATTCAGAGTGATATTGCAGATCAATTAATTTTTGATTTATCGATAAGTTGTTTTGTTTCGAATTTGGGTGCCATAGAAGGTAGATCAATATTGCACATTCGACTATATTTTTTATTATTAATTCTGTGTAGTATACAGGAGTGGTTAGTAAGCGCTTTATGATTCGTTGTTCACATTCAGACGTTCGTATTTTCAATCATGCGGGGTTTCTTTTCTGAGCTTTATTTCTGAGCTGTGCTGCCTATTCAGAGTGATATTGCAGATCAATTAATTTTTGATTTATCGATAAGTTGTTTTGTTTCGAATTTGGGTGCCATAGAAGGTAGATCAATATTGCACATTCGACTATATTTTTTATTATTAATTCTGTGTAGTATACATGAGTGGTTAGTAAGCGCTTTATGATTCGTTGTTCACATTCAGACGTTCGTATTTTCAATCATGCGGGGTTTCTTTTCAGGAATATTACTCAAAGATCTACAGGAAGAGCTCAATAAATATTCAGATTACTGGGAGACGAACTGAATTACGAATTGTTGATTCGTTCAAGAGAAGCGTGCTCGAGAAACGTATTAGCTCAGAGATTATGCATCATGATCCGACTAATGAAATTACGATTTGTGTTTTTTAATTGGATGGATTGGTCGGTGATATCCAAGATATTGATATTCTAAATTTCGAAAATGAATATATACGTATTGGGACGCGACTTGGTCATGTTCATAGTCGCTCGACGAGAATCAAGCCTCTTAATGCAGATATCAAGATTGTTAGCAATAGTAGGGGAGACACGTTATTCTTCAGGAGAGGTATAAGCAAAAAATAAAAGTGCTAGTTCCGCTAACACAAATGATCCTCTCATACCTGAATTATCTTTATCGCGCAGTACTGCTGAGCAGGTTTTTCTGTAACCATCTCTAACCCAGTAGCTACTGATAGTGATTTGATAAAATTTTGTCGACAGCCTGTTTCAAATTCTATTGTGGGCAATAACAGCAATCCAAATTTTGTTACAAAACCAAAACATGTTACTGTCGTTCCTGACAAGTTAGTGGAAAAGTTGAGGAACATTTCTTCTAGGCAATGCACCCCTTCTCGTCTGACGAATAACTTTCAGTCAGGCATGGGTTGATTTTCCCAAGGCTCGAGCTGTAACGGGAATGGTTATTCACTCGATACTCAATGCGCAACATTTAACACGATTCCACATAACTCCACCATCTTTGATTCCAGACACGAATTTAACCCATTGAGTCAGATCCATAACATAGACCAACAGTTTGGAACGAGGCCTATTCTCGTAAATCACACACTTGGTGGAGATCAGTCTGGTTCAGAATTTGTTGACGTTAGTCGTTGGAGGTTAAGATTCGATGGCTGGCTCGTTCAGCCTTACGGACTTTATCGAAAAGTTGGAAGAAATGAGAATTCCTTGAAACGTTTCGAAGAAACAGATGCTGGATTCATTGGTAGAGTTGTATAATATATATATATAATAATATATACATATATAATAATAATAATAATAATAACAAGCCTAGGGAGGAAACATGTGTTAATTTCATTCGCGGAAAAATGTTACATCACATTCAATTATCTTCAGCTGGAAAAGGTATCACCACTTTGAGTTCTCTGATTCATTCAAGCGCTCAAGAGTATAGAGCTCCTGTAGTCTTGCCTCGACATTCGGTAAAGCCTGGCCTGGAATAGCATCGTGTGAGTCAGCCTCTGAAACCTGCCTTCAGCGACCACCACCTCTGGTAGTCAACATCCGGTTCTTGACTATATCATGTCACATTGTGAGGGAGATAATAGACCTTACCTTGGGGTGAAATTTAAAGCTCTGTTGGAAAGCGGTTGTAATAGAACAATTATAGGGGGGCACGGTTGAGCCGTGTTACGAAACCTGGGAATGAGACTGAGTACTTCTCAGATCACGTCTTGCAAGGTAGCGAACGACGAACAATGTAAGGTAGTCGGAATAACGAGTGTACCATTTGATGTAGAAGGCAGGGTACGAACTATTGAGGTACTGATCATCCCCGAATTGAATCATAACATTTTTTTAGGCGTAAATTTTTGGGTATCCATGGGCATTATTCCTGATTTGAGACGAAGTTGTTGGAAGTTCGAACACCCCAGTTCCAAATTAAATTTTGGGTTGTACCACAATGGTTCAACATAAAATCGTAACATCTTCCGAAACAATCGCACAAAGGGCGTATCGCGTCTCTCCATCTATGCAACTTCACATCGCTGAAGCTGTAAAGGAAATGTTAGAAAACGATGTGATCGAAGCTCAAGAATCTGCCTGGTCAAGTCCAGTCATGTTAGATCCAAAGAGCTTTCATTATTATTATCCTTATTTAGCCCATCTCTCTGGTCCTCACCAATGTGGGTCGTTCCATAAAAACCGGACGCCTCTGGAAAATCAAAATGACGTATCATCGTGGATTTCCGCAAGATCAACGAGAAGACAATAGACGATAGATATCCGATTCCGAACGTTTCTGATATCCTCGAAAATATTTGCCAACCAACAATATTTCACTACCCTGAATTTGACAAGCGGGTTCTAGGAAATAGAAATGGCAGAGGAAGACATCCCTAAGACCGTATTCAACGTCGAAAACGGACACTACGAGTACCTGCGGATGCCTTTCGGACTGAAAAATGCTCCAGCGACCTTTCAAAGGGTTATGGAAATCGTCCTAAAGGGTCTACAAGGAACTATCTGCTTGGTTTATATGGACGACATAATCATCTTCTCCATATCTCTACAGGAGCAAATGGTCAACCTTACAAAAGTATCCCAACGTCTACGAGAAACTTGTTTCAAATACGAGTGGACAAGTGCGAATTTCTGAAAAAGGAAGTTAGCATTCTAGGACATATCGTCACTCCAAATAATTCTCGATACGATTTTCAGGTTAGGTTAGGTCGCATCGCGTTACAAGCCAAAATCGTATCGGTTATTATTTCACGAGTTTCATATTGATAAACGGTAAAAATTTATGAAGAAGTTGGTGTGATTTCTCGAATCAAATTTTGTATTTTTACTCAAGTATATTCAATGCGACGACATGTAGATTAGGGACACACATTCATTGTTTATATTTGAGGAGAGGTGGAAGACAGTCGTAGACTAACCCCTTTCTTTTGTTTCATTCTTTTTTCACGATAAACGATATTATTGTTATTATTATGTGTACCAGGCACCTCAACAATATAAACGTGTGTTTCTGATCTTTTTCCAGGCGCAAAAAAGAAGGCGACATATGCCCTTCTTCTGAACTTTGAAGGGCCATAAATTCGGAACGAAGAGAGACCGCCACGTTTTGACTTCGGATTCTTGTTCAGCAACTCGAAATGCATAAGTTGGCACCATTTTTTTCCCGAAACTCGGTGGCGGCGGATTAACAGAATTTTACCGATATCAGTTTGGTGTTAGGTGATCTCTACAAAAAGTGGTTTCATAATATTGCCATTTAATAGAGGTTCTGGCTTCATTCTAGATAGTAATAATCAATTGAATTGTAACTGAGAGTTTTCGGTTATTTCGTGATGAAGCATTATCCTCAAGGACACTGAAATGGGTGCAATTTCATCACGGAATAAAAGATTAAACATGGACCAATCAGAGGAATTTCAAACAGTTCCACCTATTACAAAATAACATCATTCATCGGTTCATAGAACCGGTCTAGCATATTTCGAAGTTTTTGGGATAATAGGTTTTGGTGGGTACGCCTATGTCGTCGTAGCGGGGTCCAAGGGCTGCAGGGAGACAGGAAACGGTGACCCTCATACGTCCACCCATGTCCGCTTTTCATTCGAGGCATCGATATGCCGAATCCTGCAGAAGTTCAGATGTTTACCGGATGATATCATCGCTGACTTGTGTCTGTAGCATTATTCGCCGACAAAGGAACCGGACTTCTTACCAAGTCCACGAATCGAACCAGCATGTGTTAACCGATGTTTTTCAAGAATTGGGTGATATTGAAAATTCCAGAACAGTATATCCACACGAAACAAACAAAATGCGTGGGAATCCCAGACGAATCATACGATCATTCCAAATAGATGTCCTACCTACATCTATTTTCGACGCTAATCATTTTGCTTCGAAAAATCAGTCTCCTGCTAGAACTCGTACGATATATACCGCTATCAATTTGAACAACAGTGTTGTGTGTACGCCATGAGATTCAAAAATGTAAGTACCTCTCATAATCTTGAGTGTTTTGCTTTCGAAACGGCTCACATACAGGTTGATTCATGCGCAAGTGTTGATTTTTTTCGGCTTATACAGCATGTGTTGATACTTTTTCCGTCAAAGTGAAGTGTGTTGGCTCTTATAGGTTGAGTTTTTCCCAAACTTATTCAGTGTGCGTCGAAATTTTTCTGTCAAACTGAAGTGTGTACGGGTTGTTGGCTCATACAGGGTGAGTTTTCTCGAACGTATCGGCATATACAGTGTGCCTCAAAATTATTCTTTCGAACGTATATATAGAGTGTGTCAAAATAAATATTTTTTCGATCATGGATGTGCAGTTGTTGACTCATACAGAGTGAGCCAAAACATTTTTTCGAAACGTATAGGCATATACAGTGTGGCTCAATTTTTTTTTGAACGTATGTACAGGGTGTTGAAGTTCGATGTTTTTGCTTCAGATGGACCTCCTAGCAGAGTTAAACACAACATGTAGCGCTTCTGGATACAAGCAGACCGTTTCCATGAGCAGCTCGAATAAAAACAAGCACTATCCTATCCAGAAGCTGCATCTTGGCAAGACAAAGTTTGGAGAGGAGGTCGTAGGTTTCCGAAGGAACGAAGTATTCCTGCCTAGAAGAGGGTTGGCAATCCTCAGAGAATATCTTGACGAATTTCCTCCGAGAAAGTACGTCCTGGTAGTCGAAGAATTTGGGGCCGGAAAGATAACTACCTTCAAGTTCATCGAGAACTAGAGGCAACGACATAAAGAAATGTGCAGTTTTCTCTCTCTGTCCACCCATATACATATACAATATTTTTTGAGAACTGTAACCTACAGAAAAAATGTATACCTAGGGAATCCTTTTGACTTTGATTGGAGAGAGAGAAAGAGGGAGAGCGTTTTGAGAAACCATGTGAAATTATAGACAACTTATGACAGACGCAAGACTTGAATGGTAGACGTATGACTCCAATGACGTGAACGAAAAATGACAGAGAGACTTATGATGTGAAAGACAGCCAACTCGAATGACAGAGTATGTAAGCCGTGAATGGCAGACGACTTATGAGAGTTGCAAGACTTGACTAACATCCGAAGTATGCCTTGACTGACAGAGGACTTATGACAGATGCAAGACTTGACTAACAGTCGACGTGAGACTTATGATGTGCATGACAGATGACGCCTCCGAGGACGTCATCTATCCACAACACTCTGAACCAACTCATAAGTTTGAGTGACAGCTAACGCCCCCCGAGGACGCCAGCTATTCACACCACTCTGAATCAACTCACATAGTGAGTGACAGATGACGCCCTCCGAGGACGCCATCTATTTACAATACTCTCAAACAACTCGTACAGTGAGTGATATATCTGTGAATGGTATTTTCCACACTCAATGAGTTTTTCCTGTCCATTTTTTTTTCTCACCCTATGTTTTTCCCCCTTACTTTCCACCCCTCGATCTGAAAGAGAAAAAAAAAACAACAACCCTCTCGAAATACTCGATTTATTGATCGAAAAAAACGACTGTCAACCGATACTCTGAGAGGGCTTCTCTGGATCACAACAATATAAGTGGAAAGACCGCACTCTTCTGGTCAACTGTTATGGGAAACTCATCACGGGAACTGATCAAGGATTGGAAATCCATACTCATGGGGCCAACTGCCATTAAAACCGTTGAAAATCGCCGCCTTACTTGACTCGAAAAACAGATGTAAAAGACCGTTGTGGATAGCCCCCATTCACTAAAAGTCGGAATTTAGCCCCGGGAAGGTGTTTCGTTGAAATGAAAATGAAAGTTTCACCGTGATGCGATTCATTCCATCAGAATACTCTGAAAGAAGCGGCAAAATGACGATAAGGAATGGAATGTTATCGCGACATGTTCGGGCAAATCAACAACCCCAATAACACCGATCATCACAAACAGATTATGGTGACCTTCAAGATTTCCAGCAGTAAAACGAACAAAGACGCCCAGCTCTGAGTGGTGACCTTCAAGCCGTGAATGAATAGTTTGGACTGGAAATCAATACGACTTAACAAAACACGCAGGAAAACCGGTGTTCGATACCCAAAAATGGAATGTTTCTCTTCAAACGAGAGAAAGCTGTTGAACATATCTGACAGCGTTAGTCCAACAACTTGCCGAACGCGACGGTTCAGTTGAAGCCATGCCAAAATATATCAAAGGCATCTACCCGAGTGTGTCAGGCGTAAATCATGCCTAACACAATGATTCAGTTCACATATCATTACGAAACCCCGCATATCCATAAGCAGGGGACCGCATGTTTTGTCATTGAATCCATTCAAAGTGAAAAAACCGATATTTGGCAAAATATGAAGAGGCATGTTACCGGCTACTTACGTTTTCGATTAAGCATGACTAAAAACAAAAAAGATACAGTTATTCTTTTTATTCAAGCATCTTCATCACACCATTTGGAAAAGGGATTTGATTTCAGGATAGAGATAGGCTTGAAGTTTCCAGCCCTGAAAAAGAAATAAAATTAAAATAACGTTAGCAGTCGATTAATAATTCTCACCTGTAGTCTTACCTAGGGAATCCTCGGCGAGTTCGGTAGCTGAGAGGGTTATCTCCTGATTTCGTGAGCATGTCTCCTTGTTTCAGTGGATATTATCAATTCAGGTCCAAGTAGAAATGAAAATACATAACCTCACTTTGGTTGTCATCTAGGGGTTCATTGGAACTACCGATAGCTGTCAAAGTACCAGATAGGAATTCCAACCTGTAAGAGAAAACGTGTTTCGTAATTTTGTGGATTATTATTGAAATTTCTATTAATAATTGGGATACTTCAATCAACGGAAGATCCGTATTTTGGATGAGTTTCTCATGAATACGTCAGTTTAGGGCCTTGCTTTGTTAGACAGACACCGAGGTCAACATAGTCTCATAACGGAGTCGAAGACGATCCCGTGCAGGGTTCTTTGCATAGGATAACCCACCTGTTACCCAGTCGTTTCATCCCCAGAAGGAATTTTCTTCCATGAGCTGCATTGCTTTTCTCACTGCGGAATAGTTGTTGCAGGTGCAGGCCAAGGAGCTGAACAGAATTCACCTTGGTTATCATCTCAGAGTTCAACCATCAAGGGAGACCTCAATGGGTCGGATACTGTTCACGAATGAGCTTCATCATTATCATCATCATTCATTGTTTTTTACAATTATAGTGTATAACTAAGAGTTTGGTGGCGTACAGTTTTCCTTGAATAAAAAAAATATAAACAACAGATTTCAACCATCAGAAAAATTTTGCTGGGGTGTTGAACATATGAAGAAAAGTTGACAACATAAGCCTATCATACAATATTGGTTTCGCCAAGGCAAGACGTCCTACGGAGTCCTAGTTCTGGGACTAGTAAACGTGAGCCGTAGCGTTAGTCATTTCTTGCTGAAATAATAAAATACATTTTACTGCATCTTATTTGACCTGAACCCCATGAATTTGAGAATTCTACCTCACATATTTGTGCAATACAATAACCATACTTTGCATGAGACGATCTGAACACTTCTGGTATCGATACTTGAAGGTTCCTTCTTAATTTTCGTCATACTTTCTCAATCGCAGATATATTATAGTTCATTTAACCTAGCTGCACATGCTCATATTCGAGTACTGTAACTATTCAGCTCCAGACTCTTATTTCACAGTATTCTTCTTTTTAAAAAATATCCAAATATCCGTTTATCAATATAAAACTCGTGAAATAATAACCGATACGATTTTGGCTTGTAACGCGATGCGACCTAACCTAACCTGAAAATCGTATCGAGAATTATTTCCCGACTTTTATATTGACAAACGGTAAAAAGTTATGAAGAAGGTTGAATAATGTGCATTGGGTATTCAACAATTTACTTGTGTTTCTGATTGTTTTCTTTGGTGCAGAAAAGAAGGCGGAGTATGGCCTTCTTTTGAACTTTGAAGGGCCATAGCTTCGAAACAAAGGGAAACCGCCGCGTTTTTACCTCGTATTCGCGTTCATCGACTGGAAATGCATAAGTGGGTACTATTTTTTTTCAAACTCGGTGGCCGCGGATTAACACAATTTCACCCTGATATCAGTGGTAATCGACGCGCCTTCGATAACAACGTTAGTGAGTATCAATTTTCTTCTACTGAAGATGCTAACTTTGTTAGCTGAACTCGGGTCGAGTGTGAGTGATATCAGTTTGGTGTTAGGAAAATTAACATCTACAAAAACAACCTATATTGTTCCGAATCTGGCATCCATCAGAAAATGCATCAAAGTTTGAGTATTTCATATGATAAATTTGTTTTACTATACACTCTGTTTATTTTCGGGACTAGGAGCTACTCATTCCGAATTGTTTGATCGATACGAATGCTTTATACTGTTACCATAGTGGCACAAACATATGTCAAACTATCCCATTCAACCAAATATTTCGAAAATGACGACAACGAACAATTTTTCTGAAAACTCTTTTCTGAAGCGTAGTATCAAGGGAGAAGATGAAACTTTACTTTCCAAGTACAGAATACCAATCCAACACTTCGAATATGACTATATAGAAAAGTGTAGTGATGGAAAAGAACTAGAGAAGATTCTTTTAGTTCTAAGATCAGGTGAAGAAGGGCATTATCCTGATCTTATCAATGCAACAGAAGAACGCTTGACCGTAGTTAAACCAAAAAGTAAGTTATTGAAGAAAGTGTCGCGTGTTTTTGATAAACAAGATCTAAGAAAAGACGAGCTTCAAGAAATTTCTGAAGATCTGAACAAGTTTGTGCAGCAGATTTCAAAGAATGATAAAGAACTCGACAAAAGAAAAATCAAGGCGAATTACCATGAGGTTGATGTAAGAAGTTTTAAGGAGTTCAAAAATGACGAGAAACCGGCCAAAGATGTTGAAAAAAAGATTTCTTCCATGGACTACAGAGCTTGGGATGAGTACGACCCGGATACAGAGTTACTCAAAATGGATTTGAAGGAAGAAAAAGATAAAAAGTCCTTGTCAGAGCTGAGGAAGCAGTCGAAACCCAAGAAAGTAGTTACTTTCAATCAGTTTGCCACCGAAGCTGAGGCTATTTTTCATTCGGACAGAGAAAAAGAGAAAGGAAACGAGTTTTTCAAAACTTGTGATTACAGTGAAGCTCTAATGTGTTACAACAACAGTGTACAGATGAAGGCTAATGTGAATAACCTCAACAATAGAGCATTAACTCACCTGAAGCTGAAAAACTACAAAGATGCTTTGAGGGATTGTGAAAAGGTTTTAAGTTTGGAGGGGAATAATCTGAAAGCATATCTGAGGAAAGCTGAGGCATTGGAGAAGTTACAAAGGTATGAAGAAGCTTCGGATTGCGTGGATTTTGTTATACAAAGAGATCCCAATAACTGCAGTGCTCAGGAATTGGCTGAGAAACTCATAGGACAACGTAGTAAAGTTCTCAAAAGCACAAGGTTGACAATAATGGAGATAGATTGAATGTTTCTCATTCAATTCAATTAGTGCTGATGTTGATAGAAATTCAATGTACTGTATGTAAATATAGTTGTGATTAATGAAATATCAAGGTGATAGTGTTCAAATAATGTTTCCCGATCATTTGTTTTCAATGAATAACACAACTGAAAACGCACTTATCCAAATAAATCGGGAAATGAGTTGTTCAACGTACAGAAGAGAAATTAATTCGAAAGACATCTGATTCGAAATGCCTACTTACTATATAATCAGACCAGTCGGAATAACTAAACCATAGAAGTCCTGGTCCTTTGTGATGATTTTTTTTTGGATCGCACGGGAATTCCATAGCAAATGCTGTACTTATTCGATGATTTTCATTTCATTTCACTCTCGGAGTATGCGGGAATTATGGTAAAGATTCAAAAAACAAGAAAATTTAGAAATGAAACTTCGTATGTTTTTATTCCACTTATACTTTTAATGACCGTTACTGCAGTTTCGTCCTGTACGGACATTATCAAACGAATACTATAAACTGATTCAACTAAGGATTTTTGCAGCAAATTTCATGCCCTACAACATTGTTTTCCTGAAAAATTGATGAAAGAAGCCTTCACTATGGGGTGAGAGATCATCACAAAAATTCTACAATAAAACTTCATACCACTTAGCGCTTCCCAATGCCAGGAGCTATCTGATAGATAGAGACAGAAAGTGAGATAATACGCTCGATACTCCCATCAATTTTTCAGAAAACTAGGACATGAAATTTGCAACAAAAATCCGATGTTCATGATTACAAAAGTTCATTTCCTGAGCGATAGAGCTTATAAACTTCCAAAAAAGGTAAAAATCAGCTGTATCATCATTAATCATTCATATTCTTTGTGCGGGCAAGGGTTGGCTAATTATTTTGGGTGCCGATGCGTTCTGGGGTTTCTTATTGATTTTACGGTAGCGTATTTGCTATTTCAACTGTGAGGAAACTCACAATGCTACAGGGTTGGTTGGTGTATTCGATCATGATATCCTACCAGGAATTATGCACACGTAATTCGAATAGGAAATCGAAACCGGTCTTATTGATTATAATGTTTAAGAAAATTCACTTTCCAACGGGACAAGATATCAAGGTAGGAAAAAGTTTAAACAATATTTGTGTTATGTCAACCGTCGCCAAGGTGGAAACGTTTTTTAAATTGGATACTCCGCTTCATAGGGCATCAATTCTTTATTCAATACCTACTGATTTATTTTTGAAAATCCAGATCACATGATTTCTTGGGGGCACACACCAGTTATATATATATATAGAGAGAGAGAGAGAGAGAGAGAGAGAGAGAGAGAGAGAAGGAGAGAGAGAGATTCTCGGTTAAGTTGGAGTGATCATATAGATTTCATTTCGAGCAAATTGTCCAAGCATTGTTTCGTCATTTGGAATTTTCGCGATTTTGTTACAATTGAAGTCTCAATGGATTACTACTATGCGCACTCAATTATTGTATAGTTTGTTATGGCAACTGTAGTAGAATGAATGAACTTTTAGTTATTCAGAAAAAAATATTGAGAACCATTTGTTTTGAAAAATATGCTTCAGGCTATACACCGAGAAGAATCATAACCTCATTATACCACATCACAAATTAAAAGTGGTAACCAACAGTTCTCAAATTATGCCCATTAAATTATACAACAAACTTCCGGTCTCCATAAAAAAGATCAATGATCTAAATTGTTTCAAAAATGTTAAACGATTGTTGCTGAAATTTACATTTTACACGATCGATGAATTATTTCAGGCTAACTTGAGCGATTGGGAACACTGCTTATAGATTCAAATAGTGCTATTGTTACTGCCGTATATTATATTTCTTTTGAACTATTTATTTTTTCGTGACTCCTTTCAAATTTTTACATCATGTGTAACTCCACTTATTATGATTTTATTTTAACAGTTTTCTTGTTTGTGCGATTTGTGCAATTTCCATGCTTGTAATGAGTCTCAGGAAATAAAATATTGATTGATTGATTGAAATAGGGGCAGGTCACGAAAAAAATCGGGTTAGTGAACGTTAAATAGCATTGGATATTTTTTGGCATACTGATTCAGTTCATCAGGGAACGAGCCAAAAGAAACATTCCGGAAACATTTATTTTTCGATTAATGAATGCTTATAAACATCAATTTCTCCATCCGTACTGTCCTAATCAAGATAAGGATTGATGAAACAATTATTTTTTCAGTAAAGTTGTGAAATCGAAAATGTATAGGAAAAAATACAAAAATAGACTTATTTGATGGATTTTTTTCATTTTATTCGCAAAACATCAGTATTACGGAAGAATACTTGAAAACAATGAAGAACATGGAATTCGCTTCGAAAAATCTACTTGCCCGCTGAGAGGTTCTATGATTATTTTCGAATACAAAGGAGAGTCTTCTGATACCTCGTTAGATTAGTCTTTGAATTCCTCACCCAACACTTGTTTACTTCTGTGCATTGGACTAGCCGTCCTTGGGTACCACCAGTTCTATTTCATTCCGATTAATTTCCAAACTGAAATCATAATTTCAATGTAAATTCACTCTGAAAGCGCTCCAATTCATTTCCATAACCCCCAGTTAACCTCCAAGAGAAAAGTCCTGCTTCGCGTAAATTAGGTAAGCTTGTGTAGTTCGGGAACGACCTAGGTGGGAAGAGAGGTGAACTATGCGAACTAGTTCGTCGATGATTCCACTCCTAGTTCCTCCTGTACACCGCCAGATCTCTTTTGAAGTATATTGGAAATTTGAACTGCGTGCTACGAACGCGCCTTTCTTCTAACCATTGAGAAATCGGATAATTATTATGATTTGGAGGCATGTTATATGCAGTATACAGCAAACAATCAAATATCATCTTTCCTGCGCTCAGCTGAAGACACAATACCCAACGAATCACAAGGAATATATGAAATTCCTTACCACGACTACCCGAGAACATATATAGGACAGACGAACCGACGAGTATCAAACAGATCCTACGAACACGAACTAGCAGTACGTAATTCGGACATGACCTCGACTCTCTTCAAACACCACCACGAAACCGGACACAAAATTGACTTCAACAACACGAAGACCATTGCCACAGCAAAAACACTCCACTCCAGAATCATTCGCGAAGCAATAGAAATTGAAAAACGCCCTCAATGCCTCAACAAACGAGACGACTAACAAAGGCTTCCCAATTCCTGGAAACCATTATTATCCCTTCGAACAGATCCATTAATCAATCCTTTTCAAACCAGACCTGTATACGGTCCGAAAGTTTCATACAGCTATAAATACCATCCCTCTATCCACCAAACCACAATCTTCACTCTGTCTAGATGAGCGCTGGGGGTTAAGGAGACTTAGGCCTCGCCACCAAGTCGATAAGTCTTGAGCCTGGCTCCAAAGTGGGAGCCGAAACGTCGAAAGAAAAAAATTCCAGACGCTGTTATATATGATCACTGGAACTACTACCGGTTGAACCGCGCCTGGGGTCGTTCTTCTGTCGACGTTCCGGCTCCCACTTCGGAGCCATTTTCAAGACTTCTTCGAGACTTGGTGACGAGGCTTCAACCCCCAGCTCTCATCCTGACAAAGTGAAGAGCCGAGTGTCAAGATAAGAGCAGGGGTTGAGGAGACTTAGGCCTCGTCACCAAATCAAGAAGAAGTCTTGAGAACGGTGGGAGCCGAAAATTTGTGTCATTTCAAGAAAAGTTATTTTTTTAAGATTGGATTCATGTTCCAATATCGTCACATTATCATAATCGGGCAAGTTATCGAAAGTGATTGAATGTTGAGCTAATGAGCAAGTTTTTTTGAGATTTCTAATATCGCTTCTATGGGGACATTTCCGTTCGAATTGTAAAATATGGTTTCCAATGTCCGTTAGGAGAAACAACTTCTCCCGCATTTTCATTCTTTTACATGTATGATAATTACTATTTTACAGTTAAAGTTTTTTATTATATTTTTACCATAACGTCGATGTGTTGTGATATGTTGTCTTTCATATTTGTAGTAAAAAAGGATTATCAACCTCAGATTCGTCGGATATGCGATGATGGGAAATTCCGGTTGGACCGCGACGTTTCGGCTCCCACCGTTCTCAAGACTTCTCCTTGATTTGGTGAGGAGGCCTAAGTCTCCTCAACCCCTGCTCTTATCTTGACACTCGGCTCTTCACTTCGTCAAGATGAGAGCTGGGGGTTGAGGCCTCGTCACCAAGTCTCGAAGAAGTCTTGAAAATGGCTCCAAAGTGGGAGCCGGAACGTCGACAGAAAAACGACTCCAGGCGCGGTTCAACCGGTAGTAGTTCCAGTCATCATATATAACCGCGTCTGGAATTTTTCTTCCTTCGACGTTCCGGCTCCCACTTTGGAGCCAGTCTCAAGACTTCTCGACTTGGTGGCGAGGCCTAAGTCTCCTTAACCCCCAGCACTCATCTAGACAGAGTGAAGATTGTGTGGTTTAGTGGATAGAGGGATGGTATTTATAGCTGTATGAAATTGTCGGACCGTATACAGGTCTGGTTTGAAAAGAATTGAATAATGGATTTGTTCGAAGGGATAATGATGGTTTCCAGGAATTGGGGAGCCTTTGTTAGTCGTCTCGTTTGTTGAGGCATTGAGGGCGTTTTTCAATTTCTATTGCTCCGCGAATGATTCTGGAGTGGAGTGTTTTTGCTGTGGCAATGGTCTTCGTGTTGTTGAAGTCAATTTTGTGTCCGGTTTCGTGGTGGTGTTTGAAGAGAGTCGAGGTCATGTCCGAATTACGTTCTGCTAGTTCGTGATCGTAGGATCTGTTTGATACTCGTCGGTTCGTCTGTCCTATATATGTTCTCGGGCAGTCGTAGCAAGGAATTTCATATATTCCTTGTGATTCGTTGGGTACTGTATCTTTAGGTGAGCGCAGGAAAGATGATATTTGAATGTTTGCTATATACTGCATATAACATGCCTCCAAGACATAATAATTATCCGATTTCTCATTGGTTAGAAGAAAGGCGTGCTCGTAGCACGCAGTTCAAATTTCTAATATACTTCGAAAGAGATCTGGCGGTGTACAGGGGGAACTAGGAGTGAAATCATCGACGAACTAGTTCACGTAGTTCACTCAAGAGACCGCTCTTCCCACCTAGGTCGTTCCCGAACTACCCAATCCTACCTAATTTACGCGAAGCAGGACTTTTTCTTGGAGGTTAACTGGAAGTTATGGAAATGAATTGGAGCGCTTTCAGAGTGAATTTACATTGAAATTATGATTTCAGTTTGGAAATGAATCGGAATGAAATAGAACTGGTGGTACCCAAGGACGGCTAGTCCAATGCACAGAAGTGAACAAGTGTTGGTTGAGGAATTCAAAGACTAATCTAACGAGGTATCAGAAGACTCTCCTCTGTATTCGAAAATAATCATAGAACCTCTCAGCGAGCAAGTGGATTTTTCAAAGCGAATTTCATGCTCTACATTGTTTTCAAGTATTCTTCCGTAATACTGATGTTTTGCGAATAAAATGAAAAAAATCCATCAAATAAGTCTATTTTTGTATTTTTTCCTGTACACGTTCCTATACACTTTCGATTTCATAACTTTACTGAAAAAATAATTGTTTCATCAATCCTAATCTTGAATAGGACAGTACGGATGGAGAAATTAATGTTTATAAGCATTCATTATTTGAAAAATAAATGTTTCCGGAATGTTTTTTTTTGGCTCGTTTCATGATATGCCAAAAAATAATCTGAGAAATATCCAATGCTATTCAACGTTCACTAACCCGATTTTTTTCGTGAACTGCCCCTATTTCAATCAATCAATCAAAATTTTATTTCCTGAGACTCATTACAAGCATGGAAATTGTCAAAATACCATTCGCAAAAATCGCACAAACAAGAAAACTGTAAAAATAAAATCATAATAAGTGGAGTTACACATGATGTAAGAATTTGAATGGAGCCACGAAAAAATAAATAGTTTGAAAGAAATATAATATACGGCAGTAACAATAGCACCATTTGAATCTATAAGCAGTGTTCCCAATCGCTCAAGTTAGCCTGAAATAATTCATCGATCGTGTAAAATGTAAATTTCAGCAACAATTGTTTAAGATTGTTTTTGAAACAATTTAGATCATTGATCTTTTTATGGAGACCGGAAGTTTGTTGTATAATTAAATGGGCATAATTTGAGAACTGTTGGTTACCACTGTTAATTTGTGATGAAGTATAATGAGGTTATGATTCCTCTCGGTGTATAGCCTGAAGCAAGCCGAGTATCATCCCTGTTCTTGAACCTATCATTATGTGTTCTGACATAAACAACCGTTTTGAGTATGTAGAGTGAAACAACTGTCAAAACCTTCAGCTTTGAGGATAACTCTCGACAGGATTCTCCATATTTTTCAAAACAAATGGTTCTCAATATTTTTTTCTGAATAACTAAAAGTTCATTCGTTCTTCTACAGTTGCCATAACAAACTATACAATCATTGAGTGCGCATAGTAGTAATCCATTGAGACTTCAATTGTAACAGAATCACGAAAATTCCAAATGACAAAACAATGCTTGGATAATTTGCTCGAAATAAAATCTATATGATCACTCCAACTTAACCGAGAATCTATATACAGGCCTAGGAACTTTGTTGATCGTTTTTGTTCAGTTGACCTGTTGGCCCTCACTAGGATACTGTGATTCATGTCTCTGAGAGAGAAAGTAATAGTATTTGTTCTCGATAAATTCAGAGTGAGTCCAATTCTGCAGCAGTAACCTTGCATATTATTTACCGTGGGATTACCTTGTAGTGACATTCCTGCCTGATCAATAGAACTGCATGTAACTGAAGTATCGTCAGCAAACTGAACTGTACATTTTTGGGGATTTATATTCGGGATGTCGTTTACAAACAATAGGAATAGAGTAGGTCCCAGAACACTGCCCTGAGGAACCCCTGTGGTGATATTACAGGTGTCAGAATAAAAAGTTCCAGATTCGAGCGAAGCCCTAACTTCTTGAGTCCTACCCTCCGAGTACAAGCGGCATTCAATCGCTGGCGCCAGAACCCCAGTTTAGAGACGAGATCTGAGTATGTTAACGCAAGAACTAGATGTAGTGCAACAATTGAAGCTGCTAAAGAATCACATAATCATAAAATTCGTTCAAAACTTGTTGAATTTTCAAATGGATCTCGTTCATTTTGATCATTTGCATTTGCAAATATCTTTGCTGGAAATTATACTCTGGACTCATCAGGAAAAGATCCCCCGAATATCATGCCTGTCGACAGTCATATGCCTGAAATAATACTTCACCAACAAAATATAATCTGATGGAATCCCAGCAATTGTTCTGAAAGCATGTGCCACCAAATTGACACCATTACTTTGCGAATTATTCTTCCTTTCATATATCTTGGGGGTTTTGCCTAAGTCCTGGAGCACAGCAAGAGTTCAGCCAGTTCCTAAAGTAGGGAAGAAAACTTTACCTTGTAATTATAGACCAATTGCATTGCTTTCTATCATTTCCAAAGTCATGGAAAAAGCAATCGATATGTAGCTTATCAAATATCTAGAGAAAGCAGGAATAATCAATGATCGACAATACAGATTTCGCCTCCAAAGATCAACCAGTGACTTATTGGCTCATGTTTCTCATATTTGGCAACATTCAATCGAAAAATTCGGAGAAATGATAACTGTTGCACTCGATATTTCAAAAGCATTTGATCGAGTTTGGCATCGGGGTCTCCTTTCTGAACTGCCGTCTTATGGTTTACCTCCTCAGTTGTGTGCTTTGTTGGAAAGTTTCTTGTCTGATAGGTTTCTGTATGTGGTTGTTGATGGAGTATCATCTGATATTCTCCCAATAAATGCAGGTGTTTGACAGGGTACAGTTCTGACGCCCACTTTGTTTCTGCTTCATATCAATGATTTTCTCGAGAAAACATCTTGTTCAGTACATATTTTTGCGGACGACAGTACTCTTCATACTAGTTTTTCTTCGAGAGTCCCCATCCCAGCTCGAGAAACAAAAATTCAAAGAAACATTCAAGCCAATAAAATTAACGATGACCTGGTAAAAATAATAGAATGAGGTAACAAGAACTTGGTGGAATTTGATGCTTGGAAAACGCAGGCATGTCTCTTCTCAGGGGAAGCCGATCTATCATGATCTAGTATTCAGATGTCAGGAGTAACTATTCCTAAAGAGTTAAGTATATTGATACTAGGAATTACGATGAATAATAATCTCTCATGGAAAAACCATGTGAAATCGATTGCTAAAGGTGCTTCCCAGCAACTTGGATTTCTATTTCGTGCAAAGAAAAACTTCACTTCTCGTCAGCTTCTAATGATCTACAAGGCTCAGATACGACCTGTCTTGGAATATAGTTCTCATGTATGGATTTCGGCACTAAAACATTCATTGAAGCTTCTCGACTCTATTCAGAGAAAGGCAATCCGTCTTGTTGGTCATTTTTCGCTCACAGACTCGCTCACTCCATTGGAACATCGTAAAAGGGTCTCTCTCTTCAATAGATGTTTTCATAGCCGGGGATCTTTTTTAATAGAACAGCTAAGAAAGAATGTAGGCTTTCACGGCCGGTGTCAGGGCAGCTAAGCTTTGCCGAAAGAAGTTTTTCCTGAGGCTTACGAACTTCAAAAATTCAAAGTGAATGTTAATTCGTATCTTATGTTCCTTGATTCACGTGGTGTTCTTTGAACATTACATGGCTTCCCTTTCGTGTGAATCTACATATTAAAAAAACAATTCAGTGAAAAATGAGGACAAGAGAGAAAAATGTACAAAGCAGAGATTTATACCTGATAAATAATACCTATTTGCATAGTAAATTTAATGATAATTCATTCATATTTTGCGAAAAAACGAGTTATAGCAACAACATTATTATTATTATAAACCATGTACAGTGGCTTTCTTTAATTCCCCTTCCCGTTTTTCTCAACTCAAAAAATTGAAAGGTGGGATGATTTTGATGTATGAGTACTATATTTTGGAGTGAAAATGACAGATGAGAATTCCAAGATGGCGACTGTGCGTTATCTGCAAAAAACGTTCCTGTGTTCGGAAATGTACGGCGTGATATATCGAATAGGCTGTTCTTATGTAAAAAAAGGTCTGAACTGATCTCAGCTCATTTTCTCAAATTATGAGGTTAACGTTGTATTTGGGCAATTATTTAATGTTTCGCCATCTTGTAGTAGTTGTAGATATTGACTCAATATTCTTAGGGTTGTACAGTATCCGTCAACAGCTACGAATTGATCGGTCACGAAACCACCTTTCCATAAATTTTTTTTCCAGATGACGAACAGTCGCCATCTAGAATTTTTCTTTTGTCAATTTCACTCCTGAATATAGTGTTCATGCAACAATTTCATTTTCCCGACGATTTTTTGAGTTGACCCGTTCAAAAATTAAAATAGTGGAGGACATTGAAGAAAGCCACTGTATATAGTTTATAATAATTATTTTTTTGCTGTTACTCGTCTATTTGCGGAATATGAATGAATTAAGTTCAAAGTTACTATGCAAATATTCATCAGGAATAATTCTCTGCTTCAAACATTATGTTTCTTGTCCGTCTCATTTTTTCAGTAAATTGTTGAAATTTGTTGTGATCAAGATCGCACATTTTTTGTTTTTTAAATTTTTTATTTGAGCTTTGAACACTACAGTCCAACAGTTTTTATGAAGATCCATTGACCTGCCCCGGATTACGAGATTTAACAATTTTCACGGCACCCCACTAAACTGCCATCTGAGTAATATCCCAATTAATGTTGTGAGTTACTGACTTACTATGGATTCGACAATGATGTTGTTGGTCTCATTCAACGCCATATTGTATATATCTACTCTACACAACCTTATATTCAACAGTACAACGTCTTTCGTGATGCTATCTGATTTAAAGAGACGTAGATATTTTTCTTGTCTTCTACTGAACATCCAGCACCAATTTCTATTTTGAATAAGTGTAAGAATTTGAAACTGTTCTTGGATTCTGACTTTTCAATCGACAGGTAAATTGAAATTTTTCATTTAGTCAAATTTCTTACAATGCCTTGAGACAACTTTTTAATTTTTAAATATTATATCCACCCGTCTGAAACTCAAACTGTGTGAATCACTGAACTCTCTTTCTGTTAGCCATAGTCTTAGTTCACAAGTGCCTTTCTGCTCAACTTTTTTCAGCGGTCTCGAATGAAATGGGATTTGACAAATATTTCGAAAAACTAATGAAGATTCTTGAAATCAAGGAAAGAATCGAAATGAAGGGGAAATTTCCTGAAAAAATTTATAATAAGAATATTAAATATTCATTATTTCATTATGGGGGTGGAAATACGACTGCAAACCACTCCTATGTTTCTACAATGGACAAAAGATGTTTTTAACATATTTATTATTAAAATTGAGGAATAAATAATCACGCCCTCACTTGATATATGGATGAACAATAATCCGACGGAAAAAAAATATCGCAATTTTTCAATTACCTAGTAATGCAATAGTCTCTTTCGACTTCATTATGATATTATAAGTGTGATAATTGTTAATTTATGAATTAGAGATTTTTGTCATCGATTTGAATATTTACGAAAAAAAAACTTCAAATAACCATTGAAAAAATATTATGATTTCAATAATCAATTCTTTCACTGTCTGAAACTGTATGTTTCTTTAAATTTTTACTCGTTTTCCCTAAAAATTTTTCATTGCTCGATAATGTATTGGTTTCCAACCATTTTTTATATCAATATTGAGGAATTATTATTTTCAAATCCCAATTGGTATTGCTCTTAATTATTGAAAAAAAATAGTTCAATTTTTATTGTTCACAATATTGTTATGAACAAATAACTGAACAAGAATCATCATTATATAATTCCATGAAGAGTATAAAAAAAATTGTTTGTTAAATCGAGTGGAATAAAAAAAATACGACGTAGAGATTCATTTATTTATAACAACTCCTTTATTAAATAAACGATAAAAAATCAAGTTGAACTGAATAGTTTTTTCTCGAACATCCGAGAGCAGAATGAATTATATTCACAAAATGGTTCCTTGATATTGATTACAAGTAGTAGAGAAAAATTATTGAATAACGAATACGTTTCCATCATTTTTATAGAAAATATGTTTCTTCAATTATTTCATGAACAACGCATTTCTATTTTGAAAAATGTGATAGAAAATTAAGGAAAAAGCTTCCATTCAGTTTCTGATAGTAAAAAAATGGGTTAGTGAAAACATTGATACAATTTTTCTTCGAGGATCAATAAATTTTTTCATTTTTGTGAATACCCAGATAAAAAAATTGAGAAATGTTTATTTTTCCAGCGGGAATCTTATTCAAAGTCTTTCGAGAATAGCTCCAGAAAAAGAGGAAAATATTAGTTTCATAGATTAACAATAATCTCACTTGCAATATTCATATTAAAAAAAATAATAATTTTGTATTGCATAAATTATAAAAGAAATATTATATAATGATTTTTCTGCCGGAATATTATTTATTTATTTATACATAGGGTAACTGAATTTTTTCCTGATTTTAATATGTTTATGTAATATGTTCAAACCTTTTTTTCTGTCAATGAGGATAGGATTTGGGGCGGAAGTGGCTAAGCTCATTCGGTGGTCTTGTCGCGATGCTGGCTAGCTGGCCGCGATACAATATAGTAATAGAGGAAGTCAGAATGATCAGTTAGAGAACCGAAACATCAAACGTGGAGGAGATATAAGGAAAATAAGGAAGCTGCCTATATTGTCAACCACGATTTATTCAGTCACCCCAGCGTAGGAATTCAAAATGTTTGGAAACCACTCAAAGAAAGGATGGACCAACTTCGGCTCGAGAACCTCGTGCCAAAACGTCCAATTCCCGCTGGAACCCATCAGCCAGTTATGATTTTTTTTCAATCTTTCAACCCCACCTCACCCTCACTGACGCACCAAAAAATGATCACATATCTCATTTCATATGTTATTTGTCATCCTAAATCCGAATATGCATTTAAAATTCCTCGACAGAGCCTTTTGAAAATGTTATGAATTTTTTTGATCTTTCAACCCAACTCCACCCTCACTGACGCTCTGGCAAATCATCACATATCTCATTTCATATGTTATTTGTCCTCAAATTCGAATTTGCATTCAAAATTCCTCGACAGAGCTTTCTGAAAATGTTATTAGGTTTCTCGGTTTTTTACAATATCCCCTCATTTTACCCCCTCAACGAGGCGACAGATAGTCACATCTTCTATTTTCAATATCCACCAATCATTGAATTGAAATCTGCATCGAATCATGCAAAAATACTTCTTATTTACATGGTAACAAATAATCGAGTAAATTTTTCTCAGAGTATCTTGTGGCTGTGGCTAACTTCACACCCGTCTCCTTGTGGACATCCCCTCATGACCAGTCCTCCCAGTGTGATGTCTTCTACATTGATGCTTATTGCTCTGCTAGAGAGCATCTTGAGTATCCATTCTCCTTCTACCAGGGGTATATTCCTGGAGTTGAGTTGTTGGGTAATTGTTGGTAAGGTTGTTTCATCAAACGCTCCTTCGATATCTATGAATATACCCAGGGTGGATTCTTTGTTATCCAGTGATCTTTCTATTCTGCCAACTACTTGGTGAAGGGCTGAATCAGTGGACCTTTCCGGAGTATATGCATGCTGATGAAGTGGGTTGTGGATTAACACTACATCTCTTATATACCGCTCTCTCATAACCTCTCCATTGTTTTGAGAAAGAACGATGTGAGACTAATTGGTCGGAATGCTTTTGGAAAGGTGTAATCCATCCTTCCTTGTTTGGGTATGAATACCATTCGTACTTCTCTCCACTTTCTGGGAATATACCCCAGAGCTGAAGAGGCTCTGAACATTCCAACCAGGTGCGGCATAAGAAGTAGGGCTGGTCTTATACCGTCAGGTCCTGGTGACTGCAATGGGGAAAAGCGTATCGATGGGGTAGAACCCACTTTAATTTTCTTCGCTGAAGGACCCACACCGTCATTCGACCTACAGGACTGCATCTGTTGACGATGCATATTATCTTTACGACTGAATCTTTCACCATAACCGTTACAACAAAACATTGTTTCAGAACTATTCAGTACACCCGATACTCAACTAATTTCCACGAGTGGGTAGCCCTTCTTTCATATGCAATCTTCGAGGAGGGGGAGAACCAACCGATTTCATTATCGAAAATACTCAAGGTTATTTGTAGGTCAGACTCATTCAAGTTACATGTTGTATCGAAACTTACCATTGTTTTCATGCAGACAAGGTTATTCAAGGCAATGATCACTTCAGAGAGTGTAATATGTATTCCTCCTCATTAGGACATTGCACAAAGTCATTCGATGTTAGAAAAATATTGACTATGATGTTGTTCGATCGCAGACAGCCCAGACACGATTCACAAATTTCAATGTCATTCAAGGTCAATGCAGCTCAAGCTAGCCCATGCCAACACTCAAGGTTATTCAAGGTCAAATTTGCATGCGACAGTCGTAGTAAACTCACATAGACGAGTTCAACTAAGACCACGCCGCTGAAGATGGCTGCCGCAGGTGTCGCCGAAAGCTCCGGAAGTAAAAATTCCACTACACGGCCCTCAAGCCCGAAAAACCAGAGATGTATTAACACCGGCCGTGAAAGCCTACATTCTTACGTTTACTTAACTGTTGGTGATATGGTTAGGAAAACAGTTCCATTTCTTGCACTCGATTAAAAATGTTCTTCTATTATGTTAGGATGCCAATTTGTTGGTGATGTTTGCCCATTCTTTGAAGTGAACCACAGCGTTAGGTCCATATTGCCTGTTGATGTCTGCATAAAACCCCATGTCTTCAAGTAGAGAAGTAGTGTTTGATTTGACTATATTGATCAGGATGAAGGTATCTTTGATATTTGGGTATTGTTGTCAATTGGAGGGCTTCAGTAAATGAGTACTATTTTCTGAGTATTCGAGCTTTCGGAAAATTTTATTTCGGCTCAATTTTCGTTTAGCTGAAATCAGTTACGTAAAAACTGTAGCCATGGCAACCGTTGCTATGGTAACGAGAATACAAAAACCCGGTTCCCATGGTGCGAAAATGCGTGGTTGCCAAGTTGCCTGATTTAGTTTAGCTGAAATCAGTTATGGAAAAACTGTTGTCATAGCGACAGTTGCTATGATCAAAAGTAAACAAAAACTCGATTTTCATACTGCGGAAATGCGTGGTTGCCAAATTGTCTGCAGTAGTTTGGCTGAAATCAGTTGAGAGAAAGTTGATGTCATGGCAACCGTTGCTAGTATTAGTGACAAAGAAACACCCGATTTCCGCTCTGCAGAAATGCGCGGTTGCCAAACTATCAACTAGAAAATGAATCGAAAATGGTTCTAGAAATTTATTGGGTTACAACAATAAAACCGAATCAGATTGTTTAATGCATTTTAACACATCCTATAGTCACCATATTCTAATCCGATAGCACTGAGTAGATGTAAAATAGGATCTATTATGTGTTTTTTACAATATCGCCCCCATGAATATTCACAGATTCTGTTTGCGAATTCATCTTGAGGGACGTGCTGAAATCAGTTACGGAAAAACTATTGCCATGGCAACCGTTGCTATGGTAACGAGAATACAAAAACCCGGTTCCCATGGTGCGGAAATGCGTGGTTGCCAAGTTGCCTGATTTAGTTTGACTGAAACTAGTTATGGAAAAAATTACCATGGTAACCGTTGTCAGGGTGAAGAGTAAACAGAAAAAAAATTCCCGTTTCGCGGAAATGCGCGGTTGCCAACTTGGGCTAGTTATAATTTAACTGGAATCAGTTATGCAAGCAATATCGCTTGCCGCACAGGCCACATACTCTAAATAAATAAAAATAAGATCTTCGCTAGCGTTGTATCTTGTGTACTGGTATAATATTATTACTTGGAGAAAAAAAGAAAATAGTAACATGAAGACAAGCGGGTCCGGCCGACATTTCGCAAACCTGCTCGCGTTATATCTTGTGTATATCTGGATCTAATATTTGAAATATCCTATGGTAGATTGAATCCCGACTATATTTGGCCTGAAAGTTTTGGATTTGGAGCAAGGGTTCGATGCGAATCAGATATATATATATATATATATATATATATATATATATATATATATATATTTACAGCATACTGATGGAAGAGAAGAAAGACGTGTAGCGTGTAGGTATCTTTTGTCCACCAAATCAATCTGCCGAAAAAGCACCAGTTTTTTAAACTG
Organism: Zygogramma bicolorata; assembly: GCA_032362365.1. Taxonomy (NCBI): domain Eukaryota; kingdom Metazoa; phylum Arthropoda; class Insecta; order Coleoptera; family Chrysomelidae; genus Zygogramma; species Zygogramma bicolorata. The sequence continues at coordinate 530,817 of JAVJAQ010001202.1, read as the reverse complement.
ACAATTCGATGGATAGAATCGACATTCCACTAAATCACAACGATCAAGACAATCAGTGGCCAGTGTTGAAATACGAAAAAGCGGCTAGCTCTAGAAACAGAAAGGGCAAGACAGAGTATTGAGATGAAACAACGTGAATTGGAGAATGAAATGAAACTTTTGGAACTTGAAAGCGATGTTCGTGCAGCCGAGATATCGGAAAAAGAAGAAAACTCATCATTGCATTCTTTCAATAAGGAACAAGACATGAACCTATACCCTGATGTTAGAATAGTGAATACACGTGAAAACTCCCCATCGAATTCAGTTTTAGACTGTCAAACAACTCGTACATGTTCACCTAATCTTAATCTACAACCTGTTCAAAATGATGTCGACGACAACTATGAAACTAACTCTAATTTTTTCGAGGAAAAACCTAACGATAATGGTGAGAAACTGACGGATATTCAATTGTTATGCAAAACCCTTGGTGATACCATCAGAGCAGTTTCTTCAAAAACGGAACCTGACCCCATGATGGCGAGACAAACTGTGGAGAGAGACTTTCCCATATTTAGTGGAGACTCTGCTGATTGGCCGATATTTATTTCTCAATTCAGACGAATTTCCAAAATGTGCGGATATACGGAAGAGGAGAAAATGGTTAAATTGCAAAAATACTTGCGAGGTGAGGCAAAATTCGCAGTGTCAGGTATGTTGCTTTCTCCTCATAATGTGGAGTTAGCTTTGAAAACATTTGAAATGAGATTCGGAAGACCCGATCAAATCATTGATCCCCTGATATTCAAAGTAAGTACGATACCATCATTCAAAGAAAGTAATATGGAACATATGATTATTTTTTCTACGCACATACAAAGTCTTGTTGCTACGATCAAGTCATTAGATTGTGAAGGTCATTTAGCAAATCCACAAATTTTGAAAGACTCCATTTATAAATTGCCAAATAATCTAAAACTTCAGTGGGGAGAAATGGTGGAAAGTAAAGGAGGAAAAGTTAATTCGGAAGATTTCGGGAAACGGGTAGCAAGAAAAACCAGAGCGGCATATTTTGTTAGTACCAATACGAGCCCAAAACGCACTTTTGATAAATACGAGAAAGAAAATAGAACTCATAAGCTTCTTCAAGAAACAATTCTATTGACGACTGATGTAGCAATGAGAAATGAATGTGCTTATTGTAGATCAAAAGAGCACAAAATTTTCGTATGTCCCAAAATGAAAGAAGATAATGTTGTAAACGGTGGGAAATTATAACAAAAAATAAATTATGTTTCTCGTGTCTCAGACCAAATCATCAGAAATTAAATTAAAGAATAAATGTGGTATTCAAGGATGTCAACGTCCACATAATTAAATTCTACACAAAGAGAATTGAGAAACTGTTTCAGACTCTAGTCAATCTACTGAGAGTCATGGTGATATAGAAAATGTTCTTACAACTAGAAATGATAAGAATAACGTTTTGCTTAGAATGGTAGAAGTTAGACTCTATGAGAATAATAAGTCTTAAGAATGTGTGGCGCTTTTTGACGAAGCATCAACAGTAACTTCAGTTGATCAAAGTATTGTCGATAAATTTGAAATTGAGGGTTTTTCTCAGCCATTGTGTATACAGTGGACGAATAATTTAGTTTCTCGATGTGAAGATTCGATTCAGTTTGACATCAAGATATCTGGAATAGATGAAGGTTTGAAAATATTCGCCATGAATAACGTCAGATCAATTAGAAATATTTCCCTACCATTCCAAAATGTTTCTGCCGAAGACTAGATGAAATACCCACAATTGAAGGAACTTCCTTTACATAAAATTGACGAGAGACCTTTTATATTAATTGGTCAGGACAATATATGTCTGTTCGTGCCCAGAAAAATATGTGAGGGCCCTCGTAATTTACCACTGGCAACAAAAACAAGCCTTGGTTGGGTACTTCATGGAAACATCGATGAAACAAAAATCTCCAACGAATATATTTTTCACATTTGCAATCAGGAACATTTTGATGACACACTACATCAATTGGTAAAAGAAACTTTCACATTGGAATCTTTTGGAATTGGAGCCAATCAAATCAAACCAAACATAACCGAAAATAGGGCTAATGATATAATGGAGAAAACTGTAAAACGAGTAAATGGATTTCACCTGAAAGTAAAACCAACGCTCTCAGACGCTTGCAATGCATTGAGAAAAGAATGGCTGAGGATGAAGTATTCAAACATCGATACTGTAAAAAAATTCAAAACTACATAGACAAAGGTTACGCTAGAAAACTATCGACCGAAGAAGCATCAACTGAAGGACAACGATGTTGGTATCTTCCCCATTTTGCCGTGTTCAACCCAAATAAACCGAAAAAACTTCGTATCGTCTTTGACGCAGCAGCCAGATCTCATGGGGTGAGTCTTAACGATAATCTTATTTCCGGACCTGACTTGTTTGCCTCGTTAACAACAATTTTAATGAATTTTCGGTTGTGGAAAATCGCCTTCTGCAGCGACGTGAAGGAAATGTTCCACCAAATCAAAATTCGACCTGAAGATAGATCTGCCCAGCGGTTTTTATGAGGAAATGGTATACAAATGAAAAAGTCGAAATTTATGAAATGGAAGTGATGATATTCGGGGCAACTTGTTCACCGACCTGTGCACAATTTGTGAAAAACTTGAATGATAAAATAATGACAGATTCGAAACCAATTCTAGATGCAATCACTAGAAAACATTATGTTGAGGATTACTTGGATTGCAAGGACACTGAGGAAGAAGCAATATCGACCATTTTGGAAGTCACTAGGATTCGAGTTAGTGAATTGGATTTCTGACTCAGAAGAAGTGATGAGAAGGCTAAATGACAATGAAGATATAATGAAGAATTTGAATTTTGATAACCAATAATCTTTACAGAAGATTCTTGGACTATGGTGGGATGCAAAACAGGAGAATTTCCAGTGTAAATTGAAAGACACGAAAGAAGACGAAGTACCAACGAAAAGAAATATTTTGAGAAAAGTAATGACCGTTTTCGATCCTTTGGGTCTGATAGTTAACTTTACAATACGTGGCAGAATATTTATGCAAGATATTTGGAAATCAGGTACAGGGTGGGACCATCTTGTTGACGAAGAAATTCGGAAAATTTGGAATTCTTGGCCTTACGATTTGAAAAATATTATCACTGAAGTTCTTTTTCCTAGGTGCTATTCTTTATTGATTCCACAATCAGATAAAAAAGAACTACCTACCACTTCACTTCCTATCAGGAGCCTCCAGTGGTAACAGTCCTCCAGGTGTATTTGAAGAAAAATACCTTCGACAAGAATGGAAAAAATCCCAAAGACTTACTGATGCGTTTTGGAGAAGATGGACATAGTTATAATAATTAACGAATGTACGCCACGGAGTTCATGGAAACTTGGAAGGGTGATAGCTGTTTTTCCAGGACCAGACAGTAGACCAGTAACGAAGCTCTGCCGATTCCCGACTGAACAAATTGTAGACCAGGGGAGAAGATTGCCAGGGGGAGAATGTAGCAGCGACTGAAGATCCTGTATATGATTTTGATATTAACGACAAGTAAAAACAATTTTTGTTGAGACAATATCCAATTTTTATGATATTATTTGACGTTTGTTTGTGAAAGTTATAAAAAAGTCTGTTGAAAAGTAAAAACGAGACGATTGTATCATTGACTCACCAGAGTCAGATTATAAAATAAACTGGCAAAATAAAATACATAAGAAGAACATTCTAAAAAGAAGTTGTAAAATCTTCAGTGAAATATTGACATTTGTCAGACTACTTGTTGAGATATGAAATGAATATTTGGTTATTTCTCGAAATGATACATATAAGTAAATGCCCAAACAATTTGAATAAAAAATCAGAGATTCAAAATTAAGGCAAAATTTACAATTAAATTTCAACTTTCGATCAATGATTTGTATTTTGAAGACCTAATTCAGTTGATATTCTTTACAACTCAACTGTACTTTACACACTATACATGTCCAAATATTCATTTCATATATTTAACAAGTAGTCTGACAAATGTCAACATTGCACTGACAATTTCACAACTTCTTTTCACAATGTTCTACTTATGTATTTTATTTTGCCAGTTCATTTTATAATCTAACTCTGGTGAGTTCTACTCTCATATATTGTATCACTTTCAAACCCATTTACTTTGTAGAAATTCTTGAAAAAAGAAATAAAATTTTGCGAAACCTCGAATATTCAGAAAATAGTACTCATTTACTCCCTCCAATTGACTACAGCCTAATTAATTAAAATTGAATTTTTAAATTTAAATTAATTAAAATTCAAAAAAAAATATTTCCGATAGCCTGTTTCATTCTAAACAAAAAATGTCTCTTGGGTTTTTTGCCCAAAATAAACCAGTTCGCAGCAAACAATTATTTTAGGAACAACTACAGAGATACATCGTCATAAATGCGAAATGGATTTATTGTTATTTTGTAGTTAGTTCCTGCATCAAACGATAAAAGGGTAATAAGCCAAACTAATTTAGTAATAACAAACCACACAACATGTAAAATCATAGTAAATGTTCAATATGTCTACCTTCAGACATTACGCATGCGACTAGACGTCGGCGCATTGAGCCACGTATTCGCTCGAATATTCCTGGAATCTCTCTGATTACCCTGCATGCATCGATGATGCGGTTTCTTAAGTCCCCTACATCGCGAACAGGAGTACGATAAACCAAATGCTGTAAATGCCCCCAAATAGAGAAATCGAAAGAATTGAGATCCGGGGATCGAGCGGGCCAGTTCTGTGGGCCTCCTCGACCTATCCACTGATTTGCATATGTTTCAGTTGAATGATGACGTGCTACTTGACTAAAATGGGCGGGAGCCCCATCATGCATAAAAAGCATATCCCTTCTGACGCCCAGAGGAACTGTCTCCAGCAGTACTGGATGCACTTCTCTTAAAAATTGAACGTATGCCTCACCATTCAATCGAGGAGGTAGAAAATGAGGCCCAATTAAATAATCCCCAATAACTCCGAGCCACACGTTAGGAGAAAACTGTTCTTGATGGTTAGTTTCGACAATAGCGTGAGGATTTTCATCAGCCCATATGTGGTAATTATGAAAATTAATAATCTTGTCCCGAGAAAAACTACATTCGTCTGTGAATTCTATCGTCTTCAGAAAGTCACAATTTCTTCTAATCATTTCCAGCATCCAATTGCAAAATTCAAGACGATTCGGAAAGTCTCGCGGTCACATTGCCTGTACTCGTTGCAGATGGTAAGGGTATAAAAGTTGTTCCTTTAAAATTCGAAATACCGTCATATGATCAACATTTAGTTGGAAAGCAATCTTTCTGGTACTGGTAGTAGGTTGTTCTTCAATCAAATTAAGTACTGCTTCCTCGAGCTGTGGTGTTCGTATTTCCCGATGGCGACCACAATCCTGCTTTCTTTTGTCGAATGAACCATATTCTCGTAATCGTTGATGAAGTCGAGCAAATATTCTATGTGAAGGATGCTGCCGTTGAGGATACATTTCAGCATATCTTCTAGAAGCTTCTAACCCATTTCCCTGCGACAGACCGTAAACGTAATGCATATCAGCCATTTCCTCATTTGTGTATGCCATTTTAATAACAAGTGAATAATTAAAGTAACAAATTGAGAACAGAACAACAACACACAATTAGTATTAATTCAATTTCGAAAATTCACAAACTGACAGCGTCATACCAATTCAATTGTCACTATCGCTGATAGCGACCTACTAGATAGATCAGTTTCGTATTTTCGCATTTATGACGATGTATCTCTGTAGTTGTTCGTAAAATATGTTTTTGCTGCGAACTGGTTTATTTTGGGGAAAAAAAACCAGGAGATATTTTTTGTTCAGAATGAAACAAGCTATCGGAAATAAATTTTTGAATGGTGAACAAATAATTAGACAAAAAGTTACATTGGAAATACATTTTAGGGGTTGCGTTTTCCACCCCTTACAACCATGGGGTAAACCAAATAAATCACTGGCTAAGTGTCTCTTTGGTAGTACAAAACGTCAGATTAATTTCAATATTGTAACTTTTTCAGTGCTTGTGAAAAAAATTGTTATACAAATTTTATGTACCCCCTTTAAGGAGAAATCACCTCCTTAAATGTTTTACACTTATTCAGTTACACCCTGTATATATATATATATATATATATATGTATATATATAGGAATATTTTGTTGTTATATTTTGATCAAGGATGTTTATTACTGTTTTGTATAATGTTGTTAGTTACAAAAATAAATCTCGAGACATTGACAGTTATCTATATTTTTCCATAAAATACTCCTATATTGATAGTTATTTCAACTGGTTATGGGCCCAGGAAGTTAATAAAGATATATATTTTGAGTTGTATAATAAAGAAGATGGATAACAAAGTTGTAAAGATTGAAAAATTGGGAGATAGCCGCAACTGAAGGCAGTGGAAATTTCAGATCAGAATAATACTGAAATCAAGTGAGCTACTTGAAGTTGTTACTGGAGAAACATTTAGACCAGCATGTGGAGGAGGTGCTGGTGATGCCCAACTGAAATCAGAATCCAGTCTTCACCTTGTCCAACCACAGTTTTACTCTGAAAATTTCCAAGATGATATTGCCACACACTTTTCTAAGCTAGAGTCACTCGGTTACCAATTGAAGCAGCTTGGAGAAGGGGTTCCTGAAACTATGATGATGACAAAAATTCTTGTGACTCTGCCATCAACATATAACCTTTTCAACAGCGCATGGGAATCAACTCCAGATGATGAGAGAAGTCTTGCCAATCTCACATCAGGACTTCTTTCAGAAGAATCTTGTATGCTGAATCAAGTTCGGCAAGATTCTGGTCAATCATCCGCTGTAGCAGCTGAATACACACGCGATAAATATCCACCAAGGAGAAAGGAGGAATACCCGGAAGGAAAGTGTTTCCATTGAAAAAAAATTTGAACAGTGGATTACTGGATGAGAGATTGCCATTTCAAAAAAAAGAAAGAAAACATGCCCTTTCTGCAGAGACAGATAATCCAGGCGAAGCTCTGGCAGGAACGTCATTTCCTCAAACACCCAGTTCCCAATACTGGTATGCTGATTCTGGGTTATTGACCATATGACTAATAATTCGAAAAGATTTTTCACGTATCAAGTCCATTATTCCTTAGAATTGGCAATAGAAAATATTTACCAGACAAGGGTGCGGGAAACTTCAATATTCTGTGTTCAGTTGATGGATGGAAAGTGGTCGAAACACCACCTATCTGATGTTCTTTATGTGCCGAACCTAAAAATGAATTCATTCTCAACGGGATCTGCTATGGATTAAGGTCTCAAAATGACGTGTGATGCAAATGAATGTTGTTTCATGAAAAAAATGTCACACTAGCAATTGAAGTTCTTGATACAAAAAATGAAGAAGTTCAAGCAAATGTTACCTATAAAAATGGTTTGCAGTTATGGCATGAAAGATTGGTCCATCAGAACAACAATCAAGAGAAGAAAGTACTCAAACAGCATTTGCTCATAGAAACTGTTCCTGAAGAAGATTTTTTCTGTGATTCGTGTGTTTTTGGCAAGCAACATCGGAAGCCATTCGTGTCCAGTAATGTCAGAGCCATACGTCCTGGAGAAATGATCCATATTGATGTTTGCGGACCCTTTCAAACTCCTCCAGTGAGGAATTCCAGGTACTTCATTTTGGTCAAAGATGATTACTCACACTTCAGACAAGTATACTTCATTCAACACAAGAGTGGAGTGAAAGACAACCTGAATATATTCATCAAATGGATGAAGAATCAGGTGAGTTTCAACATCAGAAGGATTAAAACTGGCAATGGACTTGAATATTGTAATCGAGACGTTTCCGTACTTCTGGAGAATCATGGAATTCAACGTCAGAAAACCGTACCCTATACACCAGAACACAACGGCTGTGCTGAGCGAGATAATAGAACCTTAGTGGAAGCAGAAAGAACCATGATTCAAGCAAGGAATTCGGTCATGAAGCTGTGGACAGAGGCAATCAATACTGCAGTTTATGAACTGAACAGAACTGGTCCTGGTGGTACTGAAGACAAATCTCCTTGTGACATGATATTCGGCGAAAAACCAAAAATCAGTTATCTAAAAATGTTTGGTTCCAAGGTATTTGCACATATTCCCCACCAAATGAGGAAAAAGCTAGATTCAAAAAGTGAGGAGAACATTTTCGTTGGATATGCAGAAAATATGGAAGGATATCGAAGATGGTATCCTACAGAAAACAAGGGTCAAGTGAGTCGTGATGTTATATTTCGCGAATACGTAGATGAAAATGATAAAAGTGGTACGATTACAGTGCTGATTGAACCTTGCAACGATGATGATAACGAATACCAGGAATTTCTAAGTTTTGAAGTTGATAAGGACGAAGAAGAACAGCAATTTCGAAATGATACTCAACATCTTTCAAGAGTCCTAGCAGAAATTCTGTTGACGAACTTCAAATACCACATGAGAGATATGTTGATGAAACTCATCATTTACGTGACAGAAATGCTCTTACGATGCCTTCAAGATATTGTAACTCCCATCAAGCCATGTCTTTAGTAACAGACACTATCGAAACACAAAACTATAAAAAAGCTGTGAATTCAAACGTTAGGATCAAATGGATGATGAATACAGATTTCTTGTAGAAAATCACAGTTGGGAGTTAGTGGATTCACCTGATAATCGCAAGGTGATAGACAACCTTTGGGTATATCAGATGATCAGGGGTTTCAATCGGAGATATGGCATTGATAAGGACACTTTCAGTACAGTCGTCAAATACAATTCTGTTCGAGCTATATTATCAACAGCAGCCATGAAAAATTCGAGACTCAGACAGTTTGACATAAAAACTGCTTTTCTACATGGAGAAATACGGGAAAACATTAACGTGGGGCAACCTCAAGGAATCGACAACGAATCAGGCCAAGTTTGCAAGCTTTTGAAGAGCCTGTATGGTCTGTAACAGGAAACGAGGTGTTGGAATGACAGATTTACTTCTTTCCTGTTGAATTTGGAATACAAGCATCGATTTCAGATACTTGTGTTTTTACTAGGGGAGGGACAACAAAACTTTATTCTGCTCTTTATGTAGACGATGGATTGATAGCAGCCTCTGACGACAGTGAAATTGTCAAATTCCTGTCTGACATGAAAATAGAATTCAAAGTAGAAATAAGTGATGCTTCATATTTCCTTGGATTGGAAATATCAAGACAAAACAAATGGTTCCATATTCCTCAACCAGAGAAATTACATTGAAATAGTTATACGAAAATTCAGAATGAAATGTTCAAAATCTTCATCAGTACCTGCAAGTCTAGTTAGTCACAAAAATGAATCTCGACACATTGACAGTTATCTTTATTTTTCCATAAAATACTACTCAAAAGTCAGTTATTTCAACTAACTGTTTTTGAGAAACGATAAAACCTCTCAAAGCATCTGGATATTATATTACACCGCCAGAAAAACAATTTCAACATGATCATCGACGAGTATTCCAAAATGACCAAATTTAAAGATCAAATCTATCTAACACCTTCAACGAAGTATCCTTCGTCACTCATAAATTGGTATTGCCAGTTTTTCATACTGAATCTTTTGTGTTAATCTACCAGGTGGTACGAAGTACGAGTCGAGTACCTACTCAATTCGAAAAAGATAATCTGTGAACTAAGTCGTAAAATCTAAAGTATTTATGTCTAGTTTATTATCCTCTTATTTGTTAGTATTAGTTTCTTCTTGCAAATGACATTTTATGAGGTGACTAACACTGCATACTGGCTGTTCGATTGTACTAATTACATTAGTCAAAATAAAAAGAGCGCTGTGGGAATTTGTCCAGAACCATTAGTGTTGAATATACTTGGTGTTTGATTTTTCGGAATTGTTTCTTGAAACATCCAGTATTCATACAAAATAGGTACCTAATTTGCAATAGGGCCATATAGAGTGTCCTGTCATGTTGTATGCTTTTATTCTTAAAGCGCGTACACAGTCACGGAGATCAGAATAGTTGATTCTCAGAAGAAACAAAACTACCGGAAAAGAAGTAATAACTTTCATTTATGTAAAGGCAACTCTGCCGTGCATAAAATCGGTGGACGAGCAAGTGTCAACGGTGTGTTAAAATTAATTGTTGAATGTGAAATAATTTTCATGACAATACAAGGGACAAGTATTGAAAATCGTATCGGTACATCTTGCCCAATCCAACTTGACAGAGGGATTCGCCAAACATTCGGTTGCGCATTGAACTTCATGTAGGTTCAAAATGGCTGATTGTCCCGCACTGGGCAGTACGTCATCATTTCCGTGGCAAAATGAAATGTCTGAGCTGTATTGTAAAAAAAAGGAGAAAAGTACAGCCCTGTAAACTATTTGCTCCGATTCGAGTAGAGTTTTCGACTTGATGATATCCCAATAGAATTATTTGGAGACTGAATATAGATAGCTGATAGGATCAATTGATTGAAGAAGTTGAAGTTACGGCTGTAAGTGAATCTATTGAGGAATAATTTCAAATTCAAATTTCAACTGACGATTCGTCGAAATGGACAATGGAAAGAAAAACAATCTGACGTGAAATATATTAGTTCAGTAGCTGTTGAATATTCCGATGATGGAAATGTATATTTACCACCAAAGTATCCTTGTGCTGGTGCCTCAACTCAGGAGAAGTTGAAAAATTTCCTTGTTTCCACCCCAGACCAACACAATGCCGATTGTTCTAACTTTTAATTCTATGTGGAAATTGTAATTCGAATTTGAGAACGAACCAGTCTGCTATAGAATGCAAAGGAGTATGCGTAATATATTTCCATTCGAAATGTTCGAATCTGAAATACTCAGAATTCGAGATATATTCTAAGGAATTCAAGAAAATGAAAAGAACGGTTGTGCTCCACTGTTGATTATGAAGTACATATCAGTAATAATAATGATGCAATGAAATGAAAGGGGAGAGAACTGAATTCGTAAATGAAAATGAAATTTTGAAAAAAAATATTTCTATTAAAAATTAAGTAAATGACCCAAAATACTTTCTCAATAATGAGAAACAGTTGAAATTGAAGAAAAATATTGAGGTAAAAGGAATACTGATACTCAATATTGTTGAAGATCAGAAACTTATTAAGAACGAACTGGAGAACTGAAAACGATTGGTTCCAAGGTGAATAGTAGTCAAATGAAAATACAGAGAGTGAGATAAACTAATAGTTATGATGGGGAGCGCGAGCGTCAGCGACCCAGTGGACCTTTTTCGCAAACCCCGGCATCTTCACTCACTCACTCCATGGCGAATACCTGTTCGAACCTCTTCAACCTTCTTATGAAGGTCGAAATACCCTTCCATTGCAAGGAATGCATTTCCTCTTCCTTGATAGTGGCGTCTCCGAAGACGTTTTGTCTGAGCTTGCTATATATTCCACATTCGTAAAGGAAGTGGAAGGAGTATTCCTCCTCCCCATATTCCGTGCATAGTGGGTCTACTTTAAATCTCATGAGAGTCAGATATCTCCTGAGGCCACAGTGTCCGGTTAGAACTCCCACGTAGAGTTAGAGTTCTTTGCGGCTCAGCTTCAATATCTTGGCCGTCTTTGCCCTGTCTGCCCCGATATCATAAGCTTCGACTGCCTGCAGCCGTCTATTCCTCTCCACTCTTTTCCTAACGTTTCAACGGTTCGCTCATTCAGTGCCGTTATTCTAGTCTCCTTGTTATGCTAAGTGTGGGTTCAGGCTAGTAGTAGGGTTGTCTGGCACCTTGCTTGGCTAGCTGGTCCACCCGCTCGATCCCTGCGTGGCCCGGGACCACATTAGCGTAATATCTTTTTCTGTCGCAAGACCCACCAGGGCGTCCCTGCACTCCTTAACCAATCTAGATTGCGTTCTGGTTGCGTTCAGAGCCCTGATTGCGTCCTGGCTGTCAGATCAGACATATACACGTCTATCTGGGCCTAGCCTCACTTCTACAATTCTGATTGCCTCCAGGATGGCATACACCTCTGCTTGGAAAACTAGTGCGTAGGCGTAGTTTTTCTCTCCCTTTCCCAAGTAAACTCCTGTCCCAGTATTCCTTTTTTCAGTTTTGACCCGTCTGTAAAACAGACCAAGCTTTCTGGGAGAAAGTAATTCGTTCCTCTTCCCACTCTTTCCTATAGGGCGTAAAAACCATTGGCGGCTAGTCTCTTTAGGAGTTCGTCCATGACCAGACACCATAGGCGAGGGGAAGGACCTTGCGAGCAACCGTCCCTCACTCTGATGTTCGCCCGGGTCTCTTCCAGAGACACCGCCACTTTCCTTCGCCGATGGCCGTTTCCACCCAGCTAATAAGCGTGGGAGGGGTTCTCTGATCCGCAGTGCATTACAGATGACTTCTGTTCTTGCCTTGTCGAAGGCACCTTCCACGTCGAAGAAGACTCCGAGTACCCATTCCTTGAAATGAAGTGCCTTTTTCACTCTTTGCTCTACCGCGTGGAGGGCTGTTTCTGTAAACCTTCCGTTGCGGTATTCATATTGATTTTCCTCGAAGGGATGCCTATTCAGTACTACTCACTACTAAACTAAGGATAAATGCAATCAAAATCAGTTTAGAAGATGAAGAAACGAAGAAAAACATTATGAGAGCAGCAAAAAACTGTTATAAAGATAAAGGTTTCCCAATGACTACGAACATTGGAATACCTGGAGTAATATCTATGATTTACTTCAATGAAGAATTGACAAACTATAACAAATACTTGCTAAAAGCCAAAGAGGTGGAGAAGAGAGGATTCAAGTTTGTTTGGTACAGTTATAGAAAGATTTTCGTGAGAAATTATACTGATATACCAATAACCATTATTGATATGAAAGATATTCAACGAATTATCAGCAGTAAGTGATTTTGATGGACAGATTTTCAATGACCTAGAACTATTTTTATACCAGCTCAAATATGATTTGCTTTGATTATACTAACTAAAACATGGAAAAACTAAATACAAATTTATTTCATATGAATGGATATGACCAACTTCATAATGAAGGTGTCAACCGAAACGATGGGGTATTGTGTTCAGCAAGAATGATCTTGCCTATAATTCTAAAATAGAACGTATAGGTGCCGCGAAAATAATTTCCATTGAGTTATTCATCAACAAGGTAGATCAAGTTGATATTTCAGCTATATATAGAACTCCTTCGACATAGCTCTCAGTCCTGGTAATCAGAACTCTACAATCCTCATTGGCGATATTAATATAAACCTTCTGTCGAATTCTATACATACTCAAGAATATTTGAATATCATGAGCGAATTCATTCATCAATAAAAATACTAGGGTAGTTGGGAATCAGAAATCGTGAGTAGATAATATTTTCATTAAAACCAAATAGTCACTTGAAATGTGTAGGTCTTTTATCTACAAATTGACATAACAGACCATTATCCTATTATACTTCATATCAGTCATCATATATCTACAAGAATTACGAATGAACCAAGGTATAAATCTTATATTGACTGCAAAAAAATTGCATAACATTTTCTCACATATTGTTTTTGAGCATAATTACAAAATAGATGACCCCGAATACCTAGAAAGTTATGTTACCAATAAAATTAAAGAATATATTGACAAGAGCACTACAAAAGAACGGATGACCAAATCTTCACTTTATTCAGTTAATAAAAAAAATGGATTGCTCAAAAAACTTTGAGATAATACGAATAATAAAGAACTGCAAATCGAGTACAAAACATATAAAAATATATTAACATCACTCATCAATCAGGCTAAAGTAAAATATTGGAAATGAGAAGTAGAAAAAAATTATCAGTTGCCCAAAAATCTCTGGTTCTGTTTAAAAAAATGTGTGGTAAATAAAAAAAATGTAATGAAATGAAATCGATAAAGGTATGTCTACTGACAAAAATGTCATAGCAAAGGGATTTTTAACATATTGAAGTAATGTTGGCAATGATCTAGCCAATGAGATCGTGAAAGATAGGAAATAAAGTCGAAAATCAAAAAAAAATATTTGATTTTTTTTTATTGTCGAATAAATGAGCGCAAGGTTCTAACTACTATCAATCTTCTTATTTTGAGAACATCCCCGGACAATGATGGAATCACTGTATGTATCACCGATGACTCATCTCAACACCATTTTTCTCACTGGGATATGTCCAATGATTTTGAAGACAGTTATAATAAAACTAATACATGAAAGAGGTGATAAAAGTGACAAAGAACTATCATCCAGACTAGAGGATTATTTGACATCACAAAATGTTTCATCTACTAAACAGTTCGAACGACCCCTTCCAATCATTCACAACAAGGATTGGAAGTATTCGACTCAATTGATATTTGAAGGAAGTGGAAAAATGAGCATGCACCAATTATTTATTTATAAAATGATGATATAAAGCGTGACTCACGGTCGATAGTAGGTTAGACGTTTCTGAAAAACGCAAAGCATGTTTTTTTTGAAAATTTCACCTCTCACATTTCCTTACCTGTTCTATCGATCTAAAATAGTTTCAGTATTGCGGCGTTGCCACTTCCATCAAAAAGTCCCAGCAACTTAATTTTTTTCAATGAAATACCCTGTATATTAACACATTATTGGAATCGCTCTAGTATTTTAATACTTTTTTGTTAATAATTAATAATAACTATCTCCATCTGTTTTCGAGATAAAAAATAAATTGTGCTAAATATGGTCCAGAACATAGCCTTAATTGAACTTAAGTACATCAGTACTCTCAATTCATGAAAAGTGGATATTTTGAGGATAGTTCGGACAAACTCGAAATATTCAAATAACATTAAAAATCGACTCCGTATCATACAGGGCGTGCTGAAATTACTATTATTTTCGTTGTGTATGAAAGTGGTCCAAAGTCCATTTCCTCAAATGAAACCCCCTGTATATTACTCGATAAATTGGAAGATGGTTAAAAATGCTTCAAGATGATATATCATGTCCTTATACCTGAACCGTCAAGTTTTCTTAATTAAGTCGCTTCTTCTAGAAACATTATTTTTTTTTTTCAGAATTTAGATCAAGCTTATAACAGTTCGGTTGCTTCTATAAGTTATTTACAAATAGTTATCAACGATGTTTTCAATCATCTTCCAAAATGAATGCAAATATCGATTATTCAAACGAAGTTCTTATGGAATTATTTATTAGACATGAACAACGTGATGAAATCATTGTCAGAACTTGTAGAAAATTCAACCAAATGTATCCTGAATTAACACCAATGAGCGAAAGGAGGTTTGTAGGGTAACAAAATATATTGTATGGAATAGTAATGTAAGGATTCAATATGATTATTCGGTAAGGACAAGTTGTTTGAATTTGGATGCTGTCTTGAATTATAGTCACGTAGTGGTATATTGAATAAATATTTATTCAAAAGTTTTGGTGGATATGAATTTTCCTGTAGAATATCTTTAAGGTATTTTAGATCATTTAACACTATTCCATACAATATATTCCCAATTTAACACCCAAACTAACGAATATTTTTCGAGATATCAGAAATATCAAAATTTCTACAAAATGCCAAAAAACAATTTCTTCACTCTATTCAAGAATTAAAACTCCTCTCAGTTCCAAAGAAAAATCTCATGTTATTTATAGTATTCCGTGCACTTCTTGCAATTCAGTTTATATAGGCGAAACATCTCGAAACCTTTCTGGAAGAATCACTTCACATAAAAGTGACTGCAGGCTAAACAAATCTTCTTGTGGACTAGCAGAATATGTTATTTCAAAAGATCACATAACGGATTATGAAAATACAAAAATTTTAACTGTTGAACAAAACAAAATTAAAAGATTATTTCTCGAAATGGTACATATAAGTAAATGTCCAAACAATTTGAATAAAAAATAAGAGATTCAAAATTTAATCAAAATTTACAATTACATTTTAACTTTTGATCAATGATTTGTGTTTTGAAGACCTAATTCAGTCGATATTCTTTACAACTCAACTGTACTTTACACACTGTACATGTCCAAATATTCATTTTATATCTTTAACAAGTAGTCTGACAAATGTCAAAATTTTACTGACAATTTTACAACTTTTTACAATGTTCTTATGTATTATTTTACTTTGCCAGTTTATTTTATAATCTTACTCTGGTGAGTTCTACTACCATATATTGTATCACTTTCAAACCCATTTACTTTGTAGATATTCTTGAAAAAGGAAATAAATTTTCCGAAAGCTCGAATAATCAGAAAATAGTTATCATTTACTGAAGCCCTCCAATTGACTACAACACCCAAATATATATATATATATATATATATATATATATATATATATATATATATATATATATATATATATATATATATATATATCTATATATATAATGAAATATTCATAGAAACAGCTCCATTCTAGAGGTAGAGTATTTCAATATTTGATATTCAATACTTTATTCCCAATAAAATTTTGACATTTCTTTGAAAGTTTTTTGGTATGCTAACTCTGAATATGGAGACTGTTTTCAATAGTAATAACTCACGGACATTAATAATCGTTCGAAAAAAATTTATAACAGATTTCGAAAGCAGGTTGCTTGGAAACAGACCGACGCCGTAGGCGGAGATCCGTTACCTATGAAATTTTGGAGTATTTATCAATGTTATACGGATATAAATGTTTTTTCTAATTATTGGAAAAAATACAGAGCAAAACCAATTTATCCTGTTACGGTTTTGACTGTAGCTTATTTAAACGCTCTACTATATTTTGTTCTCATGTTCACAACCCAATCCTTTAAAATTGACGCCAATTTTTCCGCTAATCGATTTCTATTTCAATGATACATTCTAGCATTGCAAAAGACCACAAATGATTTCCATACGAAATCTTTACTGTTTTTTTTTCAGTATAATTGATTCTGTGATTTCATTTCATTCTAGATGGAATCACAACCAAATGTTGACATTTTGAAATATTAACTATTTGAAACGTCAAAATCGAAATAAATCAGTTTGTATGTATTCATGGAAACATAGTAAAGTGAAAATAGCCCATGGGATATTTTCAGTATAAAATTGTTCTGATTGGTTGTGTTCGATCAGACGACTTCAAATTAACTGATTTTATTGGATTTTTACTTGCGTGAGAAATGTTAAATTAAATCGACCTGTAGAATGATTTGAGAGTTTTAAAAGTATTTCATCTAAAAAACAAGATATATTAACATTTTGAGCGCCTCTCACTGCTTCAGTTCCCCGGAGTAGACTGGAAGATTGATGATTCTGTGCTCTATCATACCAGTAGATCCTTTCCAGGTAAACATGTTCCATGAACCTTCAACTCGATTTCTAATGCTCTATTTTTTGGTCGCTTTGAATGATTTCTCCTAAAAAGGCTAGGTAGTCGTCATTAAAAACTCAACCACTGAAGCTTACGGTGTTGATAATAACAAACTTACCAACTGAAATGATACATAAATTTCTGTTCACCCTGTACAAATAGCCTCACTAGACACACGAACGCAGGCAACAACCACCTCAAAGGTGAACAGAGGGTGGATGCAGAAGAAAGCAAGGTGCAACATAGCTCTGACGCAGACAAAAAAGTGGAAGAGAATTAAGTACGTAGCAGATGTACTAACTTAACATCATGCATCATGCTACAACTCGTGAAGTATCATATAAAAAATCAGAAGACATCTGCCCTGGCTTTTGTTCCCTGGTTTTAACATGGGCGCCGCGCCAGGTAATTGATACTATTTTCTAGAAAATCAATTGTTGATTATTGTCAAAAAATGTGAGTTGGGATGAAGGTTAATTATTGTGAGAAGTGGAAAGTTTTCTTCGACTTTGTAGGTTCAAGGTCGTATTTTCGATAAAAAATTGATCAATCCACTTTATTTCCTTATGAAACAGTACATGTTTTTATATATTGGAATTCCGGAGGGGAGGATTTTCATTGTTCGGACCTTGATGATGGAATTTATGGACAGAAGTGTAGAAACAACATTCAGGTAAGATACATATCTGAACTCGATGAGATAAGAACTACTTAAATTAAAAAAAAATTCCAAGCTCGTATTTGAGAAAATAATTGAGGGTATCTCCCTCAGAACGAAACTTCGTATCGAAAATCAAAGCACGGTACATCGAAACGAAATAAAAACAGAGAAGAAAGTTTCATGAACACATTTCCATATTCCCAAACATATATATATATATATATATATATATATGTAGAAATTGATGTTTTCACGGATCTTCCTTAAAGAGCGGCTGACGATATAATCATCAATAATATCGGACCTAGTCGGATAATAACTGGAGAGAATCATTATAAATACCAGTTTCCATGGAGAACAATGTTTTAGTAGCTTCAATTCTATGTAATCTCAACATTTCGTAAGTAGATCCACTGTATTCCGCATTTTGTATCTGAAATTATACTTCATTATAGCGTTCCTGAAGAAGAACTAAATAAATTTCGAAAGCTTGAACAGAAATAAAGAGTGTACTTATTAATTCAGACTGCAATACCCGATATAATTCCATCATCTATATATATATATATATATATATATATATATATATATATATATATATATATATATATATATATATATATATATATATATATATATATATATATATATATGTTTTTTTTATTTTCCTATAATGAAATTTCAGATGGACCCTGGCTAATGACACTTACTCTCAAGTTCTCTTACTTACTCTGTTTTGCTTTCTTTTTATTTTCCAGCTCAGTCGGCACGCCAAACATGTGAAACACCTTCATACTGAGGTGTTGTTATTTTATTAAATTCTCGAGCATCTAAACATAGTCTAAGTTCACCATTTTTCATTTCTTCTACAAATGGATTTATATAATTTGTGGTACATTTTTCAATTATTTCCTATTCTATCATATTCTACTCACCTCTCACTCGTTCTCTAAATCTATATGGAATCGGATAACTTTTTGATTTGAAACTCTCGGTTTCTCTGACTTCTATTTTGTGTACATACTTCCTTGCTATTCTTGACTCATACATTGTCAATCTTTCATACTTTCTCAATAACTCACAAACGTAATATTCAAATTTTATATCACACAAACGTTTCGATTTCTCAAGGCTTATTTATATTGATGCAGGTAGTCTGGAGTGTTTAATTACTTCTGTCGGGTTCAGGGAATAATCATCATTATTAGTTGCCGCACTACCTGCCGGGATTTCATTGGTTATTCTTGATTTCCTCAGAATGGGATGCCAAATTCTGTTTAGACTCAACGCTTCTTCCTTTCTGTTAAAATTGTCCGCATGTTTTTGGATCTCTATTGCCTCCCGTACCGGTCGGCTATGGTAACCCTGGTTGGGGGCAATCAGTTTTGCATTTTCGAATAGAATCCTGTGGTCACCTTCACTCAGTGCATGTTCCGCCACCGCCGATTTGTTGGTTTGCCCCAGCCTGCAGTTCCTTTGATGCTCTTTGAGCCTTGTACCCATGGATCTTTTCGTGGTACCAATGTAAACCTTCCTACAGGTGCACGGTATGCGGTAAACCCCTGCAGCTGACAGTGGGCCTCTTTTGTCTTTTGCCAACCTGAGTCTTTGTTGGATCTTGTTGGTCGGCTCGAAAACCGTTTTTATGTTATATTTTCCCAAGAGTTTCCCAATTCTGTCAGTGACCCTCGGGATATATGGCAGATATGCATTCGCAACTACCTGAGAGTCCTCCCTGTTATGAACCGTGGGCCTCTTCAGTTTCATGGCCCTGTTGATCTCAGATACACTGTATCCATTTGACCTCAAGGTCACTTGAAGATGTTCCAGTTCCTGCTCTAGATGTTTTGGTTCACAAATTCTTCGAGCACGTTCAGTTAGGGTAGATATGACTCCTCTCTTTTGACTGGGATGGTGGTTCGATAGTGCGTGCAGGTACCTATCCGTGTGCGTGGGTTTTCGGTATACTTTGTGGATTAGTCTAGCACCACATCGTTCAATCAGAACATCTAAGAATGCTATCTGCTGGTTCTGTTCGGTTTCCATGGTGAATTTGATGCTGGGGTGTTGAGCGTTCAGGTGGTCCAGTAAAAGGATCAGAGCGTCCCTTCCATGTTTCCAGACGACGAAGGTGTCATCCACGTAACGTTGCCACAGGGTCGACTTCAAATCGAAGGCGTCGATTGCCTTCTCTTCAAAACGTTCCATGAAGAAGTTGGCTACCACTGGGCTCAGTGGACTTCCCATCGCCACTCCATCCAATTGTTCATAGAAGTTTCCCCTCCATTGAAAGTAACTCCGCGTAAGGCATGCTCCGACGATATCACTTGGGAACAGGCAGACTATCTCCCTCAGAGAGTCTTCCAGTGGGACTCTGGTAAACAAGGACACAACATCGAAGCTAACCATGATATCTGTCGGTTCCAAGGTCAAGCCTCTAATTTTACCAACGAAGTCTGTCGAATCCTTGACGTAGGAATTTGTTCTCCCGACATGAGGCTGGAGGAGTGAGGCCAGATGTTTTGCCAAGTGATAGGTAGGTGAGCCTGGGGCACTGACTATAGGTCTCAGTGGCATGTTGGGTTTATACACCTTCGGAAGACCGTAGAGCCTGGGTGGAACGGCTTCAGTTCTGAGAATGGTTTTCTGTATGGTTTCCAACAGTGAGGATGACTTGATGAGTTCGTTTACATTCCTCAACCTTGATTGTGTTGGGTCCCTTCTAAGTTCATTCAAGAAGTATGTCAAGATGTTGTCCAATGGTTATGATTTTTTTGTATGGATATTATAATGGGGCATTAATTGATACAGGGAGTAAGGTTTGTGCAATTTCTCATGATGTGTGGTAGCAAATAAATTGTTCAAATCAAATTCCACATTTTTCAGTGACAGGAATTCGAGTGATTGGTGTGTTTAAATCAAAATTTCAGAAAGTTCTTTTACAGGCTTCACTTAAATTAAAAATTGAAGATACTGAATTTTGTTTTGAATTCCTAGTAATAAATAATTCATCACATCCAGTGATTATTGGTTGTGATTTTTTAAGATATTTTCGTTTCAATATTCCACTATCTGAAAAGTGTTTATCAGTGAAATGAGGTGAAAAAAGTTTATTGATATCTGAAATGGAAGTGAATCCTCATTCTGTAGAAAGTGACAAAGTTTCCATTACTGTGATTGTGAATAAAAGTGGAAACAGTGTGATATATTCAGAGCCACATATTGGGAAACACTTTTAAGAAATTGTAGAAAACTGTCCAATCTTCTCTAGTAAAAAACAAGAGTTGTTTGAGATATTGGGAAAATACAAAATGATTATCTCAGATAAACCTGGCCTCACAAATGAATATGTACACACCATCGAATTACTGGATTATGAACTACCTCGACAAATTCAAGAAATCGTGAAACTTCTGCCTGGAAAGAGAGTGATGAGTTCCCTTGACCTCACACATGGATACTGGCAATGTCCTATAAAGGAAGAGGATAGACAGTACACAGGATTTATGGTTGGGAAAAAAACCTACAGGTTCCGATGTCTTCCATTCGGATAGAAAAATTCGACAAGTTCCTTCACTCGTTGCATGGACACTGTGCTTGGTCCAGAGTTCAAAAGCTTTCAGGTGTCTGTCAATATGACAGAATGTTCACTCCACATTTTGCTGAACTATCTGCACCACTCAGTAAGTTACTAAGGAAGGAAGTTTCCTGGAATTGGGGGCAACAAGAAGAAAATGCATTCGTGAATTTGAAAAACGAGTTGAAGAATAGCACCTTGTTAAATCATCCAGATGTAAACTTGCCGTGGTATGTTTCGTCTGATGCAAGTGATAAGAGCATTGCAGGTGTTCTTTTCCAAGTGAGCGATGGACAGAAGAAAGTAGTGGCATGTGCATCACGTTTATTTCTAGACAGGGAGAAGTGTTATGGAATTCATAAAAAAGAACTTCTTGCTGCTTTGTTTGTGATTCAACGCTGGAGAATATATTTACTTGGTAGACATTCCACCCTCTTTACAGATTGCAATGCTTTGACATACATCAACACCTGCAGATTGATTTCAGATTGTGATCCATCCCATTTGGAAATGACCAAAATGAACGAGAACCGTCTGAAAGTGTTATTAGAATTACCCAAGGGAGGGTGAATTTCGATCTGATAAAGATCAGGATGAGTAGTGAGGAAAAGGTCCAATGTGTTGGTACATTGGATATTTGTATCAGATGAAACTTTTTCTAGAGATCAATTACCCTAACACTGAACGCACGCCCAGCTGAGAAGGTTAGCATCTCCAGGAGGAGAAAGTTGATACTCAATCAATTAATCCCATTCATGTGAAGGTATGTGCATGACTACAAAACCGAGCCTTCGGCAGAGATATTAAGAAAGATATGAAGATCATGTTCCTTATTGTCAACCTAAGTAATGAAATATTTGTGAATCACAATAGTTGCCTCTTCAAATAAGGATTTTTGGCTTCATGTAAATATTCAGAAGCAAATTTTGTGAATACATCATACCCCAGGCAATAGAAATTTTTGGTTTGCAATAAATCTCGTAAACTTATTGTTTTCAATTGGCGAGAGTGAGAAGTGTGTGGGCCCGGCATCTTTTGAAATGCGTTTTGTTCAATATCTCATCAATGGTGCATCGTTTCTTCTAAAGGAAACAAAATTTGTTTTGTCCGGTTCTCCCCAATAAAATCAGTGTTTTTGGAGTTATTGCGAAACATCTTGGTTGCAATGAATCCTGCATGGAATTTACCTATAGGTTTACAATTTCATAGCTACTAAAAGTCACCAGAAATATTTATTTGACTGAACTTGCAGATTCATACATTGCTGAACGACGAAGGAACATTTGAAAATAGTAAATAGTAGTTTGTACAACAAGAGTGGATATGATGGCCAAAGTTTGAGCACAATGCCTTAGGTTGATGTGGCCAATATCCATTCAAGTTATACAGTTAGTTTTTCCTTCGATGAGGTAAATCCTTCAGAACTCTCTTTCGAATATCATATTGATAATCAATTTTGGATATAGAGTATTTTTTCAATATTCATGAGAAACTCAAAAGGAAAGAAACTTTATCAAATTCAATATTGAAGGATAAGTTATGATATTTCTATCGTTGAGAAAAAGTAGAGGAAAATTTCGGTTCTGGTGAGACTCCACCAACGACTTTAAGTTGACTGTCTCAGAGAGCGTACGCCTCAACCAACTACGCCATTAAAACTGTACACCTTATCCAATCCATCTTGGCACATAAATAATAACGAAAACGCCCAGCAACCTCTGTGAAGTGTACTAAGATGAAAAAACACGTATTATATTTATTCACTACGTTAAAATTCATTCCTAGAAGGTATTTTTTTTTCGTCATGGTCTACACTACCAGTGTGCCACCGGCAAAGTATCTGAGTTTGTGCCAGGATGGAGTGGATAAGCTGTAATTGAAACCATCCGCTTTTGCAATTCATAGGTAGACAGTACAGAATTGTGACGTTTCCACAAGGTTGTCCCTGGTATCCAAGTATTTTATTCTCTGTGATTGGTGGTGGAGTCAGCGGACTGGAGTCGCCTACGTATCCGTTCGGAACTATGAAGAAATGGTCAAAATAATATTTAATTTCCTAGTGATGCATTCATCAAAGTCACATTCACAGAGGGCCGTAAATTAATTCTGTAATTTTTCTTTTTGTACGATTTACGAACCTCAATTATATTTCGCAGACATAGACAGAGCTGGGCCGCATATTTACACACCCTCACATACGACGGCACCAGCGTGCTGAAATCTGTGTGGTATAAGAAACACTCCGAAAGCTCACTGATTTGGGCACCTACGGATATTTTGCGCGCAAAAAAATCGTATGCCAGCGCTCTTTTTTGCCTTAATACTCAACAGTCTTTAACCTGATGTCAGCCTGAAACACGTGCTCATCATGCAGAACGTTGTGATGGAGGAAGAATATTGAAATAATGTCATTCTTCTTCTAAAGCGTGTTGGTCCAGATATAAGATTGTAATAAAAGCATTTTGTGACTTTGGTACATTGTTGTCAAAACAAAAAATTTCAAGTGGAAAGAAAATACGTGTACAGCTAACTTCCATTAGTACAATAGATAGCCAGAAAACACTAACCTGTGGATCGCGCAGGATTCAGTCTGGGAGCCCCTTAAAGGAGGAAACAAAAAACAGAAGAAATCTTTCCGAAAACATAAACCTCAATCAGCAGCCCAACGCTGAAGGCCATGGTGCAAGCCATTAGTTAGACTTCAAAATAAGTTTAATTTCTCATATATATATATATATATATATATATATATATATATATATATATATATATATATATATATATATATATATATATATATATATTTATATATATGGCTCCAAAATCGGAGCCGAAGCGTCGAGAACAAAACTCCATACGCGGTTCAACCCGAACTCAACAACAATATATATATATATATATATATATATGTATATATATATATGCTGGCTGGAACTTCCGGTTGATCCGCGTCTGGAAAGATTTACTTGTCTACGTTTCGACTCCCATTTCGGAGCCATTTTCAAGACTTAGTGACCTTGCGTCTAGGTCTGAGTTGTCTCACTAGCTGGCTATCATCACTGGA
Source organism: Zygogramma bicolorata (assembly GCA_032362365.1). Classification (NCBI taxonomy): domain Eukaryota; kingdom Metazoa; phylum Arthropoda; class Insecta; order Coleoptera; family Chrysomelidae; genus Zygogramma; species Zygogramma bicolorata. The sequence goes on along the minus strand of JAVJAQ010001202.1, from coordinate 506,093 downwards.
GAACGAGGATAGAAGGTTGGTGGGATTTAAGGGTTCATTAGTAGTTGTGGCAGGATCAGGTATCGGACGGTCGATGGGAGGTTCGAACGGATTGGTTCCCGACATACTTCTATCCACTCCGACTTGGGAACCAATCCGTTCGAACCTCCCATCGACCGTCCGATACCTGATCCTGCCACAACTACTAATGAACCCTTAAATCCCACCAACCTTCTATCCTCGTTCTCCAGTGATGATAGCCAGCTAGTGAGACAACTCAGACCTAGACGCAAGGTCACTAAGTCTTGAAAATGGCTCCGAAATGGGAGTCGAAACGTAGACAAGTAAATCTTTCCAGACGCGGATCAACCGGAAGTTCCAGCCAGCACATTTCTGACCGCGGAAGCCTAGCCGATCAAATATATATATATATATATATATATATATATATATATATATATATATATATTATGTGACCGCAATTTTTTTTTTAATAAAAAGGTATTTCAATATTCGTAGCTATATTATTTTGCTCTGACTTCTTGAATATTGAAACGATTCGCTAGGTTCTTCAATAAGCTCTCCTAGAATGATTGTTGGGCTCAACGTTTCACATATTTCAGCACCTTGGTGTTCTAGGATGTATGGTAAGGCAGAGCATACATGCGTAGGTGCCCAAATCAGTGAGCTTTTGAAGCGTTAATTTTACCACACAAACACAGATTTCAGCACTCTGCGCTGGTGCCGTCGTATGTGAGGGTGTGTAAACAAGGCCGTACCCAGAAAAAGTTTTCGGGGGGGAGGGGGTTGTGGCACCAGGCGGGGCCGGAGGCCCCTACAAAAGAAAGTTAAAACTAATTATCAAATATCCCATTTTCACGGCATTTCAAGCTTCAATAACAAAAGTTAGGACGACACTAAATAATAAATGTATAAATAATAAAAACAAAATAATTTTCCCTGTTGATTTGGTGTCTAGGAAAATAAATAGATTGACAATGCAAATAGACTCAACACTGTTTAGTACAAAACAGTACAAATTTATGTCTGTAGACAATAACAGTTACATTACAAAACAAAATCCATTCTTCTGTTCTTTTTTATTGCGCATTCATCGATCACTTTGTCTGTTGAAATTTTATGGCTTCTGTGAACCGACATGAGAGCCAGTCCGCTTAGTCTGTCTTGTCACACGGATTTCTCAAGTACGTCTTCAATCGTTTGAGAGTGGATAAGGTCCTCTCAGCAGTTGCAGTGGTCACTGGCAAAGAAGCAAATATTTTCAGGAGGGTGAATATGTTAGGAAAAAGTTCCCTATTACATTGGCTTATTGCCTCAATGGCACAAGAAGGCTTGTCGAGTTCTATTTGTTTTTCCCAAAACGATTTCCACAGTGAGTACTCACTAGATACTAGTTATAGATCAACCATCTTTTCATAAAGTTTCAAAGATTCAACGTCTATTTTCTCGTTCGTTGATCGTTCGTTCAGTTTCGGAGTTAGCTCCCAGTAACATATAAAAACGAAATTTTTTCCGAAAGTAGTCAGAGTCAGTGACTTGCGAAAGCAAATGGCAGCCTTTTTTCGTGCTGCTACCTATCGTGATAGCGCCTAACTATATGCTTTACGGCAACTTACGAAATGAAACGCTTCGGTCTACGCCGTTAGCGGCGGATCAAGTCCATCCACGAATTCCACGTAGGTGAATGGGTTACTAAAATTATAATAAATTTGACAAACTATTCACGTACATTTTCAACTAGAAGTTGGTTTGAACTCTTCCTTATCTACCTATGAAAAAGAAAAGAACAATTATAACTTGAGTAATGCGTTTGAAAAATCTTTTTTTTTTTTATTTCGAGGGGGTTTCAACCCCTCTGACCCCTTCTGGGTACAGCCTTGTGTGTAAATATACAGCCGGGTCGGCTAGGTTTGCGCTTGTAAAATCATGTGTGATTTCTGTGGGACGATCTTATCGAGATCTCTCAATATGCGGTATGCGGAGGGTTACATAAATTGAACTATTTCTTTCAATTCTGAATAGCTTTGTTTTGAATGGGAAATTAACGTTTCCACACATTTTTTCAAAAAGTTTATGAGATTAGTTGTCTATTTGATGTTTTCCTTATTGCCCCCCCAAGCTAAGAAGCTATACAGTAGTCTATGGTGTTAATAGGAAAAAAAATTATATGAAATATGAAGAATATGAAATTGAGAAACGATCGATTTATTCAAATTAGACAGGCTATTTTTTTCTCCAAATGCGTGAAATTGAAATCCTCTGAATATTATATCAAACTTGGAAACGGCAAATGTATATGTCAAAAATAACTTTGTTTCATGTTAGTCACAAGTCATAAAAGGCACATATTTTTGTCGCTTGGGGAAGAACATACATACCTACATATTCAAATTATCATTACTATGAATACATTCCATTTCTCAAAGCACTTTTTCTGTCTACTCAATGAGAGTGACAGTTGCCAAGTTCAATTATAATCACTCGCATATTCCACCATTTAAGATGAAATAGTTCCGAGAAAAAATGCTCTTATGATAATACAATATGCTATTTGTCTTTTATTCCATCATGAAGCTTGATAACTACATTCAGGGAGTAGTATAGTTATGCTTGTACGAAAGGGAAATAAGATTAGCGGTGAGGAAACGCAAAATATTTCTGCTGAATATGAATCGATTTGATTGGGAGTTTGACAGAATGTTGGGCGTAGCTCCCAGATCAAAATCCATGCCGTTCTGCTGTTATACTCTGAGGGTGATTAGGACTCCATCTAAAACGTAGAAATTCATGTGTTTTTAAAAACATGGCAGTTGATAGAAAAGTGAATTTTGGAGAAGACATATCAATTACAGCTTTTTAGAAATCAATATTTTTCAATTGAAACTAAATTGTAATTTGTAAATCGTAATTTCTCCATAAAATTTCCATTTTTCATAACTCAAATACTAATAATGAACCGTAAAACTGCTAGATGAAAAAAAAATCTTATTATTCACTGATTTTTTTATTTTTATATACTGCAAATAAATGAAATATGGCCGTTCAAATCTTGTATTCGCATGAGAATAGTACCTACCTTCTACAAGATTTTTCAGGTCATACTGGAAATTTCAACGAAGGGCTGAAAGGTGGTGCAAATTCATTCAATCTTGTGGCTCCAAAAATTATCTGAAAGATATTCCTCTGATGGCCCATTTTGTAGGGGGTGATCTTCGGAAATACTCAACCGCTTGACCAGAGTTACCCGTGAAGCCATTGAAATCGAAAGAGTCCCAACTGTTTCAATAAACGCGACGACTCGCGAAGACTCCCCAATACGTGGAAAAAACACTTTTGGTCCGACATACTTCCATTTACTCCGACTTGAGTACTAATCCGTTCGAACCTCACATCGACCGTCCGATCCGTGATCCTGCCATAATTACTAATGAACCTTTAAATCCCACCAACCTTCAATCCTCAATCTCCAGTGATGAAACAATGAAACCCAGTTAGTAAGACAACTCAGACCTAGACGCAAGATTACTCAGTCTTGAAAATACCTCCGAAATGGGAGTCGTAGGAAACGTAGAAAAGGAAACCATTTCAGATCGGGATCAACGGGAAGTTCCAGCCAGCATATATATATATATATATTTGTTCGGATAGGTTTCCGCGGTCAGCTGTATGTTGTTGTTTAGTTCGGGTTGAAGTCACATTTACTCTTGAAAATGGCTCCAAAATCGGAGCTGAAACGTCGAGAACAAAACACCAGACGCGGTATATATATATATATATATATATATATATATATATATATATATATATATATATATATATATATATATATGATGGTTTGCAGACAGTGCAGCATCAAAACATATCACCTTCCATCGAGAATGGTTCAAAGAATACTCACCACTAGCCGCAAAAATTGCTATACAGAGTGGTGATAATACGCTGGTTCATGCTGAAGGAATAGACCGCGGGCATATCTGACAGACGACAGTAAATGACAGTCGTCAATCCAGCCTGCTGGACATACAAACCTGATTTACCTATGCTGAGTGTGTGTTTATGTCATATTTTAAAACCTTTTTTCTCAATAAAGGCTCAATTTTGTGCGATTGTGAAATGTGGAAGTAATAGCGGCAGACATAATGTTTCATTCCGTTGATTCCCTTCTATTTTCGACAATAGAAAAAAGATCAATCCTCTTGCTGAAAAGAGATGTGAATTGTGGATTCAGGCAACTAGAAGAGCAGATTTAACTTCTTATAAGTTGAAATGGGCAACGGTGTGTACATTTTGTAGAAGATATTTTCAAAGAATCTAGGAAACATAGGCAACATAATTTTTTTTTATTTTTTTCATTTCAGACAAGCCAAGTGCACTCAAAGATGATGACAATATAGACTGGGTACCAAATCAATTACTTGGCTACAAAACAAATATCAATGCAGTTCAAAGCATTCAGAGATTGTATCGTAGGGAGCAGCGTGATAAAAATGACATCGCAAATATTCCAGTTGATATGGATAAAATTGATGATGATTCTTTGTGTGAATGATCCAGCTGTTCAAAACTTGAATATTGTTGATGAGCAAAATCAAACTCTGAATGATATAAATTAACCAGTTGAAGAAGTGGAACATGCACAAAACTCTGGTGAACACCTATGTTCCGATATTGATTTCGAGTTGCAGAATTATCGTGAAATCCATCATCTCCGGGAAACTTTGCAGACTTAATCTTTCCCATTGGGAAGTTTAAAGCATAACTCATCTAAATGCCTTTTTTATACAGGATTACCATATGAAAAGATGGTTGTGGTTTATAATTTTGTAGAGCCTTATATAACATATCCTGAATCTGTTCCTTCAAAATTATTATTTATTAAAGTACATTTTCAGTATATTTTTCACAAGCTTCACTCGAATCCTTCTAATCCATTTAGATATAAACATATTGCATGAATCCAAACTTTCATAGTCTTGAAGTCTTCTGTGCATGCATTCTCATAAACAAAAAAGTTTATAATTTCATACAACATGTCATGAAACTTTGGGAAAGTATTTCACAGCATTACTACAATCCCCAAATTTCAATAAATAAGGATCACATCCATTACTTTCCTTCAGTTTCTCTAAATATCTCTTCTGGATATCCATAGACAAGGTGTTGAAATAATCACTTTTATCAGCCATTTCACATACAATTTCCTTGCAAGCAGGAAGAATAATGAATATAGATTGCAAAATTAATACATTTATATATGTCAGGTACACTAAGGGTATACCCAAAATTAGGGTTAACCCATAATTTCTTTATAATTACGATAACAATTTCATTAAATTACCATTGTTGCTTATGGAAGTAGGGTTTGTTTGTCCAGCAGGCTGATTGACAGTTGTCTTGTGACGTCACATGCCCGCGGTGTATTATAGGACACATTGCAATTCAAGCATTTGTTTGTGAGCAGTGAGAGTCAAGAAACCTCTAGGATGTTCTATATGTTCCACAAATGAAGAAAAATGTATTCTCAGTGGGAGCTACAACTAGCGAAGGACTTCAACTTCTGTTCAAACAAGATAAAATTGAGGTCAGAGGTGAAAAAGTTTTAGCACATGGTTACCCATAAGCAGGATAATCAGTGCTATAGAATGGCTTTCAAAGTTGAGCTGGCCGAACAAGCAAATATTGCCATTGATGACCAACTTATGCTTTGGCCTGAATGCTTGGGACATGTTGATTTCCAAAAAGTGAAGGAAATGGGCATATATGGCCAAATGGATTTTCCAACAACGTCGAGTTCACTATTTTGTGAAACATGTCAATATGGGAAATCTCAGAGGAAAATTTTCAGTGTGAACCCTAGAAGAGCAAAAGCGCCTTGTGACGCATACATTGCGTTGTCTGCAGGAAAATTCTAGAAAACAGGATATATATATATTTTTTTTTTCCTTCAAAACAAAACAAAAATGACTCTGACTGAACAATTGATCTTCCAAACAAAAAAGTTTCGTTGTAAACATTTTTTTCGTCTCGATCTCCTGTCAAAAAAATTATGTTGCTCAAATTAAATCACAAAAAGCAATCATTCTCGCCGACACTGTGAGTAATAATTCATTTTCCTGTTTGTTCTTTATATGAACTCATATTATTTGTAGCTTCCCTGACGATGACAGTAACAACTGTCGAAATATTGGAATAAAGTGTTAAAAGAGTACACATTTCTGCTTGCTGCTTTACCCAATAACAATCTTCCTCATATTGTTACCGTTCAGCAAAAAACTTCCATTTTACTTATATATATATATATATATATATATATATATATATATATATATATATATATATATATATATATATATATATCTTAATATATATAAATCTCGTGTCACAATGTTTGACCTCAATGGACTCCTAAACCACTTAACCGATTATAATAAAATTCGCACACCATGTGCAGTTCGATCCAACTTGAGAGATAGGATAGTTTAAATCTCAAATTATAGTCGCAATTTTAATTTATTGCTAATTATTTGTCTGTTATTATTTGACAGTCACAATTATCTGTTAACAGATGTCGATACCTTTCGACTGGGATGAGTAAGTAATCAATAGATGGCGCTGCAGAGCCCATCAGTTGGCAGAACAAATTGAATCAAGATGTCGATACCTTTCGACTGGGTTGAGTAAGTAATCAATAGATGGCGCTGCTGAGCCCATCAGTTGGCAGAACAAATTGAATCAAGAAATCCAGCTCAAAGAATCAAGACAGCAGAAGGTCATGCACAACCACAAATGGTTTAGATTTGGAAAATCCATGTTTTTCTCATGGGCAACTATATGTTGCGTGTTCACGTGTTGGGAAACCGTCGAATCTATTTGTGTTAGCTAAAGACAGGTTAACCAAAAACATTGTGCACCGATTGGTGTTAAATCAAATTGAAATTGATAGTATTTATAATTCAAAAAAATAGATATTAATGTTTAAAAGTTTAAGACTGTCTGCCTTGCCTACCTCATTCATGAGTTTAAGCGTCACATGTTATTTACTGTATCATACTGTAGTATACTTATATTTGTTATAAAATTAAATGGAAATAATAAATCTGATAAATTTTTATTTTGTACCTATTGATTTCTGCTTAATATCAAGTGTAAGAACATTTTAATTAATTGTGTTCAACGTACTTCCCCTTCAAATCTCAATCCAGTGAATTTGTATACCAACATCAAAATTTTCGTCTTTGTTCGTAAATAATTTCATTGTACTAAAGGGTTATAGTAGTAGAAAGTCAAATAAGGAGATCACCATATTTTTCTACAAATACCATCTGTGTGAAAAAGCATAGTGGACTCCATGACTGATGTTCTCTTATTGTTCCTCTTAGATTGTTTACTATAATGTAATATTCGCTGTGTGCAACAGAATAGTGGGAGGACTGCCGAACGATCGTGCGCGCGGGGTGGAGAAATGTGGCACTTCACTGAGCTACTACGGACAAATATACACGTGGAATACGTCGAAATCGCATATTATATACATTTAATATAATTGGTTATCATAGATGCTGTGTTAAAAATTGTGCGAATAATTCGAAAACTTTTGAATATAAATTTTACTGTTTTCCAACAGCTAAACATAAATTAGTTCTTAGGAGAAAGTGGATTGACGCCGTAAGAAAACACAAGTAAGTATATATTTATGGAGGCAGTACTTGCGACGCTGAAATCCAAACCGAAATTAGTGAACCGACAGGTCCAGTTATCATCAATAGTACAAAAAAAATCAAAAATTCAGGATGTGGCACAGAGCAAATCATAACTTTGGACAAGGCAGTGGGCACTGATTCAGCGATGGATAATAGTAAGGATAATGGAATCCATTTTCACGGATCAGTTACAAACGATGAACAACTTACAGACCTTGTTGGTGTAACATTTGACCATTTTCATCTCTTAATAGAAAAAATTGACATTACAGAAAGAATTAGGATTTCAAAAGAAATGAGATTACTAATTTTTCTGTTCAAAATGAAAACTGGATTTACGTTCTCTGCCATAAGTGCAATTTTTTCAGTACATCGAACAACAATATCACGAATTTTTTACACCATCCTTAGAAAATCTTACAAGAGCAACTGCAAATTTTATATTTTGGCCAGATAAACAAAGTATGCAAGCTACAATGCCTGATTGTTTTGAGCCACAATATGCTGATACTCGAATTATCATTGATTGCACTGAATTTAGAATTGACGTTCCTTCTGCTGTAGATGATCGTGTTTATTGTTTCTCGTTTCTCACATTATAAAAAAGGATTTACAGCTAAAGTACTCATTGGTATTACTCCTGGAGAGTATATTTGCTTCAAATCTCCAGCAGCTGGTGGTAGAAAGAGTGATTCACAAATTACAATTCAGTCCGGTCTCGTAGATTTGTTGGAACAGGATCGAGTGCGTTATTTTTTCGAAGCCAGTTCTAATAATCCTGTCCATATTGCACTTATGAAACTGAAAAATATATATAATGACTCAATTTCAGTACATCTATCAATTTTCAAATTGAAAAATTAAATAATTCTTACACTTCATTCATGCCCAAGTAATTTCAGTCAAACTACATGATTCGAATATCGAATGTGTCAATTTCATAATGCTATTATTGTCATTATGACAATGTTTACGTTTTCATAACCTACAAAATGTTAGTATTATGCTAAATACACACAAAATTGAATGTCGAACTTACTTTTTCTTCTGTAGACTCGATAAATATTCTCATATGAAAACGTCTTGTCTTCAGAACTGATTATTTTACACTTAAATTAACAACTATTCTTGAATTTTTATTCGTTCCCCATACACTCCCCGTGTCACGTAGCACAGAACTTTGCCACATTTGTACCACCAGATGTCGCGTCATGTAACGCACACAGCGAATAACAAAAACTTTAGCCACAGCAACGCGTGGCCGGGTCAGCTAGTAGGTATATATATATATATATATATATATATATATATATATATATATATATATATATATATATATATATATATATATATATATATATATATATATATATATCCTGTTTTCTATAAAATGGTGTGATTTGCTGGTCGCACTATTTCGAACTTCTAATCGACACTTACTTGGTGGTAACATCGCCCGATACATTTTGCACTTGATACGCTACTGTCTGTATTGAATTCGATTAAGGGGTGAATTCGGTGGGTGGCAAGCTGGAATCACGCATACCTTGCCGAAAGCTCAGGTAAAAATATGAAGAAGCAGCAAAAGCACCATTGTAAGACGATAAGAAAGCCATGGCAACGCGCTTGCGCAGCCCCTCACAAACAGAAATGGATTTCAGAATCCGACAAAAGCAGAACAGAAGCACTAGAAGCAGTCGACAGTCGCGCGATGTTGCTGTAGAAGTGCGTACGGCGTTTTCTTTTTCGCTTTAGTGTGCTCAGTTTAACGTTTGTGGTTCTGTTTGTTATTGTGAAATCCAATGCTTTGACTCAAGGATTTTAACTTTTTTGGACTTTTGTGCAAGGTAAGTATTACTTATATTTTATTTCTTGGCAGGCTTTTAAAACATCTCGTTTCGTCAATGACTTGGTTATCTCATTCAGAGTTTCAAACTTTCGCAATATATTTTTATGGTTAACATATTCCTAATTGAAATCCTGATGTGGATATAGAGATTTGAACAAGGATCATTGCATGAATCATAACACTCCAGTATGAACTATATTATTATTACTATGGGTGAATTTAGTCATCTCTGTTATACTTAGTTTTCATCCCCATTTTGTCTATAGGTAGCAAGGTGATTTCACATTTTGATTTAAGAGCATGTAAATATATAACTGCTGCTGTTTCAATTTTTCGATCTTAAGAACGTACCGGGAAGATACCTACCTCTAGGTATATGATATTTGATCAATAACTGAGTATCTACTTGATTCCCTTAAAAAGGGAATGTGAAACAAAATTCGATTTAATCTCTCAGGGATAGGGATGAATGAAGAACTTTGAGAAGTTCAATTACTTACACGCCTGATTTAAAAATGAACTTTCAGCTTGCAACAGAACAATTAAGACTATATCCTTTCGTATACCTATCGGTGATTTAAGAATAGTTTATCCATTCTCAATTCGAATATACCTAGTTATTTTCAAAAAATATACTGTTCATCTCTCTAGGCATCCAGGTAGATATAACTTGGCCATACCTATGAGTAACGAATTGAGGAGTAATTTAATGTTCGGAGCAATTTGAAATAAGAGTATCACACAGACCATAGTTTTTTTCATCAGTGAATTCCATCAATAGGTAGTTTCCCCTCTTGACGATTTATATAGTAATTCCCAGAGTACTTCCATATAGTCAGTAGCATCAATTGCCAGTTACCTATTAAGTACCTGCACTCTTCACTATTTCATCCTTACGCTAACCCACGTGTTCTTTCACGTGCACCTGAGGACGCAAAAAATATCCACGAGGTGTGGTTGATTGATACTTGAGGATAATTTGCATAAAAAGGTACGAATGTAGGTACTATATGACATCCTATCGTCCTTTTCTTATTCTTTGTCATATAAAGCCTACTAAGAGCTGGAATTCACACTTTCACTTCAAAAAATATCTGTCAAACAACACTTAGTTATTCGAACAGGGTGAAAATGTGGGCATTTATATCATTCATAGATTCATGATTCACATCACATTATTTTCCGGGTTTGAAAATTGCAATTCGGGGATGTTAAGACGAATTCTAACTACTAATTTATATCTCGTCGAAGATGTGGATCAGAACTTGAGTAATTAGTAGCTTGTAGTTATAGATTTCGATCCATTGCTTTCTAACTGATAGATTATGTATACTGTACCCAAACAACTAACCTGTAGGTGCTGACACTCGCTCGACTGTCAGTAAGTTAAGTATGTGCTCTTGCTTACCATAAGTAAGTAGGTATAGGTACTATTAACCTAACCTTAATCTCTGGAATGTATGTTGCATGCATAAGCATTTTTTTCAACTCTCTAGGGCTGATGATACGAAGAAGATATGTCAGTTTTGAGAATGAGAAATCAACAAAAGAAGACGAGTCACGTCAAAGCTCATTTGAATGGTGTAACCGGTGTAACTGGTAGGTGTATCTAGCGAGGTATCAAGATACCAATCCGAGTAACAATCAATATCAAATCTCATCTAAGATGTCATGAATCGAAAACACAGAAGTTGATAATGTTTGTTACATCCTGTTTGGACGATGCAATTCGTCGCTGCAACTCCGGAAATTTGCTTGTATTCATGCAAGTTTTTCGAGTTGCATGAATCTTTATTGGTGCGGTAAGTTGCAGCGACTTAGTGAACTCTGTTGTGAATTTGTTGTCGCAAACTATAAATGTTGTGGTGGCACGATTGTGAAAAATGCGGGAAAATGGTAATAAATTTTGAATAATAATATTATATTTTGAAACAGAAGTAATCCAGTGAAATCATAATTTATTACAATTAAAATTATTAGAAATGATTTCGAAAATGAATAAAATCGAATAAAATCATATATAAGTTGTGATAATACAGGCGTTTTTCTTAGTAACATTCAGTGCTATTTTTCAATATTGGCAATGCAAACTGATGGATCGGTGACATTCCTCGCAGCGACAAGTTGCCGCGAGAAATTGCATCTTTCAAACAGGCTACCATTTTTATCGTCAATCCCGTATAACTCGAGGTAAGTATAACCGCACTCAAATAGCGGTCGTTTTTATTTTCAAAAAATCACTAATAGAAATCGTGTTCTGAGTAGTAAATTTCAGTATTTTGACTAGCGTCACTAAAACGAAGTCGGAACGTTAATGCGCTTTTCAGGATAGATTTCTCAGCAATGGACATATATAGGTACCCTACTCCCCTTTTTTGAACCACATGTTTTTGTCACTAGATCTCATCGGATCTCATTCAAGTACCTACACATCTCACATTCTTCGATACCGAGTTCGATACTATTTTTTGTTTTCACAAAAAATTGGTAATTTTTCCGATGACTGTTCATCCACTTCTACCTGCCATTTCTGCAGTTATTTATAACCGAGTTTATAACTGAGACTATACAACTCGCTATGCAATAAGTGAAAAAACAAGCTACTTACCTAGAATCCAGTACTCCGAAAACATACCATTAATATTATTGCGGAAAAAAGTACTTATCGTAAAGAATGTGTATGAAGTGACTGAAACCGTATGCGCTAATAGTTTCACTGAAAAATGATCATCAAAACTAGGCTCGAAACTAGGTGTCGCATCAAGCATAAAGTGACTGATTTTGAGAAATTCTATACCCACCCTCATTGAAGTAATTTTTCTATTCCAGACGGTCATCCACTCGCAATCCGGTCCAACTCTCTAACCTGACAACAAAATACCATAACCTCCAAATACATTGTGATAATCGTTCAAGAAAAACCAACATGCAAAACGTGCAGATACAAGATGTACTCCCAGGGATTCGAATGGTGGTCGAAAAGTCCGCGGAAGGGAACTCTGGCGGAGATGTTGTCAAAAAGTTACGGATCTCCCGACTTCGCGACGTGGAGTGTAGGGTTTCGAGGGTGACTTCGGACACGGACTCTTCGCCTCTGAGTCCCAATCAAAACGATAAACAATTAGAGAGTACCGTAATCGCGGACAAGTACGAACTGTTCGAACAGGTGGAGGGAAGTTCGCTCTACAGATGCGTGGATATCAATACTCGAGAAGAACTGGTTTGCAAGGTGAGTACCTAGGTATACGTATTTGGTTGGGTTGGTGTTTCGCAAAGATATTTACCAATTTGAAGTTTTTAATAAATTCCTTTGACTTCTCAGAAAAGGGCCTGGCCACCTGAAGGTTACAGTTTGGTCAATTTTACTTTGTCTCTACGGCTTGAGCTTATATGTAGATAGGTATTTTGTTTTTCCAGTACCCATGAGAATGTGAACTTTTCATTACTGGCCGCAACCTTTATTTATTTCATTTATATATCCCCGTATTCAAACACGCTAACAGTGTTATATGTGTTGGTTAACGATGTTTTTTCACATTGAGAAAAATTGTCCAAAATCCACAGGTTCTTTGAAAATGAAGAGTAGTGGTGTTCTCGATGATGTCTCAGAACCGAGCTCATAACAATATGATATGTTCCGAATCATTATCTGATGTTTTTCAGTAGTCATCTCCATAATGAAGTGTAAAATCGAGTGTAAATTGTAGACTAACAAAAATATAACAAATGTCGTATTTCCTTCTTTGTTATATCTTGAAAGAGAATCTTCAAGAATGGAACAGCCTCGGGCATAGCTTCACCTTCATTTAACCTTCTCTGTATCGCCAACGGGTTTTGATATTATTTCCATGTGGACAGCCAAATTCAAAACACCTTGTATGTTTTAGTTTTGCACTCATTTGTTATATTTTCATAAAACTAGAGTCGTCTCATGAACGTGCGGGATACTGTTCGAAAAAATAATTCCCACCAGTTGGAGATTGACGATAGGGTGTGCGAAACTCATTTAGAATGGAAACGTAGGGGACTTCCGACAGTCACGAATATTTTCACTTCGATATCGCCTTTTGATTGTTGTTTTCCAAGTGCTATATATAAATATATACCTGAACTTTGACTTTTAACTGCTGAGTTTGAGAGGGCAAGCTTTTCGAACCATATCGATCAAGAAAAAAAATCCTCAAGTACCCTCCTTATATTTACCAGGTTTGCGATTAGAAACACGTTGAATTTATTTGTTTACTGATTGTTGCTGCTGTGGTTTGTGATACGAGAACCTTGCAGGATGTTGATAAACAAACATTGCTTTCTGCATGAGAACCTTTAACAACACACCGAGAGAAACTTATTTGCGAGCTTATTTGATAATCGTTCACTATTTCCGTGAACGAATTTTGAATTTTATATAAGTAAGTATGGTTTTGCGTTTTGTAAGCTCATATAGATGGAAACTGTGGAAGATAAAACGAATAAGTACATGAAAATGACGTGTGAAAAGTCTTGAGGAATAATTCAAGACCCAAAACAAAGAGGCTGCGAATCGTAAAGATAACTCATGACATCACATCAAATAATTCATCATGTGAAATTGTGAAACCGACTCGGAATCCGAAACAAATATGAAATATCCAACAGAACAAACTTCGAAATAATTGTGTTGCTTCATGATATTTCGAGATAGTCATACAGATGCGTACTTGATTATTTCAAATTGGAGAATATTTCAGAGTTAAAATAAATATCATATTGGAAAAAATCAAATAATTATTTAACTTCCTTCTCATCGTTTTCTATTTTACTTATGTTTTCGCGTTGTCTACCAGTGACACCAAAAAAATGTTTGCCACCAATATACTTTCAGAATAATAACAGAAATATGAATTCAAAGCTTCTAAAAATATCGAACGATCTCGAACAAAACTCGTATAGACCAAGAAAAAAAAATTGTGAAAACGGTAAAATATGAAAAAGTATCAAGCAGCTGCCGGTAAGAATTCGATCAAAACTGAAAAAGGGTTTACCTGAACCCTTTCAAAGTCTAATAGAATCGTGATAATATAAAATCCCCCATTTGTATACACAATCAATAACATATGCAAATTCCGTCTCTATTAAAATCTCAACCCTAGCAGTAGGATCCGTATAAAGAGGGTGCATATATTTTCGCGAGTTTTTTCACAGATTTCCCACATTATGAGAATTAATCAGCTAATATTGGATTCACGAAAAGTTGAAAAAGGTCACGAGGGGGTTGATATAAAACCGGATGATAGAGGAGCCCCTTTGCTTCACAAAGTATTCCCATAGTAGCGAAGCGCGAATCTTTCGATGCGATATTGTTTGGTCAGTCAACATTGTGGACCGAAAACGGGTTTTGTAGTAGGTTGATATCGGAATAGTGATGTAAATTAATTTTGCTTTGCGTAAAACTTGTAGGGTGACCCTGAGAACGTGGATGAGTTTGCAGAGTGAGTAACTGGTTGTAAGTCAAAATGGGAATCGATATTTGGATGAAATTTTCCTTCATTGAACGGAATCAAGAGATCGAAGAGATTGCAATAAAAAAACAATCACATGAGTTCTAAGTAGTTTTTGTCCGAATGCATGTACTCTTTGATGAACATTGTGTCTCATTTTCAGTACATTCATTTTATTGAATAGTCTATTCGTCAAAGATAGTTGCAATGTATTTTTCATAGGAGTCAACTACGAATTCAATTGTTCCTTCTGATTTTCATGGTGTATTCCGAGGTTTTTCATTTCAATCTGAGATGGTACTGAACAACTAACCGATGCTGTTTGCAATGTATTTTCTGGTTTACCTTTTTCTTTTTTTTTCATTTTTCATGCAGATGATCCTCTAACATGGTGAAATTACCGAAAGATATCCATCTTTCTGGATTTTGTTAATCACATTACTACTTACTTCTTGTTTATCAATCACAAAAATATCGATTTGAACAAGTTGTTGACAGATAAAGCGTCTGTCTTGAAAGAATTGATAGAAATACAAAAATATTCGTAAAGTGTCCCTCAACCCCGAGCACAACATCATTCTTAGCGTATACTTCATGTGTCTAGTGGCTCCTTTACGAGATTCCAAAGATGTGGGGGATGAATAAGGGTGGGTGCTCACGCATTAGTTTCGTTTTTCATCATTGTACACCGAGTTGTACACCCCTTTTATGAAGGAAAGTTTCATTGTACTTCACGATGCGAAGGAGCTTTCCCAGGGGTTCTTATAATGGATATCTTCGAGGGATTTATATAATAATGAGCTAGAAGGGGTTGGTTTGTTCTTGGTCGAATCTTTTATGTGATACTTTCAGTAAGCGTAAAACTTCTGAGAATTGAGTTATTCACGCACAAATTATCCTCGAAATTATACAGATTTACAACCCGATGAGAACTGAGTACATGATCATTTGTTTGGATAAAACTGTTAGTATAGCAAACATCGGAAAAAATTGTAGACATCGTTGAGTCGTCTCGAGAAGTGAAGTTCACAATAAAAGTTTCCGTGTTGGCATTTAAGTGAAAATGTTGATGGCCGAGTCGAATATTTTCGTTTCTCAGCAACTTTGCACTGAGCGTTAGCTATAAGATGTATAGTCGCCTAACGCCTGTCAAAAAACGTTATGAAGCGTTTCCGTTTCTCCATCCACAGTATAATCTCGATGTTTCTATCCATTTGACAATGCACGACAAAATTTTTCTCTGATGAGTAAATTAGGAACAGATTTCAGTCAATTTGTCTGACATGATAACAGAAAAAGAATGCTGCTGTGAATAAATTATGTTGATCCAGAAATTCACTTATATGAGAAACGAAAGTTCAGGCAGTGGAATAATCATCAAAATACTCGTCAATATATGAAAGATCTAGGTATGTCATTTAACGAAAAATTTCACTTCACAAAATGGTTAAGGTACCACTTCAGTTCTGATTGACTGCCATCTTTTGGCATTATATAATCAAGAAAATGTGTGATTTAAGCTACGACGTCCGTAAAAAAAATGTAAGAAAATACATGACTTGGGCCCCACCATACTGGCGCCATCTACTAATGGACCTCGTCATCCGATAATAAGCCCATAAGGTTGAGTAACTAAAAAACGTCTTTAGGCAATAGCTGTATCCGTTCAGAACATTGATAATTCAATCCATTTTATAGCTGCAATTATTTAAAAATCACTTGTCTGCATGTTCGCAAACAAGTTTTTCTTCAGTATTGAGAATATGCCATTCATCCTAGTTCAGTCTGTATTGTTATTAACGTCACGTGTAGGAACTATACATGCGCACTCAGTTTCATGTGTGTGGTAGGTATGTCAATTATGCAGAAACAACGCATCGTGTTAGCAGTTTCGAATATCGCATGATTACATTCTTCTCGAATGAGATGAGTAATTGCAATTTTCCGCTTGAGAATCTACGTCAATACTGACTGATTCTTGTTATTCAAAGTCTGCGACCTTTTTTTGTCATTATATGTAATAAAATTACAAACAAACTTGCTCATTAGAATAGTAACTACGTATGTCAGGGACGGATATGCCGGTGACAAAAAGTTGGGAATTGGCATTTCTGTGTTATTCCATTCAAAACATTTTTCAACGAAACGAGCCGCGGTATGGCGACATTCATGGTCAAGGCAGTGATAATTATTATAACCCCACTTGATATTTTGAAGTGAAAGCACCACGTGAAAGAGGATTCGAGGCATGAAATGATAACACTGATCTCTGAAGAAGCTCGAAAAAAATGTTTAAATCTGACAGTGGAAGATTTGTTTACTAATTTTCTCCATTCTGGCTTTCTGATCTAACGAGGTTATCTCAAAAAAGGTAATGTGTTGACGAGTAAAAATCATTGCGATTTGCGAGTACATTTATACACCAAACTTTTTTTTCTGCATATACTTAACCCACACTTATTGGATTTCAGTGAATTGCGAAACTGTTTCAAACCGCATTTACCTACGTATATCCTTACCGCTAAACACGTATCATGAAGCAATATTCCGTATAATAAAATAACATTCTAAATAACGAATAAATATTCCACCAGCACTAATTGAATACGCCGTTTCATTGGCTAAATATTGACATTCACCTTTTGCGGTCGTGAAATATTGAGTGAACCTTGAATTTGGCATTCAGGTGGACCAAATGCAAATATGATAGAGGACATTAGATGGAAACATGCTCAGAATTCTCATATTTTCCACTCAGAAATGTCTGAAATACTAGGAGGGAGCTCATGCCAGCCGTCATTTGAGTTTATTGATTTGATACGAATGGGGTGGTTGATTTTGTAATTTCTCATCTCATTTTTTCATGCATCGACGGTTCAACCTATTTCTTTCTTTCATTTCTCTTTCAAATCCCACAAAATCAAACATCAACTGAATATTACACATATTTTGTTTTGATACGTTGAGTTTTTCTGCTCGGTTTTTCAACCCACAGAACTGAGAGAACTCACATTTTGTGTTTTGACCTCCAATTCAATCATCGCCGTCTGACGGGAGCAAAATTGGACATAGCTTATCTGTTCTGAATAAACAGATGAATATTCCAACAAAATAATAATTGTTGACTACTCAACGAATTATGGAAAGATAAAATAATGGAGCGTCAAATCAGAACGTTAAGATTATTATACTTGTAATAAATAATTTCATGTTGAACTATTGCATTTCGCCATTTTATTACAAGATAATTGATGTGTGCAATATTGGCCTTGCTAACTCTTCTCGTAAACGAGTGAAAGAAATGTCAGAAAGTTCGTGATAACATAAACATTACAAGCCTTACGACCGTAATATAATTAACATCTCCCCTGAATCGAAGTCTGGGTTGCAATTATTTATTTCACAAATTCAAAGCACATACACAGCGCGCACTTAGCAACATTGTCGAATAAGACAATAGAAGATACTTTCAAAATAATCAATTGTCGACAATGAAATATTTCTAGTTGTGAAGTGATAGGAAGTTAATGGACGTCCACCCTTTAATTGTATTGAATTCACCTTCATTATATTCAATTCCTTTAGGAAATCGCCACTATTTGCAAAATATGCTGAATGAGTGACTTCTATGTTTCGTTCTATGTGCCAATTGAGCAGACCTTAACGCGCCAGGAATACATTACATATTTATATTTGTCTTTTATCCTCGACATGGAATTATAATTGACAAATTGATATTATTTTTGAATTCTCAATGTTTTCGTGATGTAATAAATAGCAACTTGCTATAAGGTGAATTGTCTATGAAAACTCGTATGAAAATTCATATTGTTAGACAAACCAGACGAGTTTTTCATCGATTCCGCTGTTTCTAAGATGTGCTCGTTAATGTGCTGGATAATCGCACGTTAGAAGGTGAGGCCTCGTTAATCCATTGATCGCACAAATTTCGACTTCAGAGGGTTGACGTTCGTCATCAGGTAAGTTGTGGGAATTTCTTAATTTTCTTGAGGATCTCCTACCACATACTCGACCACATAGCAATGGTTACTTCCATCAATTTATCTTGAAAACATTGGCAGCTGTCCATTTTTCATTATCGAGTCTCAATTTTTGGTCGTAATCGTTAATGAGTATCCTTCATTATCAGATGAATCTCAAAACATATCCTGAGACAAAATTTTGTGTGAAACTTGTAAACTATGAATAATATGACTCGTAATATGATTATTTCTAGACATTTATAGATTTATTTGCTTACCAATACATTTCAATGCTGACTAATGAATACCATATTTTTACCTGAAGTATGATCTAATAATACATTTGCACCAACATAATTACGTTAGATATTAATAAACCATATAAGGCAACATCTGAAGCCAAACCTATATGGGATTTCGAAAGAACAAATACCGCACTGTTATTTCAACAGGTATGAACTGTACCTTACAGCATTTTTTTTGTACATAAATTATTGGTCAGACATGATATGCAAATGTATGCACTGGCAATGATAACTGTTTATTACAAAAAAGGCGATCGATGTGACTTTTCGCAACAGCATAAACAATGGTTGCTTCATAGTTATTGATATACTTACCTTGGTTTTGTACTTGTACATTTCTATTAGGCGTTTGTTTAAATTTCAAATGGAGTGTTATTTGAAAATTGGAAACGTCTGTTTCTTGCTTTGGAGAAATTAGTCAGAGAGTGATTTTGATGTGAATTTCTTGATTTGCAGAACCTAAGAACACATCTGAATTGCAAAGTAATGAAACTCTACAACAAAATGATTTATACCTATCAAATGGAAAAAGGACAAAAATCGTAAGACACCACACTTCAGCTTTACCAACACAAGAATCGAACACCTTCATAAATGACTATTACTCTGGGTTTGAATAACCATGAACAATGTCCTCAGAATGCCTTTGAATCTCGTTTCTCTCTCACAGACTTAATGGAGTGATAATTCAGTGGTTGATTATACAGGAGTGCGTAAAAGTCCGGAATGAAATCGATATCTGTTTGACCAGTAACTTAGAAAAATTCGCTGAAACACGTCAATTGATTTCAAAGTGTACGCATTTTTTGGCAATGAAACCCAGCTTTTTTTTCAAATGCAAACCTATGTCGTGTATGAGCTCATTGAAAAGCTCGTAAAAAATGGAATCTGACCATACCTTAGGAATACCTAAGTACTTAGTGCTATCTACGGGTGAATTAACGTAATAGATGGTGTAATTGGCCGCCACCCTCTACTGTATTTCTTATCAGGGCATTAAATTTGGTACAAAAAATGCAACAACTTTTTCTCTTTTTGAAGTACAGTGGCCGACAATTGCTTGGGATAGAACTAATTTAGTGTGAAAAAATAAATTCCAAAGAATTTTGTTGCTAGATTAGGTAATCAGTTTTACACATAAATCAATAAAAGTTGTTGTGATGCCTGCCCAGTTCTTAAAATTTGTAAACTTTTAGAAACTATAGTGTAGCCGCTGAAAAGATAGAATGATCACGTGAACGGCACCCACTCTTCGAATGTTCCTCTCCCCAATGTTACAAGTCCGATTTACACCACTCAACAAAAACACACACACAGAAACGTAACACACGTAAATACAAAGCACAAATGAGTACAGTACAGTGTAAACAGTTCTTCATTTATTTCAGTTTAGAAGGCGTGGCTACGCCGCACAGGCTATACTTATATAGATGCAGGCATTCACTGTTCACGCGTCCTTGAATTCTATCTTTTGAACAGCCCGACTATAGGTACTGGTGATCCTCAGCAATTGTTGAGCAGTGTACATCATAATATGCTGAATGCCACTTATTTGTTTTTTGCAACGTTAATTCACCTGTAAATAGCACTAAGTAGGTATTTCTAACTTTTAAGAGTTTTTTTCTCATCTCGTGGTAACCACATGGGTAAAAAAGGGGTACGGTCAGGTTCCATTTTTTACGAGCTTTTCAATGAGCCCATACACGACATAGGTTTGGATTTGAAAAAGAAAGTTGGGGAGGGTTGCAGCTAAGGGGTTGACAAAAATTTTTTATTTCATTGCCAAGAACTGATCCATGAGCTTCTTCTAATGATTCGTTAATTATAGTTGCAGAGAAAAATAATTCATTTTCTGCACACATGGTGTCTTGCTCATTTGACGTCAATTAAGTTATATCTTTTTTTTATTATTGAGTCTTTCAGAATTCTGACTACACCATCAGATTCCTCCAATCAGGACCAGTTTCAAGTATCTTTATGGTCACCTAACCTACAACTTTATAGTGAACTATTCTCGGAACTATTTGATCAGGCTAGATCCTTGACCGAGTCCTTGACCACCTCTAGTGAAACACCTGGTTCAGATTTAACCTTTATGTGACCAGATATTGTGAGGCTGTGATTCGTCCAATCATTCGCCAAGTGGTTGAGAAAAATTATATTCAAAGGAATAATCGAAGGAATCTAACGCTCTCTTGAAAAATTATGAAAAACTCCATAATAAAAAAGTTTTATTACTAATTCGACGTGAAATTACGAGACATTATTTTTTTCAAGAAGGACCAGACAAAGATTTTTTTTCCGCAACTATTCGACAATTAAATAGCATTAATTCAATCATTAGTTTAATAGATTTTAAAAAGTACTTTGGTAACTGTTGTGTTCCAGTGGAATAATTTGAATAGAAATATTCAATGAGGCTTTTGAAATTGTGAAGTTTGTAACTTTTTTTATTTCAACATTGATTGACAACTATTCAGTCACTCGTTTCTCATCTCTACTTATGAACATATAATATATATAATAACACATAAAAATATGTACAATTATAGAACACTACATGAGGTGAAAAAAGTCCAATATTGTGTTGTGGCGTCTGCTTTGAATGAAGTCAAAAAAAAGTATTGGAGAAAACAAACGACGATTTTCTTCGTTGCAGGTGGTCTCCAGGGACAGTCATTCGCTGGTATCCGCCCACTACAAATTGGATTTTCACCCGCGAGTGTCTTCGCTCCACGAAGTGATATCCCGAAACCGTTACTTGTACCTCGTGTTCCCGAAGCCACATGGCGATTTGCATTCCTACGTCAGAACGAGAAAAAGACTGCGCGAAACCGAGGCTAGAAGACTGTTCAAACAAATCGCCGAGACGGTTCAAGTGTGCCACGAAAACGGGATCGTGCTCCGGGATCTCAAGCTTAGGAAGTTCGTCTTTGCGGATAAAGAGAGGTGAGTTTGAAAATTGCATTTTTTTCTTCGATGCTACGAAATTGTAACTTTTTCACCGACTAAACTGTCCTTGGATGTTAACTATTGCCGCATTTGTAGTTTGAATCCCGCATAATATATATATATATGTATATAATATGTAATGATATGTCTGAATCGTTATGAAAAAAATTGCCCGATTTTCAGAACTGTGACATCATAATAAAAAACAAAGTTCATACAAATATCTCCAATAAAAAAACTACATGTTGAACATGTTATAACCTGATTCAAACATTTTTTAGTTGGAGATTAAACGTGACAATTCATTTGAGGGTGAATATCTCATTAAAAAGATGTTAGCACGTTGAACAAACGAAATAATCGTAAATATTTGTCAATATCAACCTAACTAATTCTCTTAATGGATTCAAAGATATTCCGAACATGAAGCAATCCTATTTCGAACTTGGTTACCCAACTCCATTAGCACACGTGGAGGACAACCGACTAGATTTTAATCTTTCAAATTACTAAACACTTCCTGTCCTGTTTTGAAAATAAATCGTACACAAGAGGAAAAGAATGATTTAAGAATCAGTGAAACATTCTTCAACTGTGCCAATCGAGATTTGTTAACGCAGCGTAACACAAAACGGTTGTATCAAGAGTTTGGAAACACTCGATTGTGATTTGTGAGGAAATTTGCTATTGTTGTCGATATTGGATTGCGAGCAGACACACCTTGGAGATGATTATTAGGAATTTATGTTGCCAATAGTGGTTGGCCGATAACATTTTTGCGGTCTTGCATGATGTTGAAGAGGGATTTGCTTCGGACTCATCAACAATGACATGATGATTTAAATCGGCGTGAAGGTGGCCACGAGTTTCTATCCACGAATTTGTCGCGTCGCGCTGCCGAAGTCGACCGCCAGCGGCTCCCAAAATGTATCACGAACTCGTGGATGGTCCACGAATTCGCCCAACGATCAAGTCGTTTTCTTCTTATAAGATTATAATATATACCTTTGTGGAAAGGCAGGAAAAATGTAAAAACACTCGTGGATGAGAATCTTTTGATGCACTTCAACTGAGAGAGTTCAAAACCATTTCATATTTGAAAAATCTCGTGGATGGAAAATTCTCAATACGAATCCACACTATTTGATGAGCTGAATAAGACGCACATATCGAAAGATTATGTCGGGCAGTCACTAACCCCCCACCCCTACTTCAATAAAATTCAAAATAATCCATAATCTCACTCGAAAGTCTCGTGGAGAAACTTTTCCAGCACAATTCTGTACTTCTCGATGTGCGGTATAAGATCCACATATCGAACATTTATATCGGGCAGTCACTAACCCCCCACTCCTACTTTAAGAAAATTCAAAATTATTCATTATCATTATCAATCCATACTCCTTGATGTGCAGAATAAGATCCACATATCGATCGAATATGTCAGGCAGTCACTAATCCCCCACCCTCACTTTGGACAATTTGAAAATAATTCATCTCTTTCAAAAGTCTCGCGGATGTAACTTTCTTAACATCCATCTATAGTTCATGATGTGCAGAATAAGATCCACATATCGAATGTTTTTGTCGGGCAGTCACTAACCCCCCACTCCTATTTTAAGAAAATTTAAAACTATTCATTATCTCGTTCAAAAGTCTCGTGGATGGAAGTTTTTTAATATGAATCCATATTTCTTGATGTGTAGAATAAGATCCACATATCGAATGATTTTGTCGGGCAGTCACTAACCCCCCACTCCTACTTTGAGAAAATTTGAAATTATTCATTATCGCGTTCGAAAGTCTCGTGGATGGAAGTTTTTTAATATGAATCCATACTTCTTGATGTGCAGAATAAGATCCACATATCGAATGATTTTGTCGGGCAGTCACTATCCCCCCACTCCTACTTTGAAATAATTAAAATCAATTCATTATTTGATTCAAAAGTCTCGTGTATGGAACTTTTTTAGCATGAATCCATACTTCTTGATGTGCAGAATAAGATCCACATCGAATAATTTTGTCGGGCAGTCACTCACCCCCACTCCTACTTTGGAATAATTTGAAAAAATCCATTATTTGATTCAAAAGTCTCGTGGATGGAAGTTTTTTAATATGAATCCATACTTCTTGATGTGCAGAATAAGATCCACATATCGAATGATTTTGTCGGGCAGTCACTAACCCCCCACTCCTACTTTGAAATAATTAAAATCAATTCATTATTTGATTCAAACGTCTCGTGGATGGAACTTTTTTAGCATGAATCCATACTTCTTGATGTGCAGAATAAGATCCACATATCGATCGAATATGTCAGGCAGTCACTAATCCCCCACCCTCACTTTGGACAATTTGAAAATAATTCATCTCTTTCAAAAGTCTCGCGGATGTAACTTTCTTAACATCCATCTATAGTTCATGATGTGCAGAATAAGATCCACATATCGAATGTTTTTGTCGGGCAGTCACTAACCCCCCACTCCTATTTTAAGAAAATTTAAAACTATTCATTATCTCGTTCAAAAGTCTCGTGGATGGAAGTTTTTTAATATGAATCCATATTTCTTGATGTGTAGAATAAGATCCACATATCGAATGATTTTGTCGGGCAGTCACTAACCCCCCACTCCTACTTTGAGAAAATTTGAAATTATTCATTATCGCGTTCGAAAGTCTCGTGGATGGAACTTTTTCAACATGAATCCATACTTCTTGATGTGCAGAATAAGATCCACATATCGAATGATTTTGTCGGGCAGTCACTAACCCCCCACTCCTACTTTGAAATAATTAAAATCAATTCATTATTTGATTCAAACGTCTCGTGGATGGAACTTTTTTAGCATGAATCCATACTTCTTGATGTGCAGAATAATATCCACATATCGATCGAATATGTCAGGCAGTCACTAATCCCCCACCCTCACTTTGGACAATTTGAAAATAATTCATCTCTTTCAAAAGTCTCGCGGATGTAACTTTCTTAACATCCATCTATAGTTCATGATGTGCAGAATAAGATCCACATATCGAATGTTTTTGTCGGGCAGTCACTAACCCCCCACTCCTATTTTAAGAAAATTTAAAACTATTCATTATCTCGTTCAAAAGTCTCGTGGATGGAAGTTTTTTAATATGAATCCATATTTCTTGATGTGTAGAATAAGATCCACATATCGAATGATTTTGTCGGGCAGTCACTAACCCCCCACTCCTACTTTGAGAAAATTTGAAATTATTCATTATCGCGTTCGAAAGTCTCGTGGATGGAACTTTTTCAACATGAATCCATACTTCTTGATGTGCAGAATAAGATCCACATATCGAATGATTTTGTCGGGCAGTCACTAACCCCCCACTCCTACTTTGAAATAATTAAAATCAATTCATTATTTGATTCAAAAGTCTCGTGGATGGAACTTTTTTAGCATGAATCCATACTTCTTGATGTGCAGAATAAGATCCACATATCGAATGTTTTTGTAGGGCAGTCACTAATCTCATGAAGCTGAAACTGGTGGCCGTAGCCAGCGGCTGGCCAGAGAAGTACTAGCCCATTCGCCAAAAATTGGAAATTTAGTAAGGGATTCACAATAAACCGCATCGTCGCACATCGACGGAAGCGATTAATGCGGCTGAAATGGTTAGTTCCAACGGCCATACGTAGGCCATAAGCAGGAGATGAAAATTTCAGAATGCGCGAATCAAGAGTTATACAGTCTACTGGATCGCATCTGATTTAACGAAATAATATCGGACCGTCAACAGAAATATCATATAAGGGTTTAACGGCCAGTTGCACCGCTTTTCTCAAGTTGTGCTTTATCTGAGCCAGGCTTTGTTGCTATGGATTTGCCAATCAGCTTCCTTGTTCCTTAACGATTGAGCCAAGCTTAGTTGAATCTCCGCTGAGTTGAAGCGGTGCAACTGGCCCTTAGAAACACAGAATACGATTTAATTGTTGAAACGGGTGAAGAAAATAAACAGGAAATTATCAGTAGCGTTAACCGCGGAATAACTCGTTACCATGTCAACAAACGCGATGAATTCGTCTAAAAAAGCTTCGAACGGCCTTACGTAACATGAGTTTTTCATGGAATATTTGGAAGAGATATATAAAATGAGAGTGAATGCAACAGTAGTATCGTATTAAACTGAAAGAATTCGGAGTGTCAACGAACGCGATAACTTCATCTAAAATTGTGTCTAACGGCCTTACGCAACGTAAGTTTGTCGACGAATATTTTGGAAAGCATAGGAAAGATAGTGCTGAAACCAACAGTAGCAGTGGCCGCTGAATCTCGCGTTATATAAATGATGAAAAAAATCACAATATCAACGGACGCGATAATTTCGTCAAAAATTCGTCCAACGGCCTTACGCAACGTAAGTTTGTCGACGAATATTTTGGAAAGCATAGGAAAGATAGTGCTGAAACCAAGAGTAGCAGTGGCCACTGAATCTCGCGTTATATAAATGATGAAAAAAATTACAATATCAACGGACGCGATAATTTTGCGAAAAATTCCGTCTAACGGCCTTACGCAACATGAGTTTTCGATGAAATTTTTCGTTAGACGGAATTTTTAACGAAAATATCGCAATGAACTTTCAAAATTTCTTCATCACTCATATAACGCGAGATTGAGCGGCCACTGCTACCGTTGGTTTCGGTACTATCTGTCCTATCTCTCACAAAAATTTCATCGGAAACTTATGTTGCGTGAGTCTGTTAGACGCAGTTATGGACGAAATTATCGCGTCCGTTGATATTGTCATTTTTTTCATCACTTATAATACGCGAGATTCAGCGGCCAATGCAACCGTAGGTTTCGATACTATATATCCTATCCTATCCGCCGTTAGAAGCAAATTTTTAACGAAATTATCGCGTTGACATTTCAAAATGTTTTCATCACTTATATAACGCGGGATTCAGCGGCCACTGATATCGTTGGTTTCGGCACTATTTTCTCTACCCCTCCCAAAAGTTCCATCCAAAACGTATGTTCCGTAAGGCCGTTCGAAACAGTTTTCCCAATCATCAGCATTCTTAGTCTTTTCATCAAGAAGATGACGTGGGGTTTGTCTGCCTATACGACTTTCAATTCTTAGCATCTTTCTTCTAATTTCAGCTCGGATTTAATTTCGCCTTCTTCAACCACTTTCATCACAAAAATGTTTCGTATGGCATCTTTCATTATAACCAACTGCTGTGGGATCAAGCCTTCTTCACATAAAGTTTCACGATACTTTTCTCAACCTCTTACACAATTATAATCCTAACCGTATAGTATGTACTGCTCTATACTCCATATGACTCATATATTGTTCATTGGCCATTCAATTCGTTTAGTCCACTAGTCCACTGCATAAGGGCGCAGTTCCCGATTTTTTACAATATTATTCTTCGTTCTTCTGATTTTTAACAATGCAGTTGAATGTGACTACCCTGCAACTGCTTCATTCACGATTGCTACTTATTAAATTTTTGGCGGATGGGCTAGTACTACTCTGGTCGACTGGCCCCTAGCTCCGGCCGCCAGATTCAGCTTCATACTAATCTCCAACTCCTTATTTGAAAAAATTCTAAATTTTTCATTATATCATTAAAAAGTATCGTGGATAGAATTTTTTAGCATGAATCCATACTTCTTGATGTGCTGCAAAAGTTCCACATATTGAATGATTATGTCTGGCAGACACTCGGGCAGTTACTAACCCCAAACCTCTTTTTTTCTTCTTGAACCAGTATGAGGATACCTACAACAAATGCTTAGGCTAACTATTATATTGGTTTATCAACCATGTCCGAACGTAATCATATTAATGCTGTGTGTAATTCACGAGCAATTTTCATTTTTGTATGAGCCATGGCTTTCGAGCTAATAGGGGCTTGTATAAGCCATGACTTTCGAGATAATAGGGACTTCATACTGTTACAGAAGTTCCTAGCGCCGGCCATGTCGTCGATAAACGCAAATTAGTGTGACAGTTTGAAGGAAGATCATTTACGAGCGATATCTCGTCAAGTGTGGAATATTCGATTATCGGGATTTGTCTGGAGGATTCTCCATTTGTGAGAGCGGGTATAAATACGGGAGCCACCCACCGCTGAAGCGGAATTTCTATCAGAGAGAGTTTATCAGAGTACAGAGTGCTGGATACTTGCGGGGCAGTTCAAGTGATTGTATTGTTATGAAGAGTTAAAATAAAGGAAGTGAAGTGTTGTTAGGAGTTTAAATCAACGAACCTAAGGAATTATCGTGACAATACTTTGAAATTTCTAATGCCCCTCTGTGCCACCTATGAGACCATTTTCAACTATAACGAACCTTTCACGGTCAGAAATAATTCAAAGATTTTTATTTTTATATATATATATATATGTATATATATACATATATATATGTGTGTGTGTGTGTATATCAGTCGACCTCGTAACCGCAGTGTAATTCATCATTCTTTCACAATAATTCAATTTTCAGTGTCATCAGTGAAAAAATGAAAAATTTTATTTGTTCTGCACATCAAGAAGTATGGATTCATGTTAAAAAAGTTCCATCCACGAGACTTTTGAATCAAATAATGGATTGTTTCAAATTATTTCAAAGTAGGAGTGGGGGTGAGTGACTGCCCGACAAAATCATTCGATATGTGGATCTTATTCTGCACATCAAGAAGTATGGATTCATGTAGAAAAAGTTCCATCCACGAAACTTTTGACTGAAATATTGGATTGTTTAAAATTATTTCAGAGTAGGAGTGGGGGTGAGTGACTGCCCGACAAAATCATTCGATATGTGGATCTTATTCTGCACATCAAGAAGTATGGATTCATGTTAAAAAAGTTCCATCTACGAGACTTTTGAATGAAATAATAGATTGTTTCAAATTATTTCAAAGTAGGAGTGGGGGTGAGTGACTGCCCGACAAAATCATTCGATATGTGGATCTTATTCTGCACATCAAGAAGTATGGATTCATGTAGAAAAAGTTCCATCCACGAAACTTTTGACTGAAATATTGGATTGTTTAAAATTATTTCAGAGTAGGAGTGGGGGTGAGTGACTGCCCGACAAAATCATTCGATATGTGGATCTTATTCTGCACATCAAGAAGTATGGATTCATGTTAAAAAAGTTCCATCTACGAGACTTTTGAATGAAATAATAGATTGTGGATCTAATTCTGCACATCAAGAAGTATGGATTCATGTTGAAAAAATTCCATCCACGAGACTTTTGAATGAAATAATGGATTGTTTAAAAATATTTCAGAGTAGGAGTGGGGGTGAGTGACTACCCGACCAAATGATTCGATATGTGGATCTTATTCTGCACATCAAGAAGTATGGATTCATGAAAAAAAAGTTCCATCCACGAGACTTTTGAATGAAATAATGGATTGTTTAAAATCATTTCAGAGTAGGAGTGGGGGTGAGTGACTGCCCGACAAAATCATTCGATATGTGGATCTTATTCTGCACATCAAGAAGTATGGATTCATGTAGAAAAAGTTCCATCCACGAAACTTTTGACTGAAATATTGGATTGTTTAAAATTATTTCAGAGTAGGAGTGGGGGTGAGTGACTGCCCGACAAAATCATTCGATATGTGGATCTTATTCTGCACATCAAGAAGTATGGATTCATGTTAAAAAAGTTCCATCTACGAGACTTTTGAATGAAATAATAGATTGTGGATCTAATTCTGCACATCAAGAAGTATGGATTCATGTTGAAAAAATTCCATCCACGAGACTTTTGAATGAAATAATGGATTGTTTAAAAATATTTCAGAGTAGGAGTGGGGGTGAGTGACTACCCGACCAAATGATTCGATATGTGGATCTTATTCTGCACATCAAGAAGTATGGATTCATGAAAAAAAAGTTCCATCCACGAGACTTTTGAATGAAATAATGGATTGTTTAAAATCATTTCAGAGTAGGAGTGGGGGTGAGTGACTGCCCGACAAAATCATTCGATATGTGGATCTTATTCTGCACATCAAGAAGTATGGATTCATGTAGAAAAAGTTCCATCCACGAGACTTTTGACTGAAATAATGGATTGTTTAAAATCATTTCAGAGTAGGAGTGGGGGTAAGTGACTGCCCGACGAAATCATTCGATATGTGGATTTTATTCTGCACATCAAGAAGTATGGATTCATGTAAAAAAAGTTCCATCCACGAAACTTTTGACAGAAATAATGGATTGTTTAAAATCATTTCAGAGTTGGAGTGGGGGTGAGTGACTGCCCGACAAAATCATTCGATATGTGGATCTTATTCTGCACATCAAGAAGTATGGATTCATGTAGAAAAAGTTCCATCCACGAAATTTTTGACTGAAATAATGGATTGTTTAAAATTATTTCAGAGTAGGAGTGGGGGTGAGTGACTGCCCGACAAAATCATTCGATATGTGGATCTTATTCTGCACATCAAGAAGTATGGATTCATGTTAAAAAAGTTCCATCCCCGAGACTTTTGAATGAAATAATGGATTGTTTAAAATTATTTCAGATTAGGAGTGGGGGTGAGTGACTGCCCGACAAAATCATTCGATATGTGGATCTTATTCTGCACATCAAGAAGTATGGATTCATGTAGAAAAAGTTCCATCCACGAGACTTTTGACTGAAATAATGGATTGTTTAAAATCATTTCAGAGTAGGAGTGGGGGTAAGTGACTGCCCGACGAAATCATTCGATATGTGGATTTTATTCTGCACATCAAGAAGTATGGATTCATGTTGAAAACATGTTCCATCCATGAGACTTGAATGAAATAATGAATTGTTTTGAATTTTTCCAAAGTAGGAGTGGGGGGTAAGTGACTGCCCGACAAAATCATTCGATATGTGGATCTTATTCAGCACATCGAGAAGTACAGAATCGTGCAGGAAATGTTCTATTCACGAGAATTTTGAGTGAGATTATAAATTATTTCGAATTTTATAAAAGTATAGGAGTGAGGGGTTAGTGACTCCCCGACATAATCTTTCGATATGTACCTCTTATTCTGCACATCAAGAAGTGTAGTTCGTGTTAAAATGTTCCATTCACGACATTTTTCAAATATGAAATGGTTTTGATTCCTTTCTCAGTTGGAGTTCATCAAAAGATTCTCATCTACGAGTCTTTCTACATTTGTCTTGCCTTTCCACATATACAATAAGATGAAAACGACTTGATCGTTGGGCGAATTCGTGAACTATCCACGAGTTCGAAATACATTTTGGGAGCCGCTGGCGGTCGACTTCGGCAGCGCAACGCGACAAACTCGTGGATAGAAACTCGTGGCCACCTTCACACTCGTATGATTTAATGATTGCGCAATGTATGCAATCGATGATTTATCAAACATTCATATCGTCATAAAATGGGGCATCATGTTCTTCCCTCGTTGTTTCCCCACTGAACTAAACGACAAGGAAGAGTTTTATCGAAACCATCAATTACGAAATAATGTGCCACCGACTCTCCTGCCAATTAACAACAATATCTCGATGGACCTTTAAACTTGACCTCCAATGAAATTTTGACAGTATTAAAATATGGCGACTGGCCAAACCTAACGATCGCTCACGTTATTTTCGTCAAGGATTCGAACGATTTCATCATTAACGAACATGAGTAATTGCTTGTTTCTCAATACCTCGCTCGTTCGATCTCTGTTTTAGAGTTGGGAAATCGTTTCTCGAAGCGTTTAACTCTGGTGAGAGTGCCGTAATGCTGGCGTTGCATTCTCGAAACGTACTTGATTCTGACTAGCGGTTATGATGATGATTTTGAAATTTGAATCTCGGATGAGACAAACTGTGTTATCAACAATGAAAGTTTGTGTGTGATTGAAGTTTAATCATTCTATTAAATATCATAGAGTAGAATTCCCGATTGCAAAATAAAAATGCTATAGTTCACACGAAACGAAAATTCTTTTTAGAGAAAGAACATCGTGTGAGTCGAGGTAGTACTAATCTTGAACTTTTGCAGATATGAAATATGATGACAAAACCCCTGAGATCCAATGGTTCAAATTGGCTTTCTTGAAAAAACGATTCATGTCACAACATCATTAGAATAAGTTCAATGCTCAATACGTTGTAGATGTCCTCCTCAGATCACTCGATCACTTCGAGTTTTAGAAGTGATTTTTGTCGTGTATTTGTCCTCTTTTTTAGGCAACGAGTTGAGCAACAATGAATCGGAGTTTTATTGGAGAACTGTTTTCATCAATCAACAAATTCAAATAATTGTATGATGGCAAACACCTGTGAAGTTATCACTGGAAAGACTCACTTATATCAGAACCATCCAACTCTTGAGGAAATCGATTCTAGCTTCTAAGAAATATAAAATTTAAGTTAACGTCGTTCTTCAATATCAACATTTTTCCACATCAAAATTATACTCGCCGAGTTTCTTCATTATATTTGTTTCCATTTCATTTTCACTCTATTTGAATTTGTTATGGAGATTAAGAATAAGACAAGTATTCATTTCGAAACATATTGGGTGGAGTGAATAAAAGTGAGCATGAGTCTCGGCATGAGTTCAACCTATAGATCCATCCTTGTCATATCTCAACAACCCGTATAAGTCTGTCTCAAAAAATTGGAGTGCGAGCATTTGCTCCAATTTTATTCACTCTACCCAATATGTGCTGAAAAGATTCTCGACTAACTTTTGTTTTTTATAATGCCGCAGGAAAGAGCTACAAACAGCATAGCGGCCACTAACCTTCCAACCCCTACTTCCGTATCCGCTGCTGAGTCAAAACGCAATAATGTTCCAGTAAATTCGATAGCGTTATTCTGTTGTTCTCTCCAGAACCCACCGGAAACTTAGTAGCCAGCTGTGATAAACCGGAAGTTAATAACGCATCTTTTGTATTCTCGATAGATAAACTGCATACGCCCACCATGGCATTCTTTTTGCAGAATTGCGTTCTGACTCATAACATTGCGAGTTTCTACCTGCATTCGTAGAGTCGAAACAGGATTATCGTGTTACAAAAGGAACAAAGTTTTCGCTCATTTCCGACCTTTTTTGCGTAGGAATATGCTTTACGAATGATTGAAGTTGGGATCGGTTCTTCCATGATGAAAATAAAAAGAAATGAATGTGAATTTTGTTTTTCGGGACATATCATGAACATAATCAAATATGCGCAAAATAACAATAATGATCTCAGTAAATAGTTGTTATCAAAGAGAGTTGATTGAGATGAGCCTTCTCGATATTTCTGTATTGAACGTCCGCGGTATTGTCACTACTTCGAGAGATAAACTGTCGAGCATTGATCGGGTCGATTCTTGGAATAAAATTCATGAGCAACTACTGTTTGAAGTTTTTTGGATATAAGCTCCCTCGGCAATCACTGATATCCAAAATTAACAGTTGCCTCCGTAGAAACGGCAAATATATTGCTGGACAGGTGTAAGAATTTTCCGTCTTCCTTGGCGTCTGTTTGCTTTCCTGATCCAATGATCACTCACACGGCTGGTGTGTAAAATGAATGTAGCCTAGCCTGTTGGAAATTCAGGAAAACGACGTGACTGGCTCATTTTTTCGCATTAAGTATGTCTTGATAGCAGGATAATACCATAGTAAGAAATGTTCCGGAATCAGTTATTCACACCGAAAACTGGTCGACTTAATTCCTTCAATTGAGCTGTAAAATGTCTAAGACATGTAATTCATTATTGTTTAACAAAAGTATCACATATTACTTTCCGCTCGTTCCTCATACACTTGCGCTCATCGATACATTATGTGACGAGACGACATAATCGAGAGTTCCAAGATTCAAAATAACCATTCCTTTGCCCTTTTTATGGGTTCCACTAGTGACCTTGTTTCGATAACGTAACTTGTAAAAGGAAAATGTTGCGAATGTAATTTTGCCATACCCACGCTCAAATGACATTTGTGAAATAAGCTACTCGGGTTTTGAAACTGCCTCGCATCGACTATCAGTAGCGCCGATACGGGATTGTTCTTTCATTCACCAAAATATCGATTAAAGAAACGGTGGACCCACCGAACCGTTTTTATTGTCTGTTCCACTCGTTTTTGGAACGTGGAGACTTTGTCACAACTATCTCAACACTAGCTTCAGCGATTAGTGACTGACGGAAATGCCAAGTTATGTTGAGGTAATATTCATGATCATAGTGCACAGTTAAAAGTTTTTATAGACGGCGGGCATGTGACATCACAAGACAACTGTCAATCAGTCTGCTGGACAAACAAACCGTACTTCCATAAGCAACAATGCTAATTTAATGAGAATATGATCGTAATTATGAAGAAATTACGGGTTTACACTAATTTTGGGTATACCCTTAGTGTACCTAAATATAAATGTCTATATATTGCAATCTATATTCATTATTCTTCCTGTCCTGGAAATTGTATGTGAAATGGCTGATAGAAGTGATTATTTCAACACCTTATCTATAGATATCCAGAAGAGATAATTAGAGAAACTGAAGGCAAGTGATGGATGTGATCCTTATTAATTGAAATTTGGAGATTGTAGTAATGCTGTGCAAAAACTTTCCTAAAGTTTCATGACATGTTGTATGACATTATTAACTATTTTGTATATGAGAGTGCATGCACAGAAGACTTCAAAGGCTATAAAAGTTTGGATTCATACAATATGTTTATATCTAAATGGATTAGAAGGATTGGAGTGAAGCTTGTGAAAAGAATCCTGAAAATGCACTTTAATAAATAATAATTTTGAAAGAACAGATTTAGGGTATGTTATATAAGGCTCTACAAAATTATAAACCACAACCATCTTTTCATATGGCAATCCTTCATGAAAAAGGCATTTAGATGAGTTATGCTTAGAACTTTTCAATGTGAATGATTAAGTCTGCAAAGTTTCCCGGAGATGATGGATTTCACGATAACAATTCTGCAACTCGAAATCAATATCGGGACATAGGTGTTCACCAGAGTTTTGTGCATGTTCCACTTCAACTGGTTAATTTATATCATTCAGAGTTTGATTTTGCTCATCAATAATATTCAAGTTTTGAACAGCTGGATCATTCACACAAAGAATCATCAATTTTATCCATATCAACTGGAATATTTGCGATCTCATTTTTATCACGCTGCTCCCTACGATACAATCTCTGAATACTTTGAACTGCATTGATATTTGTTTTGTAGCCAAGTAATTGATTTGGTACCAAGTCCATATTGTCAACATCTTCGAGTGCACTTGGCTTGCCTGAAATGAAAAAATAAATAAAATTATGTTGCCTATGTTTCCTAGATTCTTTGAAAATATCTCCAACAAAATTTTTTGAACACACCGTTGCCCATTTCAACTTATAAGAAGTTAAATCTGCTCTTCTAGTTGCCTGATTCCACAATTCACATCTCTTTTCAGCAAGAGGATTAATCTTTTTTTCTATTGTCGAAAATAGAAGGGAATCGATGGAATGAAACATTATGCCTGCCGCTATTACTTCCACATTTCACAATCGCACAAAATTGAGCCTTTATTGAGAAAAAAGATTTTAAAATATGACATAAACACACACTTAGCATAGGTAACTCAGGTTTGTTTGTCCAGCAGGCTGGATTGACAACTGTCATTTACTGTCGTCTGTCAGATATGCCCGCGGTGTATTGGAAGTTGTTTTCAAAATTCAACGAATGGGAAATTTTGTTCGACAATTTTGGTGTATCTTATGATTTCATCATTAGACATCTGGCGGGAATTATGCATTATTATCAGGCGAGGTCTATTGATTGAAAACACACACCGACCTGGTAGCACAGTACGCATTCCTTGGTTCTCCTATGGCTGGAATACTTAGCAAAATGCGAAAAGTCCTCAAGATGGCCCAGAGAGCCACGGCACTCAAGGCGCACTCGTAGAGTAATTGAAACTGAAAAAATACCAATTAAGAAATAATTATTCTGATCGCATTAGCTTTATTCTGCCACTTATGTTTCCACCACAATCACTCCCAAGTGATCAATAGAAAAAATATGAATTTATCATCCCATTCATTTTTGAATATCTTCATGGAAAATTGTTACATTTCGAGAATACCGGCCCTAGTGAACACGTGTGCAAGTACATCATTTCAAAATGATAGAAGAAAAAAGTTATCTACATATCGAGGTGAAGAACATTAATTAATAATTTTTCGTAACAGGTAGTGGAATAATTCGCGACCCTTCCTTGTATTTTGAATTCCTACGCCTCGCGTTGTTTATAAATAAAGTGGCAATTGCTTAATTTCATACCGAATGCGAGATTAGCAAACTCATTTGGCTGTTGAAGTCAAATTTGTTTTATTTCGAACGTTTCTGTTGCAAAATACAGTAATTTGATGATATGTTACAATGTGATGTACAGGAAGATCCCCTTCAATTTTCAGGGCTTTCACGCATGGAGAAATTTTCAGAATTGGCAATTATTTTCAAGAAACGGAAGAAAAACAAGTTAATCATCAGTTAATATATGCGTCATCGGTATTCAGACGAGTTTCGCATAAGTAGAATATTTCCTGGTGAATATTCAAGTATTGACTTGCTCGAACAAGTGATGAGGTGTGCCGGCTTGTATAAATGGGAAAAATATGTGCGGTCGTGCGGTCAGTTTGGGTAATGAAATCGGGGAATGATCATTACGGTACCCATACCTATTTGACCGACTCTAGTTAGTTTTCTTGACTCAAGTTAGTGCAGGCGCAAAATTTCTATATCAGTCAATAATTGCAGAAAGTACCTGATTCAATAATCACTTTTAGCGGGAAGCAAACTAGCCTGATAAAGCTTTTCAATACATTTTAATTTCGTTTGCAAGAAGTTTGAAGTTAGTATGAGCGCTGAATGCCTTCAGGTGGTCTTACTATTATATATTTTTTGTATGTATTCTCATTGAGTTCCTGCTAAAACCAATTACAAATTATCATCGCAAACATGATTGCAAAAAATATCGAATAGCTTTTTCTGAAATGGCTGTGGAATTGAACCGACATCTGCTTTCCAGTGAAATTTTACTCTCGAATACCATGTTGGATGAATAACGAGAGGAATAACCAAACATGTTATCAATAGTGGAGTTCAATTTTTTCGTTTTTGGTATGAACAGGTACATCCGGTTATTATCTCCTTCCCCTGATATATGCTGCAATTCCAGCTTCTGTTGCAAATGTCAGTTCATCCAAAATTGATACTATTATATTGAAAATTTTTTGCTAAAAAATTATCCTATCAAATTTGTCTATTTCTAGTCATGTGTGTCGAAATATCCAATGAAACTATCATTACACTGATAACCACCCATGGATAGTTTTCACGGGTAGTTATCACTTATGTCATGACATTGCTAAGCAACCAACACAATAAAGGTGTTTGACATTTCAGTAATTCAATTTATTTCGAAAATGTCACTTCCTCGCTTTGGTGTTCAAAATGATGCGGCAATTGACAAAATCATTGAAGAAAATACACCAAAAAATACTGTCAATAGTAAAAAATACACTTGGAAAATATTTATGGAGTTTTCTGACGCCAGAAAATATGAATTGGATGGAAATCGTACTCTCGAAGAGCTTGCATTAATACTCAAGGATTGGGCGATTAATATGAGAAAAAAGGATAGCACAGAGTTTAAGGGGACTACTGTTAAAACCGTATGGAATATAACAAGCAAATTATTACAAGAAAAGTATTACAAGGAGTATAATATCATGCTAGAGCCCTTTAAAAGTGTTGCATTCAAACAAGCGCGGAATGCACGCGACGCAGCACGAAGAAATTTACAAACAGATCCCACTAAACGCAAAACAAGCTCAGTACCATTAACTTCAAATGAAATGAGTAAAATTATAAACTTTTGGGATGAAAATACCCCTATAGGACTCCTACGCAAATTTTATCACATAGCAGCGGTGGAATTGGCTTGGAGAGGTGGTGAAGGTGCTGCTTGCTTAGTTGATTATTTTCATATCGAAAAGGACAACAATGGATCTCCAACTAATAGGATAGAATATAATCCAATTTTCAGTAAAACCTGCCAAGGGGGTTCAAAGAACTGCGCCTCTAGCAAATGGTTAGTTCAAAATAGTGATAACAATGCTTGTCCTGTCAGATTATTCATTAAATTATTATCAAAACGAGGCACAAATATCAAGACAAATAGACTATTTTTAAGGCCAAATCGTCACTGGAAGACAGGAAGCGATAACTGGTATGACAATATGCCTCTGGGTAGAAATATAATCAACGGATGGACGAAATCTTCTGCTGAAGCAATTGGCTTGGATACGAAACAGAGGAAAATAACCAATCACTCTAATAGAGCAACTGCAGTCAGTCAACTAGCTAAGAGTGGAGTTCAAGAACAGCAATTGTTGAAAATTACTGGGCACAATAATGGAAATTCCATAAAACCTTATTTGAATATTGATCAGGAACATCATAACCAAATAATCAATAGTATGCGTGGAAACACCTATGCAGTAACCGAGGCAAATACAGCAAGATCAACGGAATATCATTATACGAATTGTTCTTTTAATAACTGTGTGTTCAATAAATAATTTTGTTCGAATTGCAAAAAATTTTCTCACCGAATATCCCTCGAACATTGATAAATAACTCATAATTTTATCACAACTTCCTCAAGCACGTTATTTTAGGTAACATCCCTCCGCCTTCGGCGTCGGGATGTTACCAAATAACGTGCTTTCGAAAACTGTGATAAAATTATTTCGTTAGTTATCAATGTCCTTGGGATATTATAGCTGATAACTGCATTCAACACTGTAGAATAAACCACCGTGTTTGCTGAATTCTTGCTTTTGAGTTTGACAAATAGGTTTAGTAAAGCATCGATAGTCAAAATACTTTAATTCGACATAAAAAAGAATGAAAATAAAAACACTCCTTGAACTTTCTCTGATACATGATGAGCTAGTTTCATGAATGACGAACGTAAAATGGCACCATTAAAACTGCTAAAAAGAACTTCCGCGACACAGCTCGTACTTGATCGGCTAACGAGGAAAATCCGGATTGAGACTATCGGGTTTCAAAGAACAAACAAACACAATGCCATTGTTCCTAACGTGACGTCTCGAAAATAACCATGAAACATATCAATTTGTTTTTCCATGGCATGGCAAGGTTGAGTTGCGAAATCCAATAAAGCATAACTTAATTTATTCTTCGTGTGATTCAGATTGTTTCCTCTTGTGACTGTTCACATTGAATGATCTAATAACTATGTCTTCGAAGGCAAGTTCTTGCTGAGATCGAGAGAAACGACTTCACAAAAATATGATGGCCATAGAAATTCATTACCATATTTCCGAGACAGAAAACTTATGGTAATGTTTGAGTTAACAGTGAGTTTATGTCTCAAATTCGAGAAGAATGGGTATTCGATATATCTGGATGATTTTATTAATTTTGGACCTTCTAAGCAACCTTCTATTCTCAAACATTTGAGTTGATATTTACTCAAAGAAGAAGATCGCACAATATCATCTAACAATTCAAAACAGTTGACTTATCACCTTGAAGAATTATCTACGTGAGACTTTTATCGTATTCCCCCCGGTATTCCCTGAATCCTATTTACATAATGCATTGCAAATTTTGTAAACAATTTGCGAATTGCTGTAAACAATATTTACTACTAAATGAAGATGAATCGGAGGTCAGACTGTCCAATGCACAATTATTTCGTATTTTTCCATTTTAGTTATGCACAAATATTGATGAGATGTTTGGGTTCGTTAACAAAATCCTTAGGTAAACAAGATTTGACTCAATTATAAGTGGAATATCGCAATAGCGACATCCTGTTAAATAGATAATAGTTTATGTTGATATTTATGTAAGTATATCTAAGTAACCAACAACAGATTACATAATATTTTTAAAATAAAAAGCAGCCAGAGATAAGTTGGAATATAGTGATTTTACCTGGTCATTGTTTCGTAACAAACGTAGTTTCAATATAAAGTAAGAGAAAGGGCTCAAGTAGTTTTCGCAACTAACTATTTAATTTCAATCAGTAGCCTAAAGTACTACTACTACTACTATATACTACTAGAATGTTTCACCATAAAACGTAGTGTTAATCGTAAATAAGCAATATTTCACCAATCTGCAATACGATTGATTCATCAGAAGCTGGAAGCTGCATATATCCACATCTCGCAAAAATATTTCCGTACCGGAAAGTTATTAGATATGTAGGGTGAATAATTTTCTCATTTGTTAAGAGGCGGCATATCTTCGAAATGAGTTCACAGGGGGGGGTCGGAAATCAAACTTTCATTTATATCTATATGCAAAAGCATATGAAATACGGCATTTTATCGATAGTTTTGTTGTTTCTCCATTGAAATAGAAATACTATTACTAAAAACAGCTTCAAAAGGCAATTGGCCTTCTTCTCTGCTGACGAACTTTTCGGTAATTGTACTGTTGCAACACTGATACATATTTATTAATCATTGTATTTGAATTTGAGCGAGTTCAAATTATTGCAACAAGTAGGTAAGCTCTGAAATGATGTGTTATTATTTACACAGAAACGAAAGACCCGTAAAAATTCTTCTTTTGTACGTGAATTAAGGCGGATTTTCAAATATTTGGTTTCGAAATTGCCATCGATATTTTATTTATTTTCATTATCTGGCAATCATATAAGACTCTTCGAGTATTTAGACAATGTTTTGAAATATAGTAACTTACAAACACGATCCCAAGCTATAGTAGCTGAGCACATGCGCCTATTATACAAAGTAATGACCGGAACAAATACCATAAAAATAGGAGGTAATCAATTAAGTTTGCTCGGAACTATTCATGAGATTATCTTGAGGCAATGACAGTGATTGCAGTTTGATGTGAAAAGGCGCTTTGGGACTTAACCATGAGTTATATTTTTCATTTGAGATATGCGAGATTGTAAACTTCGTACTAACTCTACTTACTTCTTATTTAAAGTGATTGTATAACAATATAATCTCAGATTACCGGTCATCATTCAGTAGGATATGGAATTTACTACTTAGGCAGTTTGCTATAAATTCCGATTTCAATTATCCTTTTATCTCACTAAAACACTGGTCTCGCGTTTCTTCAAACATAAACACCATCAAGAAATGAATATTCTCCATCTACGAGAATCCTAATCCTGAAATCTGTTCGGTTTGGCACATTTACACCTCTTGCACTATTTTTAACCGAACGTCATCAAGTTTTTCCGCACAGACACGACGGATATATACGTCTCGCGATATATTTGGGAAAATTACATTCGATGACGTCAATAACGATGACTGTTTCCGGTAGAATCATGATCGACGAAAATAACCTAGCCTCGGTTATTTTATTTTGATTTTCTGACCGGATATGGATCATAAGACAATCATTATAAAGGTACTGGTGTTGAAGGAGAAATGTGTGACGGTATTTTGACGTTGGAATTCTCACAAGGAATATTACTTCGATTACTAAAGTCCTTGAGAAACAAAGTGATGTTTCGGGTAAGTGTATACACATGGGACTCAGATATCGAAACATTTTACTCACTGAACATTCATTGTCACGTTATCTGATATAATCATTTGATTCCGGAATAATGCACTGCACAATTAATCGCCATCCTGTTATTTACAAATTTTCAATTTTATGAAATATGCTACTGAAGAATGTTACAAATTATAAAGGAAATAAGTTTTTGACTTTTTTTCTGTTGAATTTATTCACGCCCTGTAACAAATCCACCATTGAGAATCAAGCTCAGGCAATAACAATCAAGCTGACTAGTAATTCGAAACCCATAAATCAAAAACACTCGAGCGAGCATTCTTTTTTATGCTTTCAGTGGCTACTGGATTATGTTTAAGCGGAACAAATGACCTTCCGACATTGAATATCAAATATCACGGAACCGTATTCTCCGTTTGCAAATGGCAGGATGTTGCCTTCTTTTGAAGTCCAATCCTTTTGCAGAAGCTTCCTGTCGCGTGCCAACTGACTAGTTTTTTATATTTCGTTTCCGTGGCATCACTGTTGTACTTCCGTATTTATTCTGTCTATAAATTCCAACAGTTTTGAGATGTACTCATTCATTGAAAATAATTCATTTTCGGAACAAAAATGTAAATGGTACATATGACATTGACTCAATCTAGCTTGTTTTTTTCTACTCATATTTACGACGGCGTATTTAATATCACTGCAAAATGGAAAATTTGCACTTACGACTCCAAATCTCGCAATTGCAACTTCAAATCAGGCAATTGCTACTTTCAATCTGACAATTGCGACTTTCAATCTCTCAATTGCGACATTTTATATTGCAATTACGAATTTTTATCTCGCGATTGCGATATTCGATCCTGCAATTGTGAGCTGAATTTGGATTTATTGAGAAGTACCTAATAGATTCACGATGGTGTTGATCAACTGAATGAAATGTTTTCGGGAAAGTGCTTTGGAGTGCCAAATTGATTCCTTCATCGAAATCAATCTCAAATGATTTTTCATATGGGAATATAAGATCTTGTTATGCAAGATAATCGAACGCCGATCCTCAAATACATCCATTTGTATCCGTGTATCATTTGAGAACTCAATTTCAGTTCGGAGATATGTGAACAGTGTTTTGGGATCTAGCTATATGATAATATTGCACTATAGTCGGGCTTTTCAGAAGATAGAATTCAAGGACGCGTGAACAGTAAATGCCTGCATAGCTACGCCTTCAAAACTGAAATAAATGAAGAACTGTTTACACTGTACTGTACTCATTTGTGATTTGTATTTACGTGTGTTACCCTAATTAAATAATATGGATGGAAACACTCTTCCACCTCCAAGAAAAAGATAAAAAAAAAGACATTTAACTGTAGAGGAAGAAGGTGTGATAATGAACACTTATAAAAAAGCATCCCAAGAGTTGATGGGAGGTCGACGCGGCGACGTTTTTGTTGAGTGGTGTAAATCGGACTTGTAACATTGGGGAGAGGAACATTCAAAGAGTGCGTGCCGTTCACGTGATCATTCTATCTTTTCAGCGGCTACACTATAGTTGCCATCTTTTCCTGAAAACAGTCAATATAAGAACTGA
The DNA here is from genome assembly GCA_032362365.1 of Zygogramma bicolorata. Lineage (NCBI taxonomy): Eukaryota > Metazoa > Arthropoda > Insecta > Coleoptera > Chrysomelidae > Zygogramma > Zygogramma bicolorata. The sequence continues at coordinate 462,670 of JAVJAQ010001202.1, read as the reverse complement.
AAGTTCTTGCTTTTTCGTTTTCATGGAAGAGAAAGTCCAAAAAATGAAATTCATGACATATCCACCTTCTCTCAAAAAATGTGGACATTATTCACTGATTTTGTGAATGGACGATCAAATCTCGCAATTGCCAGATTGAAAGTTGCAATTGCCAGTTTGAAAGTCGCAATTGCCAGATTAAATATCGCTATTGCCAGATTAAAATCGCAATTGCGAGATTTTATATGTTTGCGATGGCACTGATACGTAGTCTCGTACATATTTATGGTGAATAAGGATGATTTTTTATTGCTATCATTGATTGAGGGAAAGAGTATCCTAATCAAATACCCTCCTTGATATTCATCTTGATATACCTACCTACCTACCTGCATCCGTGAACTGAAATCAAACAAATATTATTCATAGGGCATTTCTACACTACTTAAAAAAAATCTTAACTCGCCGAGCCATATTGGCGGATTTTCGTGTCAAAAATCTTCGTATATTCAGTATTTTTCTTTGATGAAATAGGTACCAAAAGAGTTCATCACAATTTCCTATCTCATGCATTGTGGATCACTCAGTTGATTGAAACAAATTACATAATATTGAGCCATGTTGCAGATAAGTGTTGATTTGAAATGTATTAACACACACCTTCCATTCACGTATCAGAATCAAATTAATAGAAGTGCCGACATACCCTTTCGAGATCTTATAAATTGCCTTATGCTTAATAATCGAGAAGAGGAAGAATAAACGCCACAAATCAAACCATCGCTGGTCGCGTGGCAGATGCTGATGAACACTTGGCCAGAAAAAAGAACAAAAGACCCCATCTCTTTCTACCTTCCTTTAAACGCATCTCGATATAATGCCAAGCACGTATCTGGAGGGCATTGATGAGGTGGGCTTTTTGATCCCGTGTTTTTTATTCGACCAGGTAAAAAGGAAATCAAAGGCAGATGCTGAACGTAGGTTGAGTGCTATTTGTTCTCGTCCTGATTTCCGAAGGGTACATTATAAAACAGGAAACATGTGGACTATCAGTCAAGATACGGGAAGGGTAATTATTAATTCTAAAAAGAAAAAACTTACCATGATGTATGACAGTCCACCATGAAACCCTTTTTTCTTGTTTTCCGGTACGGATGTTACAATAGAGGAGGAGGATCTACGCGACGGAAACGTACAAACTCGCAGTGCATTAATCGGAAGTTCGAACAATATTTTTTTAATAACACGGATAATTTTTTTTTTCAGATATCTGAATTGAAATTTTTATTTGTTATTGTGAAAAAATAGGTTTGAGTGAAACAAAATGAATATTTTTCATTTGCGAAACAATGTGATGCCGTTTTCATTACTGTTACTAAGGTAAACAAGGTGTTTTATTCTTTCACAAGCTGCATTCAGGTTTTTCATAATGACAGCGCGTTTTTTCTATTGAAGGAAATTATCGTTCTGAAACTCTACAAAAGTTACTCAACCCCAGGGTTTTTTTTCGCATTACTTGATACATTTTCGTACATGGCAGTAAATACCTACTTAGTCGAAATTGATAGTTTTTTGAATTATAGTTATTATCGGAGTACTGTGTGCGCGATGAAAAGCTGGAGATTAATTTGAATCTATTCTATTCTTCAATTGGAATTGAAATGTCAAATATCAATACCTATTCTGTTTTGAATAAATCATGGAGTAACTACAATCGATTCTTCATATATCACCTGGTTCCAAAGAACTTGATCACTCTATTTCCAGGATGCAATTTGTCGCTGCAACTCCAAAAAATTGCATGTATTCATGCAAGTTCTTCAAGTTATATGAATTTTTTTGGTGCGATAATTTGCAGTAGGTAACTTATTTTTGTGGTAAAGTTGCCGCAAACTACAAATAATATGTGGTGACACTATTGTGAAGAATGGTCATTTTGAATATTTTGATTATTTTTCGAAACTGAAGGATTCATGAAAAGTAATTGAGTGGATTGCTCGGTGGATTGATTATAATCATTACAAAAATTAAAAATGAAGGAAATCATATATTACTTAGTTGTGGTAATATAGGCGTTTATCTTGGTAACATTCAGTGCTATTTTTTAATATTGGCAATGAGAAATGACATTTCTTGCAGCAACAATTTGCCGCGACAATGTGGAAATAAGGTGTGTGGGATATTTTATTGTTTAATACCAGTTTTCTTTCATTGATATACGCTTTTTAGTGATTTCATGTCATCAAACTAGAAAAGGAAAGGAACCGCAATATTTTGAATTAGGTCTCCAGTGTAAATCCCAGCGAACAAAAACTAGCTTATCTCTTCGTTACGTAACACATTGTCTAACGAGGATTTAGGTACCGATCTCTTGAACTTGAGCCTTGAACCCGACAGGATACGCGTGTCTTTTTATCACTCTCACTCTCGATGCGACCCAAAATCCCAATTTTTCTATTTGCTATAGCAAACAATGGATTCCTAAATTTGGAAGCTATCGAAGATAATCGCGTTTTTTGTATGTCCGACCAGGTGTACGATATAATGGACACACCTACGAGAGTTCGAAGATTTTTTCCATTGTGAATGCACACAAAGCAGGCGGTCTCATGTCGGTCCGGTCCGATATTGGGACCGATCGCTCTCAATTTACGCCCACTAACTCGCAGGTCGACTGCAAAATTCCGTAAGCGGAGGATTTCGATTCTGCACATCTGCTATAAATTTTAAACTAACAGCTTTGTTTGTGCAACAGTTTACGTTCCTCTTGTTTATTCTGAAAGAAACAAGACCCGGTTGGTGTCATTTTTGTATGATGAACAGTACCTAAATATCCATAATATATATTATTTTAGTTTCGAAACTGTTGATTGCATTGTAAACGTATGTTGCTAGGGAAGATGAGATAAAAACTGTCTGTTTTAATGAAACTAGAAATGAACATAATTTTCTCGGCGTAGGCGGAGTATCTAGAAAATCTGGTCATTCTGATTTCAGCAAGCTCTATGGAATAATCTATAGAATGGTCAACCCTTCGGCTAGCTAGCCCCTTCTAAGTACGTAAATGAATCGACATTTGAAATCCTGTAGATGTTAACCTCGTTAACGAAACAAGCGTTGAGTGCAAGTGATATCAGTTTGTTGATAAGTGTGATTGATCTCTCCAAAGACTCCAATCTCATCATTTAATCGCACTTTGAGTTTTGAGTCAATGGAACATCGGTATGCTTATTATTTTTGATGTTTTTGAAAATAGGGCTCAGCAAAAAAGTTCACCGTCATCTGGGTTCACAAGTCTTGATATAGCTGAATCAAGTATTGAAACTTTTTATGGACCGATTGTTTCGAGACTGATGTTAATGATATATGATAATCACATCAACATGCCTACAGGTCATCGGTCTCTTAACTTTCATTTGTTGTTCGAGTCTAGAAGGAATTGCAATAATCAAAGATCAACATGTCAGTTGTTCTTTCATCATCAATGTGAAAAATAACATGCTTGAATTCGTTAATAATGCATTATAATGAGAGGGACGTGAGACCTTTCATGTGTTTTACTACTTCCAGCAGTGGTGAGATGTCATAATGTACAGCTATGCAGACTAAACGACGCCTCTGTAAACCACATAAAATGCAATTCTGTATTGGAAACCACGTCAAAAATTCAGCAGTATTCGTTAAGAAAATATGCATGGTAGAAAAAATTACTGTTTTTCACTCAATCCTTCTGAACATACTTTAATATAAAAAAATATTGAATTGCTTCGAAATTAGTATATCACATAAAATAAACAAAACACAAACAACTCTTGTCTAGTAGATTTTCAAAGTATTGTTAAAGAGGTGCTTATTAGTTGCAGTCTTGGTCAAAGTGGAGCTGAGATATTATTTTGGAATCTCATTGACATTATTACTGATGTTCATCAAGCACAATAATTTATAGTTTATGTTAACATAAAAAATTAAAAAATACTAAAAACTTCAATAGTCGCTCACAAAATTTTGAGTCAGTCTTAACATTAAATAGCAATAATGGTCAAAGTGGTGCTTATTAGTTGGAGCTTTCTTGAATTTGGCGCTGCGATCTTAATTTTAAATCTCAATAATGGGAAATAATTCTTGTTCTCTCATTCACTGTCAGAGCTACTGACAGAAGCGAAACATCAAATAACGTGACTGTTGCTTTTCAGCAACAATCAGTAGGTGTTTATTGGGATTTTAGGATGAGCGATACTCCCTCTGGTAAAAAGTTTCTAACAATGTTAAAATGTTGTCAAAGTGGTGCTTACCAGTTGAAGTCTTGGTCAAAGTGGCGCTGTGATATTATTTAGAAATTTTAGAATATGATCAAAATCATAACTTATGCACATTTCATAGCAAAGTAAAAAACACTAAAAACTAATATTCGCTGACAAAATTCTACAGTTTGGGATTTCGAAACAATGTCAGAGTCGTAACCTCAAATAGCAACGTGGTGGTTATTATTTGGTGGTTTGAATGTGACGCTGCGATCTTAATTTGAAATCCCAATAGAGATATAGTTAGTCAAGCATATGGATATATCATTCGAAGTGATGGATACTACGGGTAGATGACATTACTGATTTCATTCCCAAGTCATGTGTCTTTTTTTTTTTCGTTTCTTATGGAAGTGTTAGAAGACTTTCAATAATAATTATCACAGTTTTGGTAGGTTTGGTGATCCAGAATTAAATTCTTCAATGGTGGTATTGGGATCAATTTGATTGGAGAAAAACTATTGTTTCTTTGCCAACGTTTCGAATTTCAATAAATTCATCATCAGGGCTTGAATAACTGATTTTTGAGCCCTGATGATGGGTATATTCAAATTCGAAACGTTGGCCAAGAAACAATAGTTTTTCTCTTATCAAATTGATCCCAATCCCACCAATACCACCACTGAATAATAATTATTGATTACTATACATAATACCAGAAGATGATCAATTAGGAAACAGAAGTGGAATTTTTTGTCAATGTCGTAGGTCATTCATGTTTTGAAGATTATTTTAATGCCCAACCTTTCATTTTCTACATGAACTTCTATCGTCAACTCTAGTTTGAAGCTTCATTATCTTTCTTTCAATAGTTCAGTCAAACTGACAGACAGAACTCGGCACTAATTTTTCCCCTTTTGTCGTGCATTGTCAAGTAAACGGTAATATGATTCTCTCAGTGGTGTAATAATCGTCTGAGGGGTTAATTCGTGAAAAAACTCAAATTGGGACGTGAGCGCAAGTTGAAACATTGTGGCAATACGCAAAATTTACCAATCAACATATCCGATTCGGATCGGAACTGCGATCGTTGTCCGTCTCTCTCCGACATCCGATCGGTCTCGCTCGTGTCGGGCGGACGTGCGGCAGATTTCAATGTGAAAACCTCGTCGGCAAGTCCTTAACCTACTTGTCCGTGTGAACTGAGTTGCATTGGCCTTCTTTTTCAATAAAATGACTCGCTTTAAGGTTAGCTGCGGTTGGTTGTCTCGATTTTTGCCGGCAGCACAGAATTAGTGTCTCCGAATGACTGGGATGGTGACGAAGATCGATGTATACGAGGGCGGATGGAAAGTTAATCGGTGAAGATGATATATGCAATCCAGAATATTCAAAGCACCATGCTGCAATTATCTCCCAAAACAAATTAGATCATATTATATCGATTGTCCTATCTGACATATATTTTGTGACTGGATGGATTTTCATTCGGCACCCTGCCAATAAATGCTGGTGTTTCACAAAGACCTTCCTTTTTACTTCATATTAAAAATTTGTTAGAGAAGCATCTTTTTGTTCAGGTGCCGTTCTGCAGATGACAGTACCAGGGAATGTAATCCCGAACTGAGATCGGTGAATCGGGATTCCGGGATCAAATTTTTTCGATCCCGGGATTGATCCCACTAAAAAAAACTATTCAAACTCCGCATAAAAAATTTGGTTCTATCCGAAACATAAATAAAATGGAATACCAATTCAAATGTCATGAAGTTATTACGAATTGACAATATATCGATTTCAAAAAATATATTTATGTTGACGTATTCGACTACGCACTAGATAACACCGAACCTTTTCTATTTTCTGACTGACATATAATTTTTTTTTTCGTTGCTGGGGTAGCTTCAATGTTGTTAGATCTCATTAATATTCTTATAGGAATATTTCTTGGTGAGAAAATATACTTGTTTCAGAACCCGAAAATCCTGGGATTGACTTTTCACAATCCCGGCCGTTTTTTTCTGCCGGCATCCCGGGGTCGCGTACCTTGGGCATACATCCCCTAGACAGCAGTCCCCATACCGCATTCACCTATAGAGCTACCCTGGGCAACGTAAACAGTCTAAATGGATACTGGCAAGAATTTTCAAACTGGAATTCGATAACTTGGGAGAGAAATCTTCAAAATGCCAACCATGCCATGTCGTCTCTACAATAAATGTGATCGTATATTGCCCACCATCATCATGAAGTCGTAGTACTACCTTCATACAGCATCCATTTGGATACCTATATCATCATGATCAATGCTGTTTCCTATATAATCCGTATGTCTCGTCTTATGCTATCCTATTATACCAAGTGTTCCTTGGTGAGACTCGCGTTTCCTGTTTCGGAATACGAAATACCAAATACTTAAGTCTTTTGTAGTTCCTTACTATCTATACTATACTACTCGTTGGATACCCATACATTATTTCCACTAACTTCTCTGTAACTCTTTCTTTTTTCAAACTCTAAGACCAGCTGAACATTTCTCTTGTTTTTATCATACATGAAACTTATTACCAGAAGAGTTGTTTCCTGACATTTGTCCTCTTATCGAAATTCAAACGGTATACACCCTCTAGGTTTGGGATACTTACGAGGAGTCAGTTAGGGGCTCGGCATTTTGTGCACGAAGGAAGTTTCCATGTGATCGTTTTTCACCAACGAGTCAATTATGGAGGATTCCAGTGATTAGCATAAAAAATGAAATACCTATTTGCTAAGAGTTTTTCTCATGCATTATCTTTGATATTCATATCAATGTGAATTGTTCAAAATATTCCACTTCGATTCCAACCAACGAGTTCACATTTTCCGTTTATATATAACTGTTGATAGTTTTTTTGTAGAACATTGAAGAGTCAATGTTTTGTGCATCCTCCGTACGAAAAGTCAATGTTATCAAAATTGTCAGCTGATTCAGCTTGACTCACCCTGTAGTTTTAGCTGCGTATGGACGACAGTCCTTGATCTGATTTTAATCTTTATTGAAATAACAAATTCAACACCCAATAACGTCTGTTGCAACTTATTGAATAGGTATTAAATAGAACAGATTGAAAAGGCTGTAAACTAACTAGGTGTCGCCATCCTTTGTTATTCAGTTCTTTATATTTCGATTATTAATTCTGAAATTTTGCGATATGATCAATATTAGACTATTGTTTGGTGTAACTATATTGATTTTTCTTCTGAAATGTGAATTCTGGGATCGCGCAAATTGTGTTTTAATGGTGTGAATATCAGGATATTGAAAATGTCTATACCTTCGATGAAATATCATTTCAAAAAATAAATTCTTTTGAATTCCAGAAAACTATTTCTTTGGGAAAGATTTCGCATATATTCTATTATATCTGAGAGGCACAGTTCTCCAAGGAAACAGAAAAGATCTCGCCTGAATCTAGGCAGCGATCAGTCAGATCCAAAAAACTTATATTTTTTTATTGGTACACTATTGCAGCCTGTTAGTTCGTGTTGCAATATTTCAATTGTTCTTCTACTTTCTATCAGGTAATTTGCAAAACTTGCCGTTTTACCTAGTCGACAGAATAATTAACAACGTTTAGGTAACAATCACTTATAAAACCTACATATTACATATTTCGTATATATTATGTTATTTCGTGTGCAATAATTTTTGCATAATCGGAGCACATGCTTGGTACGATAGTAAATAATTCGACCGATATTTCAGTAGCGTTGTGCAGTTTTCTTCCGTAACAGTGCGTTGCACCTCTTAGGCCAGTCGACAATGTCCATGTATTCCGTAAAATTGAGCGTATAGATGAACTATGGAAATAGGTCATTGTTGCTTCAATTTTTCATTACGAATCCTATACAAACCACCTTATATTAAACACTATATGAGAAGTGAGAGTATAGAAATTATATGAAATCATTTAATAAATGAAATTGAGCGCGTTAAAGTGCGAGCAAACAATAGGTACTTATACAACTTTAACCTAGAAAACGAATATACAAAATGTTTCCCATTCACACACCGTAAAGATTCCATGCCCAAAACCAACTTCAAACAACCGATCTTCGCAAACAGCACGGAAAAATATTCGATAGCTTCTTATATGAAATGTGATAATAATATTTTAAGATCTTGCCCTTCGCCCTCCATCATTGACAACGTAATTGCCTGATTATTGTAGACGGTGATGATATACTTATTTCATAAAAATTCATTTCATTCAACTACTTGTAAAAAATGCGTAATTATTGCTTCTACTATTTTGAATATCTTCCAAACCAATGGCACACATTGAATCGTCATATATGACCAGGTGAAGAAAACTACTATAAAGTAATTAAATAATATAAATCACGAAAATTCCAAGCAATGGGTGCGTTACTCATCACACTTCGGTGGAAGAATATACGTCGTATTTGTTCTGTCGACTGGTCTATTAATGTGTTGTTGCACCTGTGAAATTCGCTGAAATATTCAATGTGCACCCGGCGCACGTAACTCGGCTGGTCTCTTGCCTAATCGATGCAGTTTAGAAACTAGTAGACAAGTTGTGATTTTTAGGGAGATCGGATGAAGAGATTATTGACTATTTAAAGAAACGTGGGATAGCAATCGGATCAATGAAATTGTGTGACGCAAGCGGTGACGCAATTTATTTACCAATACGCGATTGTGTTATCTTCAAGTAGACGAATATCGGATGAAGAAATCCGAGCTGCCGGTTACGTGGTGGGTAGCAGAGTTTATCACACGATTGTAGGAAGTGGGCTCTTCGAGAGAAACTGATATGAGTCGTTGCTAAAATTACGAAATCAAAATGAAAAAAGTCTTAAGAAATCGATAGAGATAGAAATTCCAACGTAAACAGTGTTTTCTTTTTGGATATTATTTTTTTCTTATTCGAAGGTACTTTCATTTAATTGTAGAAATATTCCAATTTTTCCGCCTGAAGTAGAATACATAATATTACATACTGAAGACTTGATCTATCAGCTGATCAGGATCTAAACACTTCCTGAATTCCGATGCACAGTGTCACACTTCTTGAACATTCAACTAAAAACTTCCCATTACAAAAAATGCCTAGTGATAATCATATCAAATAAAGCCAGATACATATTCAGTTATTTGATGTACGCTGCAAGGGCTCAGAAGAATGAGACGTGTGCATTGACACACAAAAATAAGTAACCACTTGATCATTCGATCTTGAAATGATGAGACAACGTTACACTATAAAATATATCATTATAATATTCGCATAATTCACTTGGTATACTGGTGGGCCCTCAACTTTTCTTTTATTATTGGATAATAATGTACCTTTTTTCATTCGATCATGAAAGCTTTTCGACAAAGCACACTCGATTGTGAAAAACTTTAGGAATGCGCCACCCTGCATTCTAGATCTTGTTATACAAATGGCGTTACACCCAGCTAATGGTGTGGGCCCGACTTTAACATGGGCGTGTTGTTATTTACTCGGTCAATTACAATCTGTCTGTTACACCTTACAGTTAACTATTTCCATTAATACCGAACCGTCAATGTTCGATGCGAACCGACTAGTAAATTATGAATACGAGAAGAATCTTCTGTTGCGGTGCTTATGATTCTGACCCACTGCCAGTAAGTTAATCGAAGAATGGCGAGCATGGGTTCTGCTGGTGTGCTCCGGCGTTTTGTCATAATTGATTATGTTCGATAATAAGAACAAATCCTCATAGAGTTTGTCTCTCCTATGCAGGTTGATGTTGCAGAGAAGATTTCAACCATTGCCTCTGTAGATCTTTTTTTGTTTCAATACGAGATCTGCTGATGAAGTTGCAAACGAAACATCATGCTCGCATAATGATAAAAATAGCTGCTAACAAACCCGGATACGCCTGGCTAATCGTTCCTAGGGACCAATAATTCAACAATGAATTAAGAGAAACAGTTTTGAATGTTGACATTCGCAGCTCAAAATTAACCTTCTACCATCTACCTTTGGAACACATATTTCTCATCTGCCTAGAGCCTAGGACTGGGTTATTCGCTCGGTTATTCGTCTTTGGTGTACTGATCACTGACAGAATTGAACTGATCATTGGACACGGATATATCAATCTGATAATGATAAATGTACTAATAGTGCTTTACAGTATGCATTCACTGTTCACGCGTCCTTGAATTCTATCTTTTGAACAGTCCGACTATAGTGAACTAGAAAAAATCGAGGAAAAAATTGAGAGCTCAGACCACTCTTGGCAAAGACGTATCTACCCTATGGGGTGGTGCCGGACCCACTTCTTCTTACTCTTCTTTTCATTTATTGGCTCTGCTCCCTGTTGGTGCAATATGCCAGGGACCCACTTCTCTTTCTGCTTTTCATTCGGCTTTTTATGATTTGTGGCTACCAAATTGATTGAGCACAATGTTCGTAGATGCTTTTTCGATGGTGCTTACAGCAAAGACTTAGTCTAATAGGCAATATTTGATTTAATACATGACATTTGGTGGAAGAGAAAGAAGCTGATGTTGGGTGTAGAATATATATTTATCGAAAGTTGAACGTAGACTTTCATGGTAACTCACTCTCGTGAGTGTAAAATGAATGAAAATACGAATACGAAACATCTGCTGTAGGTTTTGAATTTTTGTGTATTGTGAGAGCATTCACTATACATCACTGTACAACACGTACAGCTTATCCAAACCATCTTGGTACAGAACTTATAACGTTTATGCCGAGCAATCTCTGTGTAGTATACTAAGATAAAAAGCACCTATAATATGTGTTCACTGTGTTGAAATTCATTCCTAGGAGGTTTTTTTTCGTCATGGTCTGCACTACCAGTGTGCAACTGGAAAAGTAGCTGAGTTTGTGTCAGGATGGATTGGATAAGCTGTACCAACAAATTCGTTTGGTATTCGAAATGTTTTTTTGCGGTGATCTGATTTTCGCACATCGACCCATGATTTGCGTGGTCCGACTTTCACTCGATACCATTGTTCAGCTCGTCAAGAAAAGCGCACCCCCTTTCTAATTCTACAGTCACAGAACGCGGTCCTTCCTCCTCCGATGCGCAATTTCTAATTCTGCAAGTAGTGCATTGAACTAGGAGACCGCGCGCGCACCTAGTGCTGATAGAGTGTAATCGCCAGCCATACGACGACGCAGAGGAGATATGCGGAAGTGGTCTGCTTTTCTGCTTAGTGCTTGGTACACTTGACGGCGGCGCGGACAAATCGTAGGAGGGCGGCAAGGTTGTAATAGAACAGTTTAATCGCAGATAAGGAAATGCTACCTACTAGTTATCTCCTAGGTTTATATAGTCGTCCAGTTTGGTCATGTTGATCGGTAGGATTAGCGATTTGTGGGAAGAACGAGAACTACTTTTCATACTCTCTCGTCTAATTTGATATCGACTCTGGACGAATTCTCAGAATTCTGGGTGTGTCACTATCTAAGTTGAGAATACAATCTGAAAAAAAAAGAAATTGAGTATGAGGCATATTTAACCCATTTCAACTGGACGAGTCGAACCGTGAATCAAATATAAATAGTCAAGAAAACGCCTATCTCTCCTCAGCATAATCAACTATGTTAAATGTGAGCAGAAAATAACTACTTTCGAAGCTAATATCAAGACGGGAATTTGCTCTTGTGAGATTCCTCATACAGGTACGTTTTGTGAACAGCAGAATTGAACATGACCCAAACGATGTGACAAGCTGCTAACTGGCACTCATCAATTGGAATCATGTCACCATTTATTTTCAATCGAAGGGAAAACACAATTATGCCAATACATTGTTTTTAGTCATTTCGTCGTTATTTCAGTATAGTAAAAGCCTATCTCGACAATTGAAAAGAGGGCTATTACGTAGTATCTGATATTTCAATCGATAGTACCTGGCCCTAATTTTTTAATATTTGTTTGATGACTTGCTGTTAATGTTATAGGCACATATTGTTGTTGAACGAATTACTCGAGAACGACACTGGTTGAACTGACATTTAGATTTGGTGTGAAATATTATGCAAGATTTGTTAGATATGAACAAATCTGCGACTTTTATATTCTTGTTTAGCTTCAGGCATGTGTTATTTGCAGTCGAATAACTGATGAGCGTATGCTTGTAGGATGTAGTTCAATTCCCGGCGTGGCATTAGACAGAAGAGTTTTTAATAATATTTATTAGAGGCAGGTGTTTTGAAATGAATCGTCATATTATCAACTCATACTTATGTCTTTTACGTCCTGTCAAATACCTTACATTCGCTTGGTTTAACACATTTTTCTTTAAAAGACCATTCTCTCTCAAATTTTGCTTATTCTAATTTGTATTTCTTCTACCGCTTGTCAAATAAAGGTAACTTACATTCGTTTTGTTCAACATGTTTTGAACCCATTTTTTCCAGACACTCTTTCAAAAAACCATAAAATACAGTCCGAGTGGCTTCACACCGCTCAGCCCCTCGTAGTTCAATTACTACTGCTTGGAAAATAACGAGTATTCCTTGAATATCGACTCATTTCAACGGCAAGGAAATCCATTAGTGGCAATGACAAAGAGTTGAGCTATCATGATATCCAATCAGGCGCCCGACTAATGACTCGGGATAATTTCCAATGAGGCCCCAGGGAACGAAGCCAGAAAGAAAATAATTGCAGGCTGTCTGTTGTAGAATTTGTATTCAATAATCGATGAGAGACTCGTCTCGTTCATCGAAAAAAGCACAGGCGTCCAAGATATAAAAGGGGTAATTCTGTATGGCCATGTTAAATTTAAAAGCACGTCAAAATTTTGAATATAGGTACGTAAACTGTTATGGAGTGAAATTTCAACATGCTTCAAAATTTAACATATGAGGTATAGAATTACCACTAAAGTCATTTGATAAATATTCGATACAAATTAATCTCGCCGTGAAACAAAGCACAATGTTTTTTAATTATATAAGTAAAAAGTTCTATGTATATTGATTTCTTACATGACATTGAATTCATTGTTTTAAGCATGCTTCAAAAAATATATGAGTTTGCCAGTAACATGTACCCGAATTATCACAGTCGGTTAGGGGGGACTTAGACTGAACGATGACTTGAAGACTTAAAGGCATGACTTGAAGACTTAAACGCATGACTTAAAGGCTCAAAACGATGTACAAGATTGAAAGGAGATGTTCCCCCTCGGTTTATGTGTCGCGATCTGTCAATCCAAAACCGAAGTATTCTAAGTTTTCGTCCTTCCCGCAAGCGGCGCTGGTAGTTTTGCTACATTTTACGAATGGGCAGACAGACGAGCAGACGGACAGACAACGCAAGGCATTCATATGAAAGAATTGTTTTTAATTCTTCGAGATAGAGGTTAAAGAAAGTTCATCAGAATAATAAATGGTTTGTTGATAGTTATAAAAAAAACACCTCCGCTTCAACTGTAAACCAGTAGAAAATCGAAATTTCCCATGATCATTCGAAACGTGTTGGAATCAGTGACCGACAAACATTAACTCGTACCAAGTTGCCATTATTCCGAACACGTTTGTTGGTACTTATAACTGTTTTTTCTTTTTCGTTCGCGCTTTGTGTAGCTTTGTGGCAAGAGCACATTTTGGTAACATCAACAAACACGCATAATGCTATAAAGAACAACAAACTCATATAAAATAAAAGTCTGGTCGCTCTGACGATGGTGGTTTTATGTTGGTCGTCTATTTCAATTACGTTTTGTAGTTAAATATCGATTAGTTTAGTTAGTCAATTTCGTGTCACAAATGAACTAACTACCTCTATCGGCTTCGAAACACCCACGCCAATCTATATGAAAATATCATCAGGATTTTAATCGAGAGGCACATACAGGGTATAATAATGATGTAATCAAACAATTTGGACTGTGAATTGCGATAGAGGCAATGAAAATCGTTGGTTAACTGGGCAAAATTGACTTGTCTTAGATTCGTATTGGACGTGAAAATGTTTTGAAGCTCGTTTGGAAGTTTGTCATTAACCAATTCATTCTCAGTATATTAGCATTATTATTCGTTCTTTCGCCTCGTTGAAAAAGTTTTTTACGACACGACATTTGTCTTTTTCTTGCCTTTTTCCAAATGAAAGAGTTGACGGCTTTTTTCCGCCATATCTCTTGCCTATCATAGTTTTAGAGCAGCTTTTCTACTATCACCATTATCGTTTGAGATACTGGTCAAATTAGCTTCGATCCAGATAGTTTTCATCTTGAAAAAAAGGCGTTCAGGTAGATTCCATCATCTCTCAAAATCAAATGAGGTCTAATTGAGTTGGTTGATTTCATATTCATCTTACTGATCTACATCTACAAGTGCATGTAAATCAAGAAATTGCAAATGAATCAACTTTGGTTTGTATAAGTCTCAATAGTCTGGGCTACTTATTCGAATACTCAGTGATATTCAATCGAATTATTATTTAATATTTAGCCATTTGATGTTTCACCCGAAGTACTAAGAGATACTTGCATCATATGGTTCACAAACTGGTAAAACGCGGTTACTAAGTCATGCTAATATTTTGTCAACAACAGTGGGTTTTTCCAACTCCACTTTGTACCAGGTCAAATATCAGCATAAAATGATAAGCCCATAAAGAATAAATAAACAATATAAATAATTATTTCCTCAAAAACCATTCTAGCTGTCGTTCTTACCAATACCGGACGTACCTAAGTCTGCAGAAATATCAGATTTCTCACCATTTTTAGCGAGCAAAAGAGGTTACCAGAGTTCAAAACAAATGAATTAATAACAGCTTGGATTGTTTGTAGAAATTGTAGTCAGAAAAGTGGTACAAACATAATGGGTATTGCAGTACTCGTATCGGGAGTCAGTGAACTCGAGACTCTACTTTCTGTCTACCACATTTCACACATTTCTTTTGCGTTGCGCCATCATCATCGGCGAAACTTTCTTCGCATTCGACCGACCGACTAGGCGAATATCTAGCTCGTACATTTTTACCGGAGACACTTTTCACAGTTATGCAGTTCCGCTTGCTCGACGACCGAGGTATTTTTTTGTCAGAATCATTGCTACATCATGCTCTCAAGTTTGAACATTTCTCCGCTGAATAATAATAATGATCACTAATGGGGAATGAAACAATGAAATAACTGAAACTAATCACGATACTGCTCAGTGCAAGTTATTTGGCACCCTTTCTTTCTCAAAAGCCGGTGGTTATTATGAAATAGGTCACATAAAACTTATAGTCTTTACAGACAATAACCGAAATGATAATAGTATATTATGCAACAATCGTGTAATGATAGTTATTAATACATGAGCATAAACCGGGATACGAAACGAGCCGAAGTTGAGCTTCCTATGGTTTACGCTAGTGTATTAATAACAATTACATGAGAGTTGCATACACTATTTCATCTACACCCAATGAATAATGAAGAACTAAAAATATTATAAGGTAAGTATTTATATTGAACACTATTGAATCAATCGTATTTCTTTGAAAAATTCTACAAAATTATAATAAATGGTATAACCACGGAAAATACAACAATGAGAAATGAAAAGAAAAAAAAATGAAAAAAAATATCTGCCGAGGTCAGGATTTGAACCCGGACTTTCTGATCACTGCCCTCGCCATTGACCACTCGGCCATGAGAACTCATACAATTTGGTCGAAAATAAAAATATATGTGTTGCATTTGTCAAATGAAAAATATAATCCTTTCGATTGTATTTTTTTCTTGTCTAAGACATCTGTAGAGGAGTCGCTGGTAATTCTTCTATATCACTGCTAAAAGACATTTTCATTCGATTATCGTAAATTGACTAAATTCTTCCAAAATTCAATACCTACTGATTTTAACTTGACAACGTCAAAATGCAAAGCTTGCACATCATGCTTGATTGAAAAATAATGGGTTTCTCTCGGGGTTTCTATTGGTTGAAAATCTGTATCGTAATGAAAATCTGTATCGTAATGGATTTCATTATAAAACAGGTTGTGGGCATATAACTGTATTATTAGAGTATGGGTGTAGATAAAAATAATTTTCACGAGAGTACATTTCCTTTTCGAAGGGAGTCTTTCTGCACCACCATAATACAGAAGTTTATATAGATTAGCAATATCAACGAACTGAATGAAATGAGACAAGATCAGGAATAACGGCCAAAAAAGTGTTAACTGAATTTATTGGTCCACTATATTTTTTCAACGTAGTAGGTATAACCACTACAGCGCGCGAAAGTCATACTACGTTTGGAACATATTAGTCCAGCAGCCACCGCCTGATTTTTCGAGTGATTAATAACAGGCTGAATCTCCGTGAGTAGGTTCGGTTCGACGAGACGCCCAAGTTTTCCCTCTGTGAAAATTCTCGTTAGAGGTAGCTAACGTAGTGCGCAGGTGTGAAAAAAGTGTTACCGTGGTATCGACAACTTCCAAGCGTAGGACTAGGAAAACGTGCCACTAAATTTGTAGGACTATGTGGCCATTTCATTATACAAGTATTCACTAAGCTGCATAAAAAAAACAGCTGGTTATTGATAATTTTTATGACCTCGTTTTTTCGACACATTCGGAGTGGAGGACGCTCCAGTCAAACCATCCATTTTGTAGGACAATTGTTTTTCCGAGTGTATTATCCAATTATCTTAATATGTGAATGAAAAACTCACTATTAGTCCGACAATTTCGATACCCCGCCGAATCGACATGTTTCACACCTGCGCACTACATTAGCTACCTCTAACGAGAATTTTCACAGAGGGAAAACTTGGGCCTCTCGTCAAACCGAACCTACTCACGGAGATTCAGCTTGTTATTAATCACTCGAAAAATCAGGCGGTGGCTGCTGGACTATATACCTGGCAGAAATTCGGAGTAGTCGTACCGATCTGATATTGATATGAAGATATTTCATGAACTATTACGATTTTCGATCGATTGATTTAGCAATGGGACCCGATTGACATCTATCTATTCGTTAAGTTATTACTTTCTCTCTTTGGCGAACTTGACAGGAAGATGTTGGTTATTTCTATTCCTTTATTTTCGTTGCAGTGCGCTTTCACCGAGCTTTTTACATACATATTCCATTTTTTGGAGCAATATGCACCTTTCCGTATTTACCGCTGGTATCATTTATTTGATTCACAAAAATTTCAAAAGAATAAAATTTATTGTCTGACACACGAGCAAGAAGTGTTTTACTATTTTCGTCATAAAAACCGAAATTTGGGATATGACATCTTTTTCTTTCGGACAAGTCAGGTCAGTTACCGTTCAACTCCGGGTACCGTCAACTGTTTCGAGGTAGGTGGGGTCCCGCGCTGCGGATTTGCCAAGACGAAAATAATGTACAAACGAAAGGATCATTATGAGGTTACATTCAGAGCTAGGTATTGCAAACAGTTTTCGTTTCAAAATGAACGGCGGGCATTTTGTAATCGGGTGATGTAAAATGTTGCTGTAAAACACACCTGTCTGCTTATAAGAAACCGATGCTGGGATATACATGCAATACCTGTGGGCGTTTAGAATGAAGTTTCGTACAGGGTGTTGCTTCCTCGGGATTCCTAGTGATTGATATACTAATCGGAAAATATCACATTTAATTTTATACGAGGATTCTGAGAGTTACTCAGCTTATATTCAATTCTCCCCATTGTTCTCAATCAAAATGGTCGTGCAGTCGAAGTAATTAGAAAAATATATTTCCCAAGGGTTTCACTCTTGAAAAAATTAAAATGTTGGTTTCCACGATATTTTCTGAACAATCAAGTTTTTCCTTTGCAGTTACGTAATTTTGAAAATATATTTTTTGTTAAGTTTATGATTAATATAACTAAGAAAGTCAAGTAGTTTTCAGAAACCGTGATTTGGTGAGTGAAATCAGGTTTCAAGATTATTCCACTTGACCAGATATGTTACTGTTATAGTAATCGAATGTATCAGTTTTATTTGCCATTTATGTTGATTAGAAAGGTTATTTCTGATTTCATCAGAAGAATAGAAAAAATTGGAGTACAGATATAGAATCTAACACTCATGTAATATGCCTTGCGTTCTATCTCCTTATGTTCATCTGTAAAATGTAGTCAAGACTCACCGCACCAATTGCCTTATAGAATGAAGTTATAATTATGGTTTTGTTCGATAAATGGTAATAAAGGCGAGATCTGTAGGTGCTGGTGGTTATTGATTTCGAAAATGAATTTATCAATTCAAAAATTCAATTCTCCTCTTTGTCTGATGACTCTTCAATTCAATAATAGACTTTCATACTGGTCGTGAGAAACAGGGATAAGTTGAGTAAATCAACATATAAATAACACATGACACATAACACATTTTGCAATTTTCAAAAACGATTGTAGGGACAGCATAAATCAATCTCTTTCAAAAAAAAAAAAAAGATTTTGTACAATATTCTTTGTGAAAAGAATTGTGTGTGTATAAAATCAGTAAGCAACATTCCACTGGATCGTTTTCCTGAAAGTTAGCCTAAGTTATAGTTTTCATTCCATTACATGATTAAAAATGTTTCTCGAAAGGTTGAGTTTCAACTATTTGTACTTGATGACATATTGGAGGCAATTTGCATCATCTAGCACAACAGAAATTTAAATTTCTAGTTTTAGACTATTTCAAAATTTCGTTACTTTTTGTTCATCCGAAAACAAAACGAAAAATTCACTTATGCGTGATGGGAAACTAGTTTTTACTCAACAAAAAGGAGCGATATTTCAAGATTCAAATTTTTATTTTTCTTCTCGGTGAACCAGTAGATAGGAATTATCGTGAAACATGTGATTCGAATAAGTTTCGAAATTCCCAACTTCTTGACAAGGGGTGCGGCTAGAAATCTTTTCCTAATAGGGACGTATTTCCCAATTTTAGATTGTACTTGTAGAGCCCAATCCCACAGTGCGCGAGCGATGGTAACGGTTGCGGATTTTGCAATAATCAGTGAAGAAATGGCGTACGCTTTCATTATAATGAAGCATATTGCTTTCTCCGAGCCGTTGGGTCGATGAACGGTCTGCCGGAGTCAAGAGCCCCGGAAAAGAAGCGGTTGTGCAATTTTGATAGATTCTTGAATTTTAATGCACGAGTTGATGTCCACGGTTGTTGGACTTTCCGAAAGAGATTCCCGTTTTCCGGTCGTTCTTCTGTTGGTGTTGATCGGTTCTGGCTGAATTGATTTTCTATACCCGAGAGAAAAACCTTGTTGAAAAACCGATGATAGACGTCGCATAACATCACCAAGTCTAATCGTTTGCTTGCTGAATTACTATAAATTCCAAAATCAAGCTTATGATATGCTCTGGAGTTTTTGAGCAGTGTGGAAATGCTTTTGATGCAACTTTCAACGCGCAAATTCTGAATCAAGTAGCTACTCGATAAGTTCGACGAAAACGGCACATCTGTCCCCATAATAAATATAAGGATTTCTACCAAAAACGATGATTTTTAGTCGGTTGAACAATTGCTTGTGTTTCACAATTTTCAACACATCCATGATTCTACCAGGAATACAAGTTAACATTTGTTCACATTTCGATATTACGCTTAGCAAATTGATCATGTCGATGATAATTTGATCAAATTCTGATACCAGATCGACGGAATTTAACTCTTTTATTATATATTGATGATATATTATCAAACGTTTTCTTAAAAGCAACACTTTCATAGGTATAGAAAGTGCTCATATTTTGGTTGATTAAGCTTGGCATGGGAAAAATATACTTATGTTCAGAGATTTTTTTCGGAATATTCAAGGTTTTTATGAACTCATTTCACTAGAATACATGCATATAAGAGAAATTGAAAAACGGCTGAAAGTGCTAGTTTCCCACAATTAATTGCTAATAAAACTCTCTAAAACCAGTCTATCCTTCAACTTTTTCATCGTTTATTCGCATTGAAGAAAATAGTCGCGGTTAAACTTTGAATAGGTTGTCTAGCGCTAAATTATTTCATTGTTTATCTGCATCCAGGAAAATAATCATTGGGTAAATCAAGCGTATATATTGGAAAAGTGTGGGATTCTCAAAATGATATGATTTGCTTTACCCATCATTTTTATATCCATGCGATTGTTTTGAACAATAAATTGATAACGCATTGCTCGTTTAGAGTATGGACGTCAAACACACTCATTAAATACGTTGATATCAATATCTAGTTTTTTGAAATATATACGTCTCGATATACGTATTATGAATGAAACGAAGTATCTGGTGAGAAAATCAAATTCCTATTACAATAATATTCTGATTCATCCGTTTGCATCATTGTTATACTGCGGTGCCAGTTGCTGGTCATGTTAGTCGCAAAGTAGAACATTTTCCTACGGAAAACCAGGTTCATGACATCCGCCTGCATTTCCTGAATAGATCGGAGTTGGAAACGTGACATGGAGCAGAACATAAGTAAAACTAATATTGGATGAGAGGTCTGTATGAAAGAAACCAGGCATAAAAATTGAGTAAGTCCTCCACAAATTTTAAGTATGGTAACGATCCGAAATATTTAAAGCCAAGCATCTCGAGAATATAGTATAGAATGATACCAGAAATCGTTAATAGCTTTGCATAGTGTCTATATCATGCGGTTGAATAGCTCACAGTTTCGGGTAATTATTTCAAAATAACTATCTGATACGCAGTATTGAACTGAAAAAATGAATGGGCTCCTGAAATTTCTGGCACTACTATCATCACAATAACGATCAAATTGTTACCTGTTCACCGTCTGACAAAAATGAAGTATTTCTAATATCGGCCTTACCATCCAACTAATCAGCACACAAAATTTGTTGAGCTGAGAAAATACAGTGCAAGACCCAATTTGAATTATATTGTAGCAATATTCATTATTCCTCCAGAATTATCGAGGCAAATTTCAGTTTGATTGCACAGGTAGAGTCGTTGGAATAAAAAAACATGACCTAACCTGCACTGCAGTAGACTGAGATGTCCTCGGAGATGTCATTGTGTACGCGCTCTATCCCTCATGAACCAACCCACGAAAATATCCTTGTTATTGTCAATTGTTTTTATTGTTAAAATATACTTGCAAATTCCTGCAATAGGCCAAATATATTCAACATACAGTGTTGATAAGAAATGAGATGAAAGTGTCTGTATCTCATTGAAAAGACTTCACTTATTTCTGGCCTCATTTGAAATGTTCGTATCAGTAATGTTTCGCAAGCCAAAAAATGTACACACTATACCTAATAAAATTTGCTAATGACAAATAAATAGATTAAACTCATCGTGATGAAAAGATAATTACGAGGTATTTCGTTTTGCGTATTTATCTCACATGAAAATTATAAGTGTATGTAAAAAAAAAACGTTTGCAGGGACGAAAACAAAAAGGTTTTCTGAATCGTGCATGACAGTGGCGTCAATAAATATGTCTTCTTTTGAAGCGTTTATTTGTAGAAAATCCGATCAAACCTCAACTCTGGAATAAAATAAAAATATAACATAGATTCACACATGTACTGAAATGTTTATGTTACTGCGAAATATTAGCATGTTTACTAATAATATTCTTCATGAACATCTTACCATCACACTGGCTCATAATTGAAGAAGCAGCAATTAATAGATAGTTTTAGAATTATTCAGACTGAATAACTAATAAATGACTATCGAATGTGCACATCAAACGATCCACAACGAACTGGACTCATTTTGAATGATTCAACGGATGAAGCTCTTTGAAACAAATGTCATTCCCTTCCATCGCATAAATTCATGTTTAATAGATGTGTCGAAAAAGGTTTCCACGATGCAAGATTTCAAATTTTATCATAATAAAAAACTCCAGATTGACCATCTTGAAGGCATATCCTATCTGACACACAATCCATAAGAAAAGTGACACGTTAATCAACCATGGTGAGAGCAATGAGGAAGCAGATGATTTCATAAAAGAAAAATTGAATACAATCTTTTTCCGGAGCTTTTTTTTTATTGATTGATTGTTCTTACAAGACACTACTAGGATGCGGATGAAATGCTGAGACAAAAATGAGTGAATGGTCACTCATCCTATAGCTGAAGAGACATAGATAGGAGGGATTCTTGATAATTGAAAACTATACATGGGATATTGACCATGAAGAGATTTTTTTTATCTTGATACGATCCTTTTTGGAGATATTAAATCCAAGTCGTGAAAATTGAAAGCCTGTGAATACTGTAAGAGTATTTCATCATACGGACAGTACAAAACACGTACTGTGCAAATCACAAGCCCTGTTGTGATGAATATTGAAATTTGTTGGAAATAGAGTCATTCAGTAGTAACCACTCAAGGAGCTAATCAACATAGTCAGAAGCATCATAATCCTTAATTTCAAATGGATTAGCAATATATATACAATTTATACCAGAGATATTCAAACTTATCGACCTTCTAAAATCTACAAGGTTATATGAACAAATGAAAAAATCGTCCCAAAATGACCTGAAAACCAAAAAATGTTCTATGAAGGACATGCTTGTGACACGCCACTGTTTAGTGTCTTTTTTCGAGTTTGTTTTGTTGACCTCTGCGATGATCGCGACAAACAAATTCGCACCAGCATAAATATTTCGTTTTCTGCCGAGCGCATTCGGGAGGTCAATTACCGCCGGTGTCCTGAATGATTTGCCAAATTTATATTCAAAGCGGGCCTATATCAAATATATGAGTAGCTTTCGATTCCGGTTGCAATTAAAACTCAATTTGTTTACAGTCTACATAGTTTAGATGAATTTAATTCTTGGTCTGCTGGATTTCGCTTGGGGTTTAAATAATTCCTTTTGTAATGGGGTTGGTTCCATTTCTATTCGATTCATGATAACGTTTTCGATTTGGGTCTATATTTAAAAGTAATGGGAATAAAAATAGTATAGTTTACTTCAACATAACATATTGTCACGGTAAAATCAATATCAAATATATTCTTTTTGGGTGTAATCCATGTCTTTCCTCATATTCACATTCTTCTTTTCCCTAGCAACACTGTGAACCTACACGGATATATCTATGTCTCATGAAACTAAGCAGAAGGAAGTCGAAAGAAGAAATTTCTTTGTCGCACTCTTTTTTTCTTATCATCCTGTACATATCAAACGACGTTGCAAATAATCTGTATGACCTAAATACACAATTATATCTTGGAATGTTACTACACTTGAATGCGAGGAGATTGACATTGGGGTAACCTTATCATGTATGAAACCAAGATCTTTTTATTTTCGCGAAATCTTGGGAAATGTTTATTTTAATTTATCTGTGGCGATTTATCTAAGAACTTACGCGAAACGTTTCAGAACAATTGAAGGATTATTGCAAAACTATTAGATTGGAAACGTCACTCGAGTGTTTTTTATTTTTGAAAAATTTTGGTAATGTTTTAGGGTGGGGAATATTCAGAGGGTGATAAAGCATGAAATACCAATCCCTTCAGTTATATTTGATTTTAGACCTTTTGATTTGATGTTTCTTTTCCTTTTTTTTTCAAAACAACAAGTGAAAATAATTTCTTCCAGAAGAAAATGATATGCGTCAGGATCACTATATGTTGAGAGAAATCGTAACATTTCATTTAAAGTTACAGTTTTCTGTAAGTTCAAATAGCTAATGAAGACTGGAAGATTTTCCATGGATACCACACTGGCGCTTATTTGGAACATCGTGAGGTTACCAAATGACTCCCTGTCTCAGAATTTATCTCGTTCGCAATCTTAACACTCGTTTATAACAACGTAATAATTTGCTATTAATATGATGGCAGTTGTAACATCACCACTACTCCATTGAACTCGCGTGAAAAGGTTCGTTTAGTATTTTGCGAAATCTGTTACCAAAACGGTACACTCTTGCGTTATGCTCAGTATAAATATTAACAAATTGGAGTTATAAACGAAATGGGTTTTGTAACCTGCATGTTTTTTGTTTTGCAACATATTTACCATGTTAGCACACCTTGTTAACTATCGTTGATTATTAATTAAAATGTGTCTGAAAATATTGACATACCTCTCCTATTTCAATGCGGATACACTTAAATCGATGAATCGAACTCAACTTGTAGGTGTATTGACAAATAATACCATGTTACATGTAAAATGGCTATCCGTAACGATGATTAGTTTAAGAATGCGAGAAACACTGCTAGTAAAGTTGTATCAGTTTTACAGCTGACAATTCCATTTTGAATCACTCAAAAGTTGTTCAAGGAAACGGAAATGCTCTATTTTTCTTGAATTATTGTGCTACTCGTGTGCTACGGAACAACGAGAATAATTCTCAGTGAAAACCCAAGGACACTGATAATAATGGAATAGCTCACTCATAGTCCCCTCGTATCGGCCGAATTGACCTTAAGTGGACGGGGGCGGTGCTATAGAGGTGGACCGAAAATGTTTTTTTTTTCAACTGAATAACCGGATAAAAGTGCGGTTACTTGAAAGGTAATACCATATTTGTATAATACATTTCTTTTACCAGCCGGAACACATGGGCCGTCATCGCTCAGACGAAAAGAAAAAAAACAAAAATATGTTTTGAGACAACCACTTCAGAATTGGTGAGCGTACTTATTGACACCACCAAACGTTATGGAAAAATTGCCATCCGATCTTGATCTCTATTTTAATGATATTCAAAAATAATTTTAAACAACAGCACTCGGTTGGCATTCGGAAGTTAAACTGTTATCAGTGCAAATAGTGATGTGTATCAATGCCACTCGATTTCGACTGGGTTCACCCCTACTTTCGTCACCTCCAAAACTCATTAAAATTACAATGATGCTATTTGCTACACATAATTCTTGTAAATCCTTTTCAATGATTACTTACGAAGGCATGGACGTTTGAAAGGTTTATCTAATTCTTCAAACGTCCGGCATTATTGTTATTTCAATGATGTTTGGGGGTGGCGGAAGTAGGGGTGAATTGAATCGAATGACATTGATATACATCATTACGTGTACTTTTTTCGAATGCCATCCGATTTAACAAACTTTTACTGTTTTTTAAAATAATTGTTTAAAAACTTCAAAAAAAGTTTTCTGCAACTTTTGAAGGTTGTATCTCCGAAACTGACCATCAGGATCGGATGTTTTTTTTTGCCAACGTTTGGTGGTGTCAAGTATGCTCACGAACTTTGAAGCTGTTGCCTCGCAATTTTTTTTTTGTTTTTTTTTTTATTCTCTAGAGCAGAGCCGGTCCACGTGCTGAAAAAGAAATATTATACAATTAGGGTATCACCTTTCTAGCAACCGCATTTTTATTCGGTTGCTTAAACTGAAAAAAAAAAAATTTAACTCCACCCCAATACCACCGCCTACGTCCACTTGGGGTCAATTCGGCCGATACGAGGGGATTCTGTACCATTTCGAGGTCCAGATAACCACACGCCATCCGATTGCCTCTCCGACATAAACTTGACGTGTTATTGCTTTACCTATATATGTCGCTTGATACTTGTTTTCTGAAATCACAAAAAATTGTTGTTTCTTCACAAAGTTCTATTCCAAAAGCAAATATATTTTCTTTTTCAAGGACGGAGCTGAAATTAGAGTCATTAGAAGATGCTGTAGTATTAGACGAGCCAGAAAACGATTGGCTTCACGACAAAAGAGGTTGTCCGGCCTACGTCAGTCCCGAGATTCTGAAAGCTGGAGCACAGTATTCTGGAAAAGCAGCGGATATGTGGAGTTTGGGAGTTATTTTGTTCACGATGCTGGTTGGAAGGTAGGTTTCATAAATTCTCACATTCACCAATTTCATCTAACAAAGGAAGAATTTTCAAGAATGTAATTTCATTTTGTGAAAGTTTAGGATGAAAAGGAAAATATGAAAATACCCCCGAAAATACCTATTTAATAATTTGCTGAATTATTCCTAATATGGCATTACGGTATTTATTGTTGAAGCAATTAACTGCGACACTGAAATAGAAGAAAATGTTTTTTCCATTACAACAACAAATAATAATTACAAAAAAGACCAAAAATGTATAACAGATGCCCTAAAAAAATTATTCTAAAATTGTTCGTTCCGTTAACCAGCTGACGAACGTCAACCCTCAGAAGTCGAAACTTGTGCGAGCAATGGATCAACGAGGCCTTACCTTTTAACGTGCGATTACCCAGCACGGTGGCCCGGCGAGGATTCGAACCCCGGCCTTCCGCTTGATAGGCAGATATGCTTTCAAGGGGAAGGCCGGGGTTCGAAGCCTCGCCCTGATAGCAAGTATTGAAAATCTGACATTCAACAGTGTTTGTAAAAAAAAATGTTCGGCACGATTCAATAAGGAAGTCAATTTCACATGATCGTGTAAATCAATATACTTAGAAACGTTCGACAAACATTCATTTCCGCTCAGAACTAAAATGGCGATAGTTTAGTAAAAATGTTTCGTTCAAATGCATCATTGTTAAAATATTTCGTGGTGTTGAGGAATAACGAATATACTTTGTAACCGTATTCTTATTGCTCTCGAGATGATTATCGACATTATCCAACCAATTATATAAAATAAGCGAAAGTACCTACAACGCCGAAGAACTTGCATTACCGACATACGCAAGCACCTGCCGATGGCAGGCCGCCGCGTTATCTCTTTTGTTTCTTTTGGAACCCTCATGCCATCAGCTACTGTCAGGAGCTTATGTGGGGCAGGTGGAAATGGCTTCGGCTCGTACGTAATCTCCATCTTGACGATGTTCCGTAAGAGCCGCAAGGGGTGATTTCGAAGGAACAGGTGAATTTCGTATGTCAGTGACCAACAAAAGTTGGGCCTCTTTTCGCGAATTCGAAGCTCATGTTTGGCTCGGATTTGGTGATTTCGAAAGAGTTGAATGACGTTTCATATCATATTAAATATCCAGTTTTAGCACATCATGAAAAACAGTTCTTTAATACCGATTCTGTTTCTGTCAAAAATGACATTTCTCAATCTTACCATTATGTTTCATCATGTAAATGCGATATTATCATTATTCATATCGATATGGAAATGAAATCACATTCTGAATCACCTTTTTTCATCGACCAGCTCTATGGATTTCCGAACCTCTGAAAAAGACGTCATGCTACAGCTGAAGTCAGTATGGATCTCAGTGACAAAATTTTTAATACTCGTATATAAGTAGAGACCTCTTTTGATAGATGTTCAGTTAGTAAAACGTAGACTCGATGTCATACTTTGCCGTCATTATTGCTTTCATCGCATTTTTTTAATTTCTAACCGTTCTTAGCAAAAATTATATCGTAGAAATAGATCGAGGTGGCAATAAGAACATAATTATCCAACATACCTCGGAGAACTCGAATTTGTCTCATCTAGGTCATTAAAGTGTGTTCAGCTATTCGCCTTTCAATTATTGAATAGAATTTTCTTTGATAGGTCAAGGTATTTAAGTCATAAATTACCCAGTTGATAATGAACCTGAAGAGATATTAATTCCCCAATTTTTTCATCTGAAGGTAAGCAAATATCAAAATAACTTTAGCTGTGGATATAAAAGACAAAAGCAAGTGATGTGTTTGCCCAGTCGAATATATCTATAATCTGTCTGCGCTCTCAAAAACTAAGGGTTGAGCTGTTTAACCCTCTATGTATTGATTGTTATCGGTACATTCAGATTAACCGTGTCAGGCTCCACTGTATTTAGGTGCATTCGCGTTAAGCGATAGTGGAAAATGTTGAATAAAACAACCTTTTGCTCGGGTTATTTTTATTTATGTGATTAGATATTACACACTGATAAGTGAATATTCCTCTGATAATGTGGTGTGGAATGATTTCGCAAGATCGGAATTTTCCGTGATCCATAAACTACGTGAATCAATTCAAATGGTCCAAATTTACTACTGTGAGGCGTAGCCTAACTATTCAAAAGGGATTCGTACAGAAGATGACGTTTTGTAACTGACATAAGTGCGTTTTTCTCCTGTAAAACTAAATCATCAACATAGTTATATTCCACTGCTACTGCCACTAGAACTCCATTCAATTTTTCTTCCAAGTACCAAGCGAAGGTGTTCATTTTGAAGTTATTCTAAGGATTTCCATTGTTCTCATTTGAAGAAAGAATTTCATGAGTAGCTCGGAAAAAAGTGTTTTGTGTGGCTCACGTGGTTAACGAAAGACCACGCTCTCCACACCAAGAACCTTTTTTTTCTCATAATATCACAATATACTATTATTTTCACGTTATCTTGAGGTGGAATCAAAAACAAATTTCATATCTCAACCCAACATTTTGTTTGCCGCTGATTGATCATCATTGCATACATGAAGTATATTAGATATACCTGTATCGCGAGAAGGGTTTTTATAGGCAGGTGCAGATTCCCAAGGGTTTATCAGCGTTCACTTGATTTTTTTCGACAGGGCATTAATTAGAACAGGTGGGTTTGCCTGTTAAGATTTTTTTGAAACACGTCTCGTACCAAGTCAAAATTGCTTCTCTTTTTTGAAAGGAATGTTTCTGGTTTGAAAGGTGCAAGCGAGCTCAAAAATAAATTTTGTGTTATGATAAAAAGACGAACTGATTTTCAGAATACTCTTTTTCAGTTGAAATTTTCTCAGACTGCAGTTAATGAAATATTCCGAATCGCCCATACATACATATTCTTGAAAAATATATCATTCATAAAGTTCGGATAAACAAATTTTAATTCAGTATGGAAGATAATTTTTTAGTAGTTAGTAGTAGTTTTCATATATTTTTTCTTCGATTATATGATTTATGGTTGTGTGAAAAAATTGAAGGAAGTTACTGTATGATTGTCACGAAAAAAACTTTATTCGATATTCACATACAATTCGATATTTCTTCATTAGTCAAGTCGAAAATACCGAATGATGTCAATGAGTGCTCTTATCTCAGAATTATTTCGGCATGTGTGGATAGATTTCATAACGGCAAGACGAGTAACACCATGCCTCATCAGAAATAAGAAATACACGTGCTCGAAACATGTGTGCGTTCAGGTCATAGTTTTACAGTTCCTAACAGTTGCGAAACTCTGAAGTTGATGAATCAAATTTCTTCTCTGCGAAACGTAATAATTTCTCCTAGAACGATATTTTTAATAATCATTCGACCAACGCTATGAATTTAAATTGCATTTTAAGAGTCTCCGAAGTCGACAGACATTTTAGAACTTGAAATTTTCCTTGCGTGTGGTAATTTGGTATTCACTCGAGTATTGTACCACTGAAATAGTTGATTCAGCGTCGAATGTCGTTTCTACGTTAGTTGTAGCAGAGTGACAATCAATACCCGAATTTCATAATTGAGATCTTTTCTTCTCGTCCTTGTAAAATCACCACACTAAGGTGAAAAACAAAACTCCAAATCAAGGTGGCGTGAGTTCAAGGTCCGATTCATAATATTGTGCATGGCTCATAGAGCATGACTAACTACGAATAAAAGAATCATGGCGATCGTAGTATACCGACTTTTTATGTTAATCGAAGCATGACTGTTGGATTCTTCCTCGTTTCATTCTTGAAAGGATACGGCCGAGTAATTTGCTTGTCTTTCGCTCAGCTGGTCGTGTTATCGTATATCTGAAGTAGGAAGTGGATTAGATAGATGATTAGATTTATGGTTGGTGATTCATTTTCCCTGAAAAATTTCTCGTGATTACTTTTCAGATAGTTTGTTGGCTGAATCATTGGGTTTTTTTGTTTTCAGACAATCTTCACTAATACTCTATAAATGACTTCTTATAACGTGGAGATATTAGATAGTTCATTCTCAAAAAATTCCTCTTATTATAATTTCTTTCCATCATTTCGATTATTTGGCGCAACATATTTCTCCAGTGGTATTCGGTAGTGTAGATGTAAGGCATGCCCGCCTTTCAAGCGGAAGACCGAGGTTCAATTCCCCGCCGGGCCATTATGCTGGGATTGACACGTTAAAAGGCAAGGCCTCGCACTCGCTAATCCATTGCTCGCACAAGTTCCGACTTCTGAGGATTGACGTTCGTCAGCTGGTTGACGGAAAAACCTAACCATTTTCAAACCAACCATCATCAGTTCACCAAACTGAATCCTAGAGTTCTGCGATGATATAATATTTATGCATTGCTATCTGATTCTAGCTAAGTCCTTGTAAACGTTAATATTTTATTTCAACCATCGTTAGATCTAATACTCTATCTGAAACTACCGTGTTTGAGATATTGTTGCTTTGTCGAAGTTCAGCGCATATAATCCATATCGCTCAATGGTATTCTATTCGAATGGAATGTTTTTCGCATGGTTATGGGTTCAGGTCCTAAACGGTTCAAATAGTAATACCTAATTCACTCCACCTCTGAATATAGATGCCATCAAACTGAAACACTACTCACTTGCTCAGAAATCTCCAGCTGGTATACAAAATACAATCGAATACTGGCGTTTTGCGTTGAACAATAATTGTCGTGTGACCTTTTAACAGCCGATGGGCTTAACTCACTCATTACAAGGAGTAGGCCACATTCTTTTAGTCTGGAAAAAATAAAATTGCAGAATAAATAGTCCACGAAAGACGGAACACCGACGACTTCAAATTTACGTAAGACGATCGCGTTGGTAGAAACGGCATATGGTCATCGATATGTTCCTTCCACCCCATCCACAAATTAATGGGTTGTGGAAACAACTGTTGCATTCAACATGCA
This sequence comes from Zygogramma bicolorata, assembly GCA_032362365.1. NCBI lineage: Eukaryota > Metazoa > Arthropoda > Insecta > Coleoptera > Chrysomelidae > Zygogramma > Zygogramma bicolorata. The sequence goes on along the minus strand of JAVJAQ010001202.1, from coordinate 431,718 downwards.
GGTACAGTGTCGGACTTTCGTGTAGTTTTCGATTATCACCTATCAGCTTTCTGAAATTTTCTTGTGGAAAATCACTTGTGGGTATTATGCTTTCCCTTGATCCCTTTCGTTCAATCAGCTATATACATAACCGAAATGACACATAACCTCATTGGAATAGGGGAAATATAAATGAATGATATTCAATATATATAATATATTCAATAATATTCCAAAAATAAATCATGAATATTCTGAATACAGCTTGTCAAAGTAATTGTTTCCAGTTTTCACGAATACAGCCTGTCAAATCTAGGAATCGACTTCTATCGCGATGAGAATAAATATAATATTCCAGTGGATTCCCATATTTCTGAATATGTGCACATTGAACATATTGACGTAAATATTAGCAGTGGAACCAGACCTAGAAGAATGGTGCAACGGTTCAAGATTCTTCCTAGAAGGAGAGGTTTCCAAAACCTCCACATGTTTTCCACTACATACAAATAGTACGGAGGTCTAGAAGTGCCTCTTGTGAAAATAAAAATCCGTTTCGACTTCAGTCTAAATTCCCAAATTAATTTCGATATTTCCACAAGAAAATTAAAATTTCAAAAAAGTACTTATATTTAGGTTGAAGTTTCGAGACGACATCCCCTCAGGCAGGATTATGAGAAATGTCAGAGAAATGGGAATTTAACATTTACTCAAGTGTAATTTGTTGAAAAACATTTAGGAAATATGCCTAGATGAAACGGCTAATATTATTCAATTTTTCACATTCATTTAGAAACTGTTGAGACAAAAATTGTGAAAATAGTATCACCGTTCTTTTGAGGAATATATTATCTTGAAAATGATTTCATTCCTGGAGAGTGTATGAGCTTTGTGGAATTTTTTTGTCTGCTTCTCCAATAAACGATGAGATTGGAACCTTTGATGTAAAAGTTGAAACTTCTTATAGAGATGGATTACCCTAACACCAACTGATATTATTTGTACTCGACGCACGTTTCGCTAATAAAGTTGGCATCTTCGGGAGTAAATCGATACTAGGTTTAGCTATTTAAATACTTTACATTTTTGGATGGTGCGGCAACAACCAGCGAAATTTCTTGGTCCGATATAGAATTCTTCGAAACGCGCTTCGAAAGCAAATAATATCAGTTTGGTGTTAGGGTAATTGATCTCCACAAAGTTTTTCAAATTCACCACCCTCAACGTATATTGCTTGCCGGACGTTGAATCGTATATACTTCATTGTTTCTCATTGAATTTGTATAAGAGAACTTTTTGCACGTCTATAGTCCGGCCCTGTGCAGGCGATGGGTAAGAAAAGAAAGAGGTTTATCGGTTCACCTGTGTAATTTCGACTTTTGACGACAACATATGGTGCATCCGTTACGCATCATAGCTTGGGAAATTAAGGAATAAGCTCACGGGAAGAATATAACGTTCTTTTTCCCGTCAAAAATAGTCTAACAACCGGAAGTGTGAATTCGCGTAGTTTTTTTATCGCATCAAGTCATCGAGGGGTTAAAACGCAACGTTTATAGTCCATTAGATGGCTTTGCATAATAAACAATAATTAATGAGGACGGGGTTGAGTTTTCATATTCTGAGTGATGCAATGGCGTGTTATGTAACGAATTCTTTGTTCGGAATAACTGCACCAAATGCCTTTATACAATTGCATCTGTAACGGATATGACTACAACCACAATTTACTATTAGAAAATGCATACCACAAAACGAGTATTGCTTCCGAAACCGCAAATACTGAAAGAATCGAAGAATAGAGACTTATTGAACATCACATTTAAAGATAGTCGGGGAGTTTCTCACGAGTCATATTTCTTATCAATATCTGTATTCTACAATGTAGTTATGTAATTTGATTCAAAAAGCCTCTGAACAATTTTAGAACAGTAAATATACGTTTATCAAAATATTTAGGTCTGGTGGTAAGCCAAAATTTCTCATAAAGTCAATTGATACGCAGGTGCAAAAAGGTTGGGAACCCCTTTTCTACATTGATATTGCCTCATTTTATCCACGAAACGAGTGTAATTGAATGAAGTTGGTTATTTTCATTTCATTTTCATTACTATTATATCAACAGTTCGGCAAAATGATATTTCGTTACGAAACAAAAATTGCTGGTTTCGAAACTGAAAGTAAATGAATAACGTTCTGACACTTAGCGTGCAAAAAATTGCTCGAACCTCTCTGCCATAAATTTTTTTCTGAAATGGTTTTCCCTTTGTTCCAGGTATCCTTTCAACGATTCTGAACACATTTCCTTGTTCGTGAAAATCTCTAGAGGACATTTCGTGATACCAGATTCAATTTCATCTAAGGCGCGATGTCTCATCAAATCTCTGCTGAGAAGGGAACCTTCAGAACGGATTACCTCCGAAGACATTCTCTACCATCCGTGGTTGGCGAAAGAAGACATTGATTGGAAGCCTTCACCTTGTGATCAAGTAGTGCCGGGATGTAGCTTATACGATGATTAGTTCCGTTTTTTCTTCTATGAAAAAAATACGGAACTACGTGCAAATCTTGTGCTGTGTTTTAGGAATAAGTGGGACGCCTGTAGTATATCGAAATTGTCGACCTGATTTTATAAAGCGTTTATCTTTTGTTTCGGTTGGAGTAAAACTAGTTGCAATTCGTTGACGTTTTCGATATAGCGCAGAGTCTGTTGAAGCCATTCTGTAAATTTAGGTTTTGGAAGATTGTGGTATTGTTTTTGTTGTCACCTTGTACACGGCTTTCGCAATGACAGTTTTTAGTTAAATCTATTTATTGACTTTGTTTTTCGTCTCACCGAAATCTGTTATTGCTACGTTTCAGATTATTTTCTGATATGACTGTTGTACATTTTTATTTCTCTTAAATTTCTTCATTTTTCGTTCATTAAGTTATTGATCAGTTGGGAAAACTGAGTAATTTTTATGTTTGGAGACATCACTGTGGTTTATGTGATTGTTTCGAAGACTGAATTATATTGTTGGGTGGATTGTGAGATTCAATTTTTTTTTTATTTTCTTTATTGCTGATCCACTGCCAAATTGTTGTTACCTAAACTGATACCACCAAATATGATGAACGTGATTGTGTTATATTGCTGCACGAAGAAAATAAGCACGAGTGGATGATTAATACATTTTCTGACCAATTTAAATATTTTTTGATTTCGAAACTCTGTTTGAATATTATTCTGCTTTTTGGAAAACTAGGTTATTTCTTGATGCAGCAATATGATCACTAAAACAAATCATCGTATCTAAAGACAACAATCAAATTCGTTGTAAGATATATAAGATGACGTTTAGATCTATAAAAAATTCAAGATTGTGATTCTGTTGAAAATTATACTTGTGATCTCGGTCAGAAAATTTGACCACATTGTACATTTTTGAACTGATCCTGTACATAAAAGTCGTTGTATATTTCGTTTTTAATTTATATTATGTTAGTTGGTATATCGATGTATATCATGTAAATAGCTTGGCAATGTGAAAAGAAATCATCGGTGGTATATATTATGCTGTTGTTCATAATTAAATGAGAATTTTCAATGAATACTTTGTTTCCTTCAATTTCCTTGGCCTTGTTTCTCATTCCAGCCAACAAATTTCTTATTGGGAGAGAAAAAGTGAAAGATGACCGTGACATTCGTTCATGAGAACAGCCGTTCTCTAGTCTTAACACCCTAATCATTCGAGGTAATGATTTTATATATATATATATATATATATATATATATATATATATATATAGTATATACAGTCGCAAAGAAGTCTTCACAATGGGATAGTGGGAGCCGAAACGTCGACAGAAGAAAGATTCCAGGCGCGGTTCAACCGAAAGTTCCAATAATAATATATCAGACCGTGGAAACCTAACCCAGCATATATATAGATATATATATATATATATCGCTTTTGAGAATGTCTGCCGCAGATACAGACGAGATGTCAGGCCCAAAATGGGGATATGTAACAAACAATTTACAAGCCCACAAGGAAAATACAGAAACACCTGAGGTCTGCTAAAGATCGAAGACACCCTCCATCCACTGCTGTGGTGAAGTAGGTATAAGTAGGAACCACCAAACGTAGTTTCAAGACACGGATTGGTAAGCACAGTCGAAATTGTCTGTTGGGACAAACTGAAAAATCAGCTTACTACTATAAATCGCTATTCATGTGTAGCAATGTTTGTATAGTACCTTGAAGCTTAGAAGGTACCACCTTCCAAACTCAAGTATTTTCATCTTAATAAAATTATAGAAAATTAATTTTACATAATTTATATATATAAAATGTCCCATAAGAACAATATTCTGTTCAATAAAGAATAAAAACATCCTGATTCTAATGAAGGTACTAATCTCAGACTTTTTGTTTCGAAAAACTTTCTTGTTCAGGAGTCATGACACGCTCAAAATCTCGGAATCCGCACAAAATCCTCATAACTCACAAATGTCCTATTATTGCACAGACATTTTGCAGCGATGAAAATTCTCACAAATGAAGTATTTAGTGGCAAAACGTCAGCACTAGTTAACGGCTAACAGTAACTTCATTTATGGTAGCGACTGCAACTCAATTTCATGAAAACCCGTAAAAGTTATATTTTATATAACGTTAGCGACGAGGTCTACGAATTGCAGTCACTTCAACTCTCTCGTATCGTCGCCGCCACAACGCAACATGTTATTCAGTACGAAGTAAACTAGACGAAATGACGGTGCGTCGCTGAGGGGTACAGGCAAAAAAAATGTTTGACACGGAAATGTTTATTTGTGAAATAGAAAAACGGCCTACAATTTACGATATGAAAAGTAAAGACTGAGCAATTGGGATGTTTAGGCGAATATTTCCCTCATATATAAAATGTCCCATAAGAGCAATGCAATTATCGAAAACTTACAGCGGTAATTGCATTGTATCAGGTCATCATAACAACACATTTGAAACCGTATCGCTAGACGTCAGTAAACAACACAAATAAATGTCAGATAGACTTCAAAAATAGAAAAACATTTCGCTTTTATGTGAGTACTCCATACAATCTATAGAGGAAAGTATAAATGGACAAAAAATAACATTTCCTTGAGAATTTCTTTATTCGTGAAATATTCCAATGAATTACATTCGTGCATAAAAATGACCAGATAATTTTGCATTCAAGCGTGATATCTTATACAAATTACATTCGGTTATTTTCATATTTTGTAAAAGAGCCCTCGTCCTTCGGACTCGGACACTTTCGCCAAAATATGGAAATAAACTCTTGCAATTTTTAGATATCACGCTATTCTGCAAAATTATCGGTAATTTTCATGCACTCGTGCAATTTGACCGAAAATGTGGGAGAAGTGGCCATGGTTATGTACGAAAGCTGAAATGAGTTACCGGTCCAGGAGAGTAATAATTTAGGTAGGTACAAAGCTAGGTACACTTTATAATTTTTTTGCATAATTCATACAGTACGTTAAATGTAGTATTACACTTTGTCATACTGATGCAGAAGTTCTCCCTCTTGACTTAAAAAATAATCTTAAAATTTTTCTCTAATCGCAATCTCCACAGACGATCCTCCTGTGCCAATGGCTGAAATGTTTTTCATCAGGCAACTCGATTCGTCATTTGAATCAGCTTCATCTCTTGCTTCGTACAAAATTGTGTAATACACAAGCAGCTTTTGTAATGTCAGTGGCAAAATCTTCTTAAACCAGTATATTGGAATGATATTGGTATGAAAAACCCTCCACTTATTGGCGAGTATACCAAAAGTGCATTCAACTGCGAGCTCGAGTTAATCGATGATTAAAGACTCTTTTCAAGTGACAGATTATTTCTTGCATAAGGTCTCATCACGTTCTCACCTAAACCAAATGCTTCATCAGCTACAAAAACATGAGGTAGTGAAAGATTTGGAGTTTTTGGAAGCGATCTGTTTCTGTTTCCTGGTTCCGTTGTGCCAACCTTCGACCGAAAACCGAAGATTTAAAAATATTACTATCTGCTTCTCCTCCGTAAGCTCCCACTTCAATTGCGGTATAGCAATAATCTGCAACGCATACTGCCAATAAAACAATGGAGAGATATTTTTTTAGTTGAAATATTGCGTCTCTGTATTCGGAGGACAAACAAGTCTGATAGCCATCGATGACTGCCACACAATTGGGAAAATTACTTTTTCTGTAAAATTCTTCGGCTATTTTAGCCCACAATTCGGCATTGGGCTGTGGCATTTTCAATGCGGCTGCAGTTTATTCCATATTGCCACAAAAGTTTGCCGAACAATCAATTTGATTGCACTTTTCGAAACTTGCTCCCGTTGCAAGATACCTAAAACAATAGAACAGTTGGGAAGTTCATAATTTTATGCGACGTCTGGCGGAAATATAACGCACTGCTATAATTTCACAAACAAATGGCTTCCATTTTATGTGTGTGAATTTATTGAGTTCTTTGGTGTTGATTTAGGAAATCTCATCTGAAGTTGTGATGTTTTTCGATTAATAATAACAAACAATCATGGATGCAGATCGCTCAGTGAGCCGTATAAAGTGTTTGGTGCCAAGTTGCCGCAACTCTAGGAACCGAAATCCAAAGTTGTCTTTCCACACGTTTCCAAAGAGAAATAGGTACATCTTTGGTGGGAAACATTACGGAAAGTGGATTAAAAGAGAAAATAGACAGGTACAAGGCTTGGAAAATTAAACTGAAACTGCATAAATCACCACCTAGAGCGGCTTCAGTGTGTTACTTGCATTTCAAGAGAGATGATTTCTTGTTACCTGGTGAGTCTGTTTGTCTATTTTTGGGCGAAGTTATGGCGCATTTCATCATCCATGTAATAAAAGCCTCTTTGGTTCACTAATGGTGGATTTATGATGAAGTTTTAGGTCGCAAGTAATAAGTCAGAAGTTTCAAGTAAGAAGTCGTAAAAAGTTCAATCATTGGTTTTCAATAGGAGCGTTCATAAACGAGTCATAAGTTTCTAGTCATAAGAAAAGTTGGCCAACTTTCATCTTTTATGATTAAAACTTATGACAAATTTTCAATACGCATGCGTCAAAGGGAAATAACGTTCTGTAATTGCTGTCAATCTGTCATGAGTGTCATGTGTCATCGAGAATATAATGTTCTGTAGTGGTGTTTGTTGTTGTTATTTTTGTTTAGATGCGTTGATTAGTTTTGTTTGGATGTGATGATTTGTTTTGTTGATTAGTTTCGTTCATTAGTTTCGTTGATTAGTTGGCAGCATACCTTCCTTATGACAATTACAGTCTTAAGATTTGTTCATGAATGGTAATTTTTTTCCTTACGACTTAGGACTATTACTTAAAACTTCTGACTTATTAGTTGCGACCTAAAACTTCATTATAAATCCACCATAACACTACACTAAAACTGAAAAATGTCCTGGAACAAATATCATCAGATTTTAAAAAATTGCATCTATGTTCACCTCCAATGAATGGTATTGTGCGGCTATTCAAAGCATCATGAACACAGTTATATTAACCTTCACGAGAAAAATTTCGTACAATGAAAATTTATAGCAAAAAAAACACCAAAATCTTGTCTAGCGAGGGCAACTGATGACTGGATTTCAGTTTGGCACGTTATTTCACAAATGTAAACAAGGTAACTATTTCAAAATGGTGGATATAGTTTAACCACCACCAGCGCCCTCATCGATCGATATTCTTCCCTATATTCAAAACATTTGTGTTTCTCAAGATGAATAAAAACCCTGGTGCGTTGACCGATATGCTTTCGTTCAGCCAATTCCTCTCGACCTGAGAAATCGAAGAGTAAACTTACATTTTTTGACGGTAGTTGGTATTGAGGTGGTGATACATACAAACGGGTGCGCTGCGTAACACCCACATTTCGTAACACCCACACTCTCCGAACATACTCGAATGATGCACTGTTCCAAAATTTACCGGATATTCTGCAATTTCCTGTTAACCCAATCTAACTTAACCTAACTAACCTAACCTAAAAGAAGAATGAATTTGGCAACAGCGCATCATTCGGGTATGTTCGGTGAGTGTGGGCATAACAAAATTTGGGTGTTATGGCATTTGGGTGTTACACACTTTGGGTGTTATGCACTGTGGGTGTTACGAAATGTGGGTAGAACGAGATGCTCCCATACAAACGCGATTTTCTAAGGGTACATTTTCATTGAGGCGGCAGCTTACGAGTGATTTTCGATACCGGCGGTCTCATTGGATAAAATCTTGCGGGACCTTTGGTTCACCAATAGAATTTGTAAACGATTCATGCTAAGGAATACGCCCTCTACCGTGTAGGAACATAACTAACGCATGGGCCATAGAATCGTTTGTTTACATTATTCGCCATATGATTACTGTTCAATTTGGGTGGAAGAGCAAAATTTGTCTTAGGACACTTTTTGAACCCTGCCAATTGACAGGCCTATAGGTTGGTATAGCATATATATTTTTTTTTTGTACTACTTTACATTGTTACTTATACCTGTCAATAAAAGCATTTATTATTATTATTATTATTATTATTAATTTAGGTAACAGGATAAGTTTATTATTATTTATTATTGTACGATTCTCAAAAGGGTGTACCTACCTAATAGTTGTCCTTCTATTCAGATGAAATTACGGGTTACATTACATCTTATTGAATTATTCACCTAGAAATATTATATATTGCCTTATTATTCAGGTTGAAAATAGTTTACATCATTTAGGCTCAGTCGTATTATATAAAAATCACTTCTTATTAACATCTCGAGACGAGCAGTCACTTTAATACAGTCCACTTATATCTCTTTATCTGGCATTTGAAATTAAAATATTGGAAGCCTTTGCCCGTGTTTTACTTTCGAGTTGCCATTAAATCTCAACATAAAGTTCAATTTGTTTAACATAGAAGTGTTTGGTGGTTGCTTGAAGTCGATCATATTCATTGAAAATATGAATCATTATTGTAAACTTTTCCTAGAGATCAATTACCCTAACACCAAACTGATATTTTCGCAATCGACGCGCGTTTCGCTAACAAGGTTAGCATCTTCAGGAGAAGAAAATTGATACTACCTTCTTCTCCTGAAGATGCTAACCTTGTTAGCGAAACACGCGTCGAGTGCGAAAATATCAGTTTGGTGTTAGGGTAATTGATCTCTAGGAAAAGTTTAAACTTTTACACCAAAGGTTCCAAAACTCATCGTTTATGAATCATTATTGTTGTGTACCTCACTGCTCTTCTTGGGCGAAGAAAAATCCGGAAATCAGTTTTCATACCTTCCCAAAAGCAGGCAAACCCAGTGTTATATTCGAAACCAAGTTAGGTAACAAAGAGTTGATGGACAGAAGGAAAGTGTGGATTAAAAACTACTTCAAGATTGGGAAGCCAGTTTCAGAACATATGAGAGTATGTTCTTTACACTTTACTGAACAGGATGGGGGGTTCCGCCCCCATCACTTTTTGAATAAAACTCACTTCGTCCTTATATTATATTTGAAACTTTTCAACTTGAAGTTCTACTTTTAAAAATTATATTGTCCAGAATTAAATCGGCAAAATACTCGAACACTATTAACTTATACATAAAGATAGAAAAAACAATGCAGAGCCAAGTAAACGAAGTAAACACTTCGAAAACTCAAGATAAAATGGAATTAATTAAGATGCCTCCTTAGAAATAATCAATACTTTCATACGATGTAAACAAACTGGTATGGCCCATGGAGTAGTTCCAATTTCTACCGTTCTAGCGCAAAGTTCTTAATCTCAGTCGCCTATACAAAATACGTAAGGTCAAGTTCGTCTAATAGAAAGCTATCAATTTTTTTGAAATGATTGAGAGTTCGATTTGAATTTGAATGCATTTGAAAGTTCCCTTAATATTCAAAATCTTGTATCTAGTTCCGCTCGTTTCCTTTCACGTTTTTCTTGTTTATATATTTTTTGATTGTTTATTGGCAATTCAAGATTAGATGCCAGCGCCAAAGTTGCAAAAATTCGAACCACTCTCGAGTACATTGTTATCATTGTTGTCTTTGGGTTTTTACGGTTTATCTTTGAATATTTTCATTTTGTTTAAGTTTTCAGTTTTTTCATGCACTATTTTTCATTTCAAGACTCAAGTGAAGTGATTTCTCCAGGTCGTACAACAGCATCATTTGTTAAAACTCATTTTGAAGAAATATTTGTATGTATTGATCACTATTGGAACTTTATCAATGAGAATGTGTTTTGAACTCACGAACTATAATAATTATAATTATATTTCATAATATTACTCAATGAATAAAAACAAGTATTGACATTAATCATGGAAATTATGACATGTATCAATTTCAAACAAATAAAACAATGTTGTCTGACTTCGGACTTGAGTCGATAGATACAGTGCGACACTCCCCCTGACGAATGTCTCGAAGATTATTCCGTGTCTGTTGGATTAATCCCATCTGTTCAATCAATTGGTGATGGCGTGGATTCGCCAGTGGTTTGGTCAAGACATCAGCAGTCATTTTTTCAGTACATAAATATTGCAATGATATGTCTCCTCTCTCGACAACTTCACGAATGAAATGTTGTTTAATATCGATGTGTTTCGATTTGGAGCTCACCATTGGATCGGTGACAATTTTTTCGGCCGCTTGATTATCGTAGAATAATGTGATCTTATCCTGAGTTTTTCCCATGTCTTCTATCAGACGTTTCAAATGAATAGCCTCCTTGGTGGCTTCAGTGATAGCATAGCATTCAGAATGAGCGGTGGCTAACGCCACTGTATTCTGTTTCTTTGAGCACCAACTAACAGCAGCGTTTGCATAAATGAAACAGTAGCCAGAATAAGATCTGCCATCAACTTTGCATGATCCCCAATCAGCGTCGCTCAAGCCAAATAAGGTTTTGCCACTTCTGGAAAAAACAAGCGTCATGTCTTTTGTGCCTTGTAAATAACGAAGAACTCTCTTAGCCGCTACCCAATGTTCTCTGCCGTAGCTATTATTGAAGTGGCTCAGGTAGCTGACTACATAACTGATGTCAGGTCTAGTTGCCACTGCTAGAAACATCAGACTTCCAATGAGGTTTTGATAGGGAAGATTTTCTGCTTCATTAACTGTTACTTTTTCCAGTTTCTTCGCCTTCAGGTCCATTGGTGTTCCAATAGGTTTGCAATCAGCCATCTTGAACCTAGATAAAACATCCAAAATATATTTGGTTTGATTGGCTGTGATTTTTCCATTTGACTGTGTGGATTGTATTCCAAGACAGTAATTGATAGGTCCAAGATCGTGCATGTCAAATGATTCTGTTAGGTTATTTTTAACCTTTTCAAATGCTTTGTCACTTTTCGAAGCATATATCAAATCATCAACATTAACGGCTATCAATTCATTTCCTGAATTTGACTTGTGAATACAAGGATCTGCAATAGATGGAATGAAGCCTATTTCCTTCAGTTTTGTGTCCAATTTTTTGAACCACTGTCTGCCAGCTTGTTTTAATCCATATATAGCCTTCTTTAGATGACATACATGGTTTCCATTGGGTATTTTGTCTATAGTGGCAAGCATTACCTCTGCCTTTTCTACGATGTTTCGAAGAAGAGATCTATCGGAGATATAATATCTTGTAAATATTTTTCAAGATTTTCAGGTAATTCCATATAAATATTCTCCTCGATATCACCATTCAAATAGGCGGTAGAGACGTCGAGCTGGTATACCTTCATGTCACTTTCAACAGCTAGTGCCAACAGTAAACGAACAGAGCTGAGCTTGGCAACTGGAGCATAAGTGAATGTAAAATCAATGTGTGGTCGCTGGTTAAAGCCTCTTGCTACTAGACGTGCCTTTTTTCGGTCAAGAGTTCCATCTGCTTTGTATTTTTCTCTGAGAATTATCTTACAATCAATGATATTTTTTCCTTGAGTTTTTTGTTCGATTTTCCATGTATCATTTTTTAAGTGCGAAATAATTTCATTTTTTATGGCTTCATCCCAACCCGTTGAATTTATGTTGGCAGTAAAACACTTTTCATAAATCATGCTTGAAATGTCATCAGGATCTTCATATACATCCAACCATCTTGGTTTCTGAATGATGCGTCGAGGACGCTGAGCATCATCAGGCTGAGTTGGTTCCTGTGAAGAACTTGACTCCGCTGGATTCTCTGATAATGGCTCGCACGGTGAATCGCTGGGGTCTACATAACTCGATTCGGCTGATTCTTGTTCATTGTTTATGTAATCAGATGAGAATGCCGGAGTTGGCGTATTCGTGGAAATTGTATTGTGAGGTATCTCAATGAAAACATGAGAGTTTGGGTCTTCCTGATTAGAGCTCACTGGAATATCAGATCCACTTTCAACATTGAAGAAATTTTCGATTGTGGAATTTTCCTGATTTCCGTTGGGAAAATATTTCATAATTTTCACATCACGGCTCACTTCAATTTTTTGACGAGAAGGTACCCAAATGCGAAAAGCCTTAGATAACTCAGAATAGCCAGCAAAAATTCCCTCTATAGTTCGAGGAGCAAATTTACCTTGTCCCCCTTTCTTGTTCAATATGAACGCTTTTCTTCCAAAAACATCAAGATGCTGAGCAGATGGCGTCTTTCCAGTCCATGCTTGGTACGGAGTGATGTGATTCAGTGAACGTGAAGGGCATCGGTTTCGTAAATAATTTGCCGTGTGAACTGCTTCCGCCCACAGAATCTGAGGAGCATTCGATTCCACCATCATGCATCTTGCCTTCTCGAGAAGAGATCGATTCAACCTTTCTGCAAGGCCATTCTGTTGTGGCGTATATGGAGCCGACAGACGACGTTGGATACCATGGTCTTTGAGAAACTGATCGAATGCTTGGTTTATGTACTCCCCTTTTCCGTTGTCTGTTTGAAAAAAATTTATTTTCTTGTCGTGGAAGTTTTCTACTTCATTCTTGTAGATTTTGAAATGATGGAGCACCTCGTTCTTTTGCTTCATAAAATAAACTCTGGAGTATCGAGTTCTTTCACATGTGAATGTGACAAAATATTTTGCTCCCCCTGGACTTGTGCTCTTCATAGGGCCGCATACATCGGAGTGAATAATCTCGAGGATTTGTAGGTCCTTCGGAGTTTCACGGACTGGGAACGGAGCTCGTACCATTTTTGATTGTATGCAAATCTCACAATCTCCTAATTTTTCATTTTTATTGAATTCAAGTCCTCTCAATAATTCATTTCGCTGGGCAAGCTTCAAATCGTTTTCATTTATGTGTCCGAGTTTTGCATGCCAATCATGAATTTTTGTAGTGGACACTAAATTGGCTCTTTCAATCTGGATGGGTCCTATATCATTCACACAGTAGAGGCCGTTTTGCTTTGACGCCTCCAAAACAACTTCATTTTTTTTGTTTAGTACGCTTTATACCTGTCGAATTTTACTGTGTATCCTTTATCGGTGATTTTATTGACCGATAATAGATTCATGGTTAGTTCTGGGACAAATAAACTGTCAGGCAAATTCAGAATTTTGTCTTTAGTTCGCAATTTTACTTGCCCTTTACCTGAAATCGACACTTTGTGGCCATTTGAAGCAAGCTGAAGTGTTTGTTCATTTTCCAATTTGGAAATATTTTCAAAAGAATCTTCATTTCTGCAAATATGGGATGTGCTTCCTGAATCGAGGCACCAACAGAGTGGTCGGTTTTGCCCTGACGTCATACACACTTTTGTAAGAAATGTACATTCTTCGATCTTCGTTTTGGCGTAACATTGCTCAGTAGAATGATTATTCCTGTTGCATTTCTCACAACGGGATTTTGAGTTCGAGTTGAATTTTGAGTTATTTCTATAATTGCGGATTTTTCCTTTGTTTTTAACATAAAAGGCTTCTTCTGATTGACTTGAAGTACCTGGATCATTTTTGCTTCGAGCTTCATATTCTTCCAACAATTTTATTTTCATCTGATTTGGTGTGGGCAAGGTATCACGTGATTCTATTGCCACACGAAAATTCTCGAAGGACGGGCTAAGGCTGTAAAGTAACATTATAGCCTGTAAATCATCGTGAATGGGTATGTTCATTTCAGCAAGTTTGTCTATGACATCAAAAAATTCATTCACATGGTCTCTCATATTTTCTCCATCATTCATCTTTTTAAGGATGAGTTTTTTCAGTAAATAAGCCTTTTTTGCAGGACCTTGTGAGGCGTAAATTTCTTTATACTTGTCCCAAACATTTTTGGACGTGGGACAGCCAGTTTTGATGTAAGTAGTTCAGGGGAAGAAACCATTAGAACAATATCTGATCTAGCTGAAAGATCATTTTTTATCCAATCTTTCCTTGCAACAGCATTTTCCGAAGTTTCATCAGGACAAACTTCCTCGCCGCTCACGTATTTCCATGCATCCGTTTTAATAAGCACTGCTTGGGCTTTTTGAATCCATGTGTCGTAATTTTCTTTATTGAGAGGCTCTACTCGGTAATTCGGTATAGCCATTGTAACTGGTGCGATTTATTACTCGAACACGAGGAACAGTCTAACCAAAAAACAACACGAAGATGAGTGAACACTCCACAACTGAATGTCTGAATGTTTTGATCACTGAAAAATCATGAGTTCGCTTCTGGGCCCATAACCTATTGGAACTTTATCAATGAGAATGCGTTTTGAACTCACGAACTATAATAATTATAATTATATTTTATAATATTACTCAATGAATAAAAACAAGTATTGACATTAATCATGAAAATTATGACATGTATCAATTTCAAACAAATAAAACAATGTTGTCTGACTTCGGACTTGAGTCGATAGATACAGTGCGACAATCACCTTGCAAAAAACATTTATTTTGTGGGCTGGAATGATTCACAATAATCACAATTCTTTTCTTCCATTTCCAGGAACACTAAATTTGTCATTTTCATATTGGATTTGATGTGAGTCGAAAGTGATGAAAAATGCCTTAATTGATAGTGTATGTTTCAGATTATTTCTTTGCAAGAAGTGATGCCTGGAATACTGGGAATAAAATAGTCTTCCTTGGTAAAATGACGAGAACAAACTTTCATGAAGTTAGACACCGGTTTTCCTATTTTCAGGAGATATATCCAGGCCCGCCGTCTGTCTATAGACTCTCTCAATCCTAGACTAGTCTGCACCATAACTTCTTTCATTTTCGAACGGAAAAAAGATAAAAACTTATTCCAATACTACTTTGCCGTTTTGCCCAAGAGTCACATTGAGGTACACAACAATAATGGTTTGAACTTGAAGCACTTCATTTTACATCTGAAAACTAGTAACAGTCAACAGAATATCCTGAATATCTACCATATACATGTACAAGATTTTTATTACGTATCATATAATATTAATCACCAAAACATACAAAAACAACTACCAGAATGTACAGAATCATAGGAATTTAAACGTAAACAACGATTTCAATGTACTTATAAATAGTTTCAAAATTTGACGCCAGAGGGAGTACTCCTTATGTTGAATTCCCAATCGTTGCTGTTCTTGTATATGTTTGATTTTATAGTGATAGTTAGATTTATTATGAACCGATTTACAAAGCTCAAAATAAAACGCTCGTGTAATGTGTAGGTATTACTTATCCGTCATATCATCGGCTCGTTATCACACTAAAATTGCATTTTTTCAACACTATGAAGAAAAAAGTACTTACCTATCTTCGGTTTCTCAGAAAGTAGAAATATAAGATATCAATACTTTCCAGTTTCACTCACAACTATTCTTTCGGAAGATTTAAAATCACATCACAATCACTGAGTTTTTGATTTATTTTTCATCAAATTGAAAGCAAAAGGAATACCTAATAATCAGTCAAAATGTGATGACTACATAATTTCTAGCATTTCGCGGGAAAGTAATAGCCTGTTTCGACGATGCAAGTTTGTCGCTGCAACTCCAGAAAATTGCATGTGTTCATGCAAGTTTTTCGAGTTGCATGGATCTTTTTTGGGGCGATAAGTTGCAGCGACTTAGTTATTTCTATGGTGAATTTGTTGCCGCAAACCACAAATATGTGGTGGCATCATTGTGAAGAATATTTATTTTTCGAGACTTGAGGAATCAAGTTGGTGATTTAATCACAATATTAATTATTAGAAATGAATGAAATTATATATCAGTTGTGATAATGTAGACGTTCATCTTAGTAAGATTCAGTGCTATTTTTTAATTTTGGCAATGCAAACTGACAGCTACATGACATATCTCGCAGCGACAAGTCGCAGCGACAAAATTGCATTGTCGAAACGGGGTGTAACACCTAATAAAAAATAGCACTGAATGTTACCAAGATGAACGTCTACATTAACACAACTGCCCCCAGATTCTATTTCACGAATTCGATTGTCGAGTAGTTCAGACTGTGACTGTAGAATGCGCTATACCGAAAATATACGCATATTCTAAACAATTCGATAATCGAATTCGTGAAATAAAATCTGGGCTCTGATATATAATTTCATTCATTTCTAATAATTGATATTGTGATTAAATCACCTCATTACTCAACTTGATTCCTCAAGTCTCGAAAAATAATTGAAATGTTCAAAATCAATATTCTCCACAATGATGCCATCACATATTTGTGGTTTGCGGCAACAAATTCACCATAGAAATAACTAAGTCGCTGCAACTTATCGCACCAAAAAAGATTCCCCCACCCCCCCATAATGCTTACGTAATACTTGAACGGCCCCCTAAGGTCAATACTTACATACCTACTTTGTATGAAATTTCAAAACTTTCTTATTATATTCTGGGGTTACGCTTTTACCTACAGTACGAAGTGTAACGATACACCGCTCGTACGAGTGTCCCCAGAGAAGGGAGAAACGTACTAGAGAGCAGTGATAAAGCAAAAGATGACCCTGTACAATGGAGTGGAGCCCTGAAAGGGGGCTCATCTCAGGGGCGCATTCCCCTGCAGAATTGGGTTACTATAATTAGGATTAAAGTTGACAGGAAATTTTTCTCAATCAGATAGGTATGGAATGTTGGAATGGATTGGCGATATACAGAAAACATCTGAATATCTCCCCCAAAAATTGAGACAGTAAACCAACATTTTTTACGGCACCTAGTGAAAGATTTGAGGGCACTGTACCATATCGCCAAATGTACCGCGAAAAAATTACCACGAGTTTTCAGAAAACTGTACCTCGCATATGTCATTTCTTTTTCAGGAATATGAATGCAGTCGGTCAGTTTCGGACCGCATGACTAAGATTTTGTTAACAATTGGTGACCACCCAATATTTGACAGCGACGGTGGTTAATCCATGGCATTGACGTAAAATATAACATGATTAACATGGACTGGGTGTCGCTTAACCCTCAAATACAAGTTCTTGCGGCCCGATCCAACTAAGGGCATCTGCGTCATAGTCGTCATCGTCATAATGTGTTACGTCATCAGTAATATGTGTTGCATGTTGCATACTTAGATTCCGTAGCCGGTAGCCGTAGAGGTAATCAGTTCTTTTCTGGTATCCTATTGATTCTCAAATATTCACTAGATTATTGAGAAATATTCAAGAATGGGACCAAATGAAATTATGGTGCATATTGAAAATTTTCAATAGTCAATATTTTCGGGTATTGAATAATATATTTCAATAAACCACTAGGTACCTACAAGATATTTCAGAAATATCAGTGGTGCCTCATAATATTCTTCTACAACAGTTATTTTCAATAACCAATATTTAATGTTGTTCAAGATTCACTAGAATAGCTTATGATTCATATATAGATTCCTTGTTCCTCATAAATAGATTTTATCGATATTGGTCATTTTTTCCCGACCTTCACTGTAACGGAATGTTCAATTTATATAGTTTTCAGTATGTGAATTGAAAATTTGTTTTTTTCAATTATAAATATATCATGCATTGAAAAATCCACTCTTATGATTTCGACTCTACACAAACGCATAAACTGAAAAGTTAATTGAAAAGGTCTCAAATATCCATAAACATAAAACAATACACTATTGAACACTTCGAATAGCTTAAAAAATCGCAAACACAAATCAACAGATCAACAACTCCTTCACTGTAAAACGGATTTTTGTAAAAATGCAACAAGTGATACATTGTGACGTCACTCGTAAGTGGTGACGCAATTGCCCATAGTTTAATATGTTCATGCTGTTTTAAGAGTTGAGATCAATTCTCTCACTCTAATGCCCAATCCATGTTATATTACGTCAATGATCCATGGTTAATCACATAGATCTTATATCCTACGCAATTTATATTTTTCTTGATTCGTGCCACATGATTAAATTGTGGAGAAATTGTTTGGGTACATATAAAATTTTACAGAATTGCAGCGGGAAAAGTATATGTTGGAATTTTTTCGAAGCTTCAGTTGAACTGCAGCAGAAAGAAGGTTTACATGCCGCTACTAAAATAAGGAAACGACATATTCAATGGAAAAACGAGAAACAAAAAGTCAAAATTGCTGCCCAAACATTTAGTAACAGTGTTTCAGATGCTATAACTTTTCTAGAGAAAGACTTGAAGCTGGAGCAATTTCAAAATGCAGAAGCAACTGCAGAGTTTTGCAAAATTGGAAACAATATTTTTGATATTTTCAATTCAAGGTCACAGTTTGCAAAATATGATTTTCAAAAAAGTATATCACCAAAAAATTCCATAACGATTTTTGAATACTTGGAAGAATGTAAAACATATATTTTAAATCTTAAATTTAACGGTAATTCTATTTTATTAACGGATAGAAAAACTGGTTTCCTCGGCTACCTGATTTGTGTTGAAAGTTTGAAATCATTTTATAAAGATTATGTAACCGGTCCTATGCCCATTTTGAAATGTTTCTACATATCAATTCTCACGAGATCACATCGAAGTTTTCTTCAGTGCCGTAAGAAACCGTGGTGGCTTTAATAATAATCCAACAGCAAAGCAATTTCAGGCCATTTATAAAAGACTATTGTTACACACAGAAATAAAAGGTAGTAGTTTTGCAAATGCAGTTGCTTTGGATAGTACTACTATTCTGAGTGTGAGTTCTGTTACCAAAAGTAATACAGGGGAAAATTTGGAAGATTCTCAAGATTACATCAAGCTATTTGATACTTGTCAAGATCATGATTATGTAAGTTCCTCGTCATGGCATTTAACAATGTTTGTAGAAGATATAGTGTCATACGTATCAGGTTTCGTTGTTAAATGTTTTAAAAAATGTATAGTATGTTTAGAATGCATAGCATTGTTGGAAACTGACGAGACCTTCTCATCATTTCAGAAAAGAAAATGTTATGGAAAAATGATGAATGCTTCAAAATTTGTTATTGATATTTGTAAAACTGGTGAAACCTACCTGAGGATTTATCGAAATCAGAATAGTTTATTTTCTAAAAATAAAAATACTTTGAATGTTTTAGTGAGTGGTACTCTCAGAAACCTAAGCACTCACATGCTGGAATATAGTAATAATCACTGTTATGAAAATGATCCCCTGAATGAACATCCTCTACAACTCACGAAATTAATTCTTAAAAATTATTTTACAATTCGAATTCATCACGAAACTTTCCAGCTGAAAGATGATGTAGCTTGTAGAGTAAGAAGTTTATTAACGAAAACAATACTGTTGAAAATCAATAAAATTCATTTATCAAAATCATAGTGTTAAAAATTAATAGACCATAAAAAATTAATATTTCGTAGAAGGCCAAAGTGGCTACTACTACTACTATCAATAATTAGCAAATTAAATGTAATCATGTAAATAATCATACCTTGAATGTCAAATATCTTTTGTGAAATATAAACAATGTATCAATAATTAACAAATTTGATGTAAACATGTAAACAATCACAAATTGATTGTCAAATATCTTTTATGAAATATAAACAATGTTCATCAACAAGTTTTTAATTTTTCGATGTATCTATGAAGATTTCATTTTCAAGTTTTTTGTCGTTATAATAACGAGGTTTCATCGACCTAACTTTTATTTATAATATT
The DNA here is from genome assembly GCA_032362365.1 of Zygogramma bicolorata. Classification (NCBI taxonomy): domain Eukaryota; kingdom Metazoa; phylum Arthropoda; class Insecta; order Coleoptera; family Chrysomelidae; genus Zygogramma; species Zygogramma bicolorata. The sequence goes on along the minus strand of JAVJAQ010001202.1, from coordinate 411,668 downwards.
TATAATGTCAATAGCTAGATTTTATATATAAATTTCCCAATTCATAAAACCAGTCATGAAACCTCACCAACCCATTATATACATAATATATATGTATATATATATATATATATATATATATATATATATAATAAAATATATATACTATATACATATATAAAATATATATGAAAATTTGTAGATTTCTGTAGTTTCATTCTGCAAAGTGTAAAATGAAAATTAATTCAATAAACTATCCATGTACCTACTTTTTTAATATTTATTTTTACTGTTCACCAACCTTACTTCATCATAACCGATATGCAACTTGTTCATTTGTTTCAAGTTGTACATGCCTCTGACAATTAATACTCAACCTTCAAAATCCCTAAAAAATATACGCCACTGGATCATAGTACGCTATTGCCCCCTCTCTAATGTACCCCTCTAATACCAAACAAACGCTACAGGATGCCGTATCTAGCGTAGCGCGTAGCATATAAGATCGGGGTCACCTATTTCGTCATAATGTACAAAATAGAAATCGTAAAACGAAGAAATTTACGCTATCATAACGCTACATAATAGAAATCGTAATTTATCATATAGTACAAAATAGAAACGTACAGTAACAGAACGCTACACTTTCATAACGTAATGTATCATAATGGACATATTCAGAACGTATTTCGTCATATCGTACCTTATCATATCGCTACAATATCAGAACATCAAAATATCATAACCGTACTTCATAGAATTCGTAACTCATCATAATGGTACAAAATCAGAAACGTACTTTATCATAATCGTAAAAAATCAAAACGTATTGCGTCATAATCGTAAAGTATCAGAACGTACTCTATCATAATCTAATAGTACAAGGGCTTGCTTACAATATTAATAAAAATATATGGTAATGGGATATCCGCTGTCATTTAGGAATCCAGGAGAGATCTATGATCTTAAATATATTTGAAAAATTGAATAATAACATTATTTTTCACCTATTGTAGCTAATTTTTATATTTTGTATTCTTCAATATTCAAAAAAATGTTGCCTACCCTGATTCCTATATTGACATGACACTGTTGCAGTGTTGCCAGTCAAGTGGGCACTGCACTGTTATGTGTTATGTGTCTGTTTGATTCATTGTTATTATTCATAATTGTTGAAAAAGTTTATGCACTAAAATAAGACGGCGATGTTAAATCAAGTGTTAGAAAGATTGAAGGGCTGGTGATTACCTACTTCTCTACATGAATCTGTGCGAGGAAAAACTGATATTGCCAGAATTATCACCTTGACGATTCTTTGCTCCTGATGCGAACAATTGTTTACTTTCACTCCAGAGTCGCTAAATTAGGTATATGAACTATTATGATGACCTAAGATTCCATATGTATCCTGTTTCAAGTTTTAGTTTGGTTTCTATAAGTATTTTTTTTTCAGGTCCAAGTAATATAGAGAAAGACTCCGTATTTCAACAAAAACATGTAGTAACACCTAAATACATCTGGACCTGGACTATAAAAAGTTAACAATGGAGTGTATACTCAGTAAAAACAACCTAAACGAGAAATATACCAACTGGAATTTACGGAAACAGAAAATTGCAAACTTGGCAAATAATTGAAAATCGTAATATTTGATAATAATCATCAATTGTCATCAAAAGACAACTGTAGATGCTGGCAATGGAAACATCGTAAGACTTGTTTTCAATAAGAAGATATAAGGGACGACAAGTGTGAGGTGTGCATTAAATCGCTGCAAAAAACTTGTGGTATTAGATGTAATATCTGTACAATATGGTTTCACATTGCTTGTGTGGGCTTAATTCATGAAGATATCAAATTGTATGAAGATGAATTGAAATATGAAATTGCAACTAGTGTTAAAGTGATGAGCGAGTTGGATGTGACTAATATCCCAACGACCGTCCAGATTCACACCGAAGATGTTTTGACAGAACTAGGAAATATCATGAAAAAAACTGGAACACATGGAAAATAATAACGAATAGACACATGATCAACAATTGAAAATCAATGAAGACTTACAACATGAAGTAGTAATTATTCGAAGCTAGTTAAACGAGGTTAAAGAAGAGCTGAACAAGCAACAACAAAATCAAGGTATAGTGAACACAGTTTATCCTACAAGAAATAGGACAGCTCAATAGCAGGATAAAAAACTGAATGATGTATAGTTTAGAAGAATCCTTATCAGTTAATCCAGAAGATACATATAAATTTGATCTATACAAAAACAAGGAGATTCTCAATTTACTCTCAGTCAAGATAAATGACGAGAATATTGCAAGAATCACATTATGGGTTTCAATAGATCCAGTGCCAAAACATGTTCCACAAACGTCACATTTGATGTCTTAGAGAAAAAAACAAGCATTGAGACTTTCGAACAAACTCAAATAAGCACCTTACCAGATAAGCACTGACAGAACAAAGATGCATATTGAACACTTCAAGAGGATGAAGGATGGACTGAAAACAAAAATCTTAAATGGTGAACCTAATCTAATACAATGGTCAACCGAGAAAAGTAAAGAAAAATGGTAAACAGGAAAACAGGAGTACACCCCACTCTAGATTTATGGTTACAATATTGGAGGTTTGGAAACTAAACTTGAGGAGTTATTCAAAGCAGAAGCTTATATATCTATGATATAATCATCCTGATAGAAAGTTGTCTAGATTGTGACATTCCTGATGGTGAAATCAACTTAGACGCTTACAATATGTTTCTATGTGACCGTAGTGATAAAACAAGTTTGAAAATCAGAGGAGACGAAGTTTCAATTACCACTTGTTCATACTTTTCATATATTTAATGAATAAAAATTGTTGACTTGTGAGTAGCTCTTTTGTTACTTCTGCCTTGACTTTGAAATTACATTGAGAAATTGTGTATCTACCCATTACCCACCTGAGGAACATATTTTTATAAATAAAAAAGACGTTTTTATGTTTGTTAATTTTTTTATTGAAACCTAGTCCTCTCTATAACCACAGTTCATATGAACTGTAGCAGAAAATGAATGTTAGCAAAAAAATATTCCACACTAACAACTACCTTATTTAATTCTTATAGACCTATACACTAATACAAAAATTCACCTGACTAAATGTTGACTAAGAAATCAAATAATAACTACTATCAGTAAAATCAAGAAATTATTAATGTAGGTCATCCTCCTAAAAGCTCCTTATTCTTCCCCACAGTAAAAACCCCATCATATGCTACTTGGTTAATTTCATCCATAGAATTGGTACTTTCTTCAATACCTTGTGATTTTTCTTTGTTTTCTATCAGTCTTATCTTTTTGATTTAACTTGAGGTGTGTGTAACTGTGTTTTAGTATACAATCACGAAAGAAACTATCCCTTCCTGGGTATGTGAAGGAATAGTCAGATTTGAACATTACATCATAAATTAATTTAATTATAAATTGAAAATCTTAGTCATCCTGTTGAATGTGTTTTTCTCCAGACTCCTACTCATACCTGTCCATGAGTATTTAGTAAGATGATTATAAAAAAACGGATGATTAACTTTATAAGTGAAGAAATTGGATTTGATGACTATCAATACGGCTTTCAAGAAAATAGTAGTACTCTCAGTACAACAATTGATTTTGTGAGCTACATCTCGGGGGAACTTGATAAAAAAATGTATGTACTGACGGTATTTGTAGACTTGCGGAAGGCCTTTGATGTTGTGGACCACAAAATATTGTTGAAGAAATTGGAAGGAATGGGAATTAGAGGAAACCTTTTAACATTACTCTCAACATACCTTTCAAATAGAGAGCAGTATGTTTGTGTGAATGGTCATTTTAGTGATGTCAGTTATTCAAATTGTGGAGTTCCTCAGGGCTCTGTTTTAGGTCCTTTTTTATATACATTGCTAGTAAGGAGTCTTGAGAGGGCGAATCTGATTGGGAAATATTATACATTTGCAGATGACACAATATTAGTTTATGTATCGAGAGATCTAACGGAATTGGAAAGAAAGGTGAACAGTGATTTGTGCAGATATCAGGGATGGTTAGAAAAAAATAAACTCCAGATCAATGTAAATAAAACTACCTACATGCTTTTCAAACAAAGAAATATGAGTGAACTGGCTTTACAAATAAAATTAGGTCAAGACATCATCAATAGAGTGGAAAATACAAAATATTTGGGTTTAATCATTGACGAACACCTGAATTGGAGCAAACATATAGAATATATTGAAAGAAAATTGGTATCGAAAATTGGTGCAATTTATCACTGTAGAGATTATTTGTTCAAATCCACAGCAAAACAAATTTATAATGCATTCTTCTTATCAATTCTTAGTTACTTAATTCCGGTCTGGGGCACATGTGGGATAACACTTATGGGTAAAGTACAAAGAATCCAGAACAAAATAGTAAAAGTTTTATTCAATTATAACTTCAGAACGAGTACTGACATATTATATGCACAAACTGGTTTTTCAAAGATATCGGACATACTGAGAATTGAACAGAGTAAATTCCTTTTCAAAGTAACCAGAAACAACTTCAAGAGTAATTTACAGTTAGTTTTAGTGACTGATAGACATCTATACAATACTAGAATGCAAAATAGTTATTATTTAAATTCTGTCAGAACGAATATAGGTTTAAACAGCCCTATGAGTAAATGTATTGAGACTTTCAACGGATTGCCAGACTATGTGAAATTTCTCCAAACGTACAATAAATTCAAGAAGGAGATCAAATGTGTACATTGGAATGATTAATATGTGATATATTTACACCAAAGAAAATCAATATGTGATAAGTGATAGTATATTTTATTTTATAGTTTAAGTAGTATGTATTTTCCTTACTGTTGTAATTGTACCTATGTGGTTGTGAATGTGATCCGGGACCGGCACTGTAGTTGCCGATTAGGAACCTGCTCGTTCAAATAATTGACTTGCTATATTCTGTTAATTTTGTATTTTTTTATTGTGAACAGAAATTATTTGAATAAAGTTCTTTAAAAAAAAAAAGTTGTTTTGTGAAAATGATACCTGCCAACTTGTAACAAGCTGTTTTATATGGCATTGCAGATCCAATACATCTGGTCAGGTAAAAACATTTTGTTTATAGGACTCTCCAGCTCTTTCTCCAATTTTTCTAAGGCAGATACCATGTCAATTGGGAATATGTGCAACTCATTCTCAGTAACAGTCAAAGATGACTCCGTTTTCTTCAATATACTGTCAAGATTGTCAAGACGCTCAGAAATATCAGCGCACTTTTCCACGATTTTTTCTTTACCTGAAACAGGAAATCATATAGTACTTGATGCCTTTTTTTAGATAGATTGTTCAAATTAAAAACTAGTGTGGTAGTTTAGTCATCATCGTTTAAATACTTACATTCCTTCAAGTCTTTGGATATCTCATCCACTTTGAATTCCAGTATGGATAATTTTTCCATCAGTATCATTAACAAGCATATTTTCATCTCTTTCACTGATTCCAGCATCAGAGCTTGCTGATCTAGTGGTGGAGGTTGGCGTTTCAGGATCTTGGAGTACCTATACATTGACATTCTATTGGTTTTTCTACTGCCTTCTGTTTATTTGAGCTAAATTCATAAGCAGGCAATCCAGATATTTCATTTTTCAGAGCACTTGCTCTTTTGCTAAAAGTAGGCAAAGATTTTGAGGGTACTATTTTTCCTTTTTCATCATCCCTAGTGTAGTCAGGTAATGAATTGTCTTCAATTGCACATATTTGGTCTGTCTGGGCCAAAGCATGCATAAAGAGGAGTAGTTAAAGGTGTAGAATGCATTGTCCAAACCGATTTTGAATTTTCAGGGTGATTAAAAACGCCATAAAACGAGTATTGACATTGAAAATTTTCCGCGGAAACGATGGAAAAAAGTTTTTTTTTAATAAAATACACATTCGAGATTAAAGAATAAAAACAAGAAAGTAGAATATTGAACGCTGTCAAATATTGATGTTTAAAATATTTGCAATATTGTCACATTGCAAATTAATATCTTAGATTATAAGATATTGAAAAATTGAGATCGAAATCATCATAGATTATATTATTTGGTGGCCCTAAAAAGGTATTTTGTGTATCTCAGCAAATATAAGGCAAATTATACCTTCTTCTCATTCGGGAAATTAAATTCCCTTCAAAAGATAGGAATAATTTGTCCTTTTCTGCACTATAGATCTATCAAAGACACATGATATTTCCAATACGTTTTTTCTGAAAGATTCCAGCTGTTTGAATCATGCTGTTCCAGGTTCAAATTTTTTTTCTATTATACGATTAAAAAAATTACAAAAAATTTATTGAGAATATTTTGCTATAGTTCAAATTGCTAGTAATATCTTCAAATGATCTTCAATAGAAATTTGTTCTATATAAGGAGCAAGGATTCTTGAAATTATTAAATTAATTTAAAATCTGAAAAAATGAAAGGTCGTTATTCCTCGATCGTACTTGTTTTTTTTTAACAAGTTTAACATACCTATTGCATCCTGGATTTTTTTTTGTTTTCTGTCCCCTGGAAAAGAAAGTTTCAAATTCTTATACTTGATATAAGCATGTTACGTACGTATCGTATTTTAATGAATTTGGAAATTAAACAAAAAAATATATCAAAAAATGCATATATTCTGCCCTACTAAGCACAGAGGGGGTATCTGCAATTTTTGGGTATATTGAGATATTGATGTCTAGTGAATTCCTGCACTTTCCTCTACAAGTTTTGAAGGTTGTTTGGCTGTAAATACCATTAGTTTTTTTTTAAATCGCCTTTTTTCTATGTCGTATCTACAGTTTTGATTTGTTTTCCTAGGCATATTTAGTTGTAACCAGCATATACTAAGGTATAAAAGTAGTATCTTCTGCAGATACGTCTGATTGCTTTAGTTTTCTGTAGATACTCCTTTATTACCCTAGTATCTCACGATTTACCACCTTTTCTTATTAGTATGTTGGTAACATTTTTCGGTATTTACAACCATATTCACTCCGGCAGCGTGACCATATTTAGTAGAAATCTACTTTTTTGGTAGATTTTCGACTCAAATCAGTAATTTTTAGTAGGAAGAAATTGTCTAGTAGATTTTGGGGTATCTCTGGGTTGACATGCATACATTCAAATAGAATCAGATCAAGTAGCGAAAGAAAGAAATCTGTAGAATTTTTATTGAATATGACAATTTTACAATGTGGCTCTCTCTCTATTTCGTTATTGACGTTCAAAGCGAAGTAGCAGTTCTCTGTTTTATCTGTCATGATGTTTGAAATGGAATGGATAGAAATTACGGTTTCAAATAAGTACATAATGAATATAGAGAAATAAAATTAGATTTACCCAATTTGCTCAGTTCTAGTATTACTGGGCACAGTTAATGTTGAAACATTTTGAAAGAGACTAAAAGTTGTTTTTCACAAAGATAAAGAAGAGTTCTTTTTAAGTTATTAGTTTTTTATTTTCATTTTATTATTTGTTGATAATGTTATTATATTACATATGATGATCTTTATTTTTCCATTACAAGAGATAATAACACCTTGAAATGTTTATTTCATTTTATAACACCGCTCATTGAATTCACGTACAAAAAATCCTAGAACTGATATTCAAATTTCATCAGAAATGAGACTCTTCTGCTATCTGGTGTTCAGTGGCATATGAAATATTGTTTTTTTTTGTCATATTACATAAAAAACAACAGATGTAAAGACTAGTGATACTCCAGAATATATTTATTAAAATTTATTTCAGATCTATCGACATCTAGGTAAGGTTTTTGAACTAATTTGTTATGGTGAAATCGATAAAGTAGATTTTCAGTAGATTTCTGCAGTCGGTTTAGTAGATTTTGGTAGATTTTCTTCATTGGCCTAGTAGATTTGTCAAAAAATTTATGGTCACATTATTCAGCTGCGCTAAGTTAGTTAATTGACTCATTTCAGAGAGTATTATTACAGACTAAAAAACATTGTCACTACTACAGGTGTTTTTTTTTGTGTATTTCTCCCAACCAGTTAGCAAACTTTTTGAATAAATTACGCATTTTATTCATGTCAAAATATATTGAAAAATATTTCTAGAGACAATAATATCCTATTTTCGAAATATTTAAAAGTAAATGTATTCATTATTACTGCATTGTTGGTGGTAAATGACTTTTACTCAAGCAATTCACTCGTATTTACGTGGATACCGCTTATTTAGCATAGTAAAGTCATGTTTCAACCAAACTATTCTGGTATTCATTGGCCGCATCTATTGTAATTACTAGGCTTTAAAAGTGGTATACGTTTTTACCTAGGTAATTTAGTAGTATCTACGCAAATATACCACATATTAGGCATAGTAAACTCCAGTTTCAACCAAACTATCCTAGTATTCACTGCCTGTATCCATTGTAATTGCTAAGCTTTATTAGTGGTATGTGTTTTCTCTTAAGTAATTTGGTCGTAACTACGCAGATACCACCAATTAGGCATAGTGAATTGTAGTTACAACTATACCAACCTAGTATTCTTTAGTATTTTTTGTTTTATTGTTGGCCGTATCTGGTTTAATTAATGTACAATAGTAAATTTTGAGATTAAAACAATAAATTCAGCTAAAGAAAAAAATTAGAAACTCAGTAAAACAATTTGAAGTTTGTATCTAAGTAAAAACACAAAAGAATGAGGTTAGAACTTCAAACCTCTTTTTCTCAATTCAAGCTCTGACGCAGATACCCCTTCTGTGCTTAGTAGGGCAGTATACTTCCCCTAGGCGACGTTTCCGGTTATTAGAACCCTTTGGTGGCTTAATAGCATATGTATGTAGCATAAAATGTATGTTAGTTGATGTAATAGTTATGCAGCCGCCTACATGACTTTATTTAAACAAATATAAGTATATTAAGGTCAGAAATGAATATATGGCTGTCACAAAAAACTGGATGTGATTGAAAAAATTATTATATATTTATGACACCAACAAAAAACTTCACAAGGTTTATGTGACAAAAACAATGTTGACCAGTGTTATCTGTTTGGTGTTCTGAGACTTAGAAGTTTTGTTTGAAGTCTTTAAACAAACAGCACAACTAAGTTATTTCAGTCGTCTCATTTTTTACTGAGGCTGAATGGAAATATACTAATCATAATTGTACAAGATATATAGTGAAATGTAGTTACCTATTACCAACAAAATTCATTAGTAGAAATATATTTATTTAATCTCTATCTCTCTACTTTGGGTGGTCATATAGGTTCTTGCTTCGGTAAGGCGCATTCGACCAATATTTATTGTTATGGTTTACTTCTTATATTTTATTTACACCCTGTATTTTTTGTTGACAATTGTAATGAAAATCTAGGTTGATATGTTACAAAAAATGATTGTTGTTGATGAATAAAAAAAATTTTTGAAATAGACATCTTAGACTTTTCCTAAAAGAACAAAAATTCGTTCTTCGACTCGGATTAAAGCATAATTTGCAGGTATTCAAATAACATTTATTTAATCAAAAAGACAGATTGGGATGTGTCTTTTAGCTAAATTAGTGTTTCTGATAAGAATGGATTTTTATTCACCTCAATAATTACAGAATGTTTATGAAACAGTTTCAAAAAAGTCTATGTATAGGAACGGCATATACATTCAAGAGCTTGAATGAACATTCAGATACACAACATACCTGTGAGTTAGATATTTTCGATACTACAGTGTGCAGAATTTGATAAATCACATTATGTTAATCATTCTGGAAAATATTATGTTGATAAAAAAACAAATATTCACAAAGAGGCATAGTCCAGTGTAACTTCACAACTTGACCATTAACAAAAAAAATTGTTGCCAGAAAAAATAACATTTGAAAAAAAAGGACCTCAATTGGAATACCAATATCTAAATCACAGAAATCCAGGAGATCTGTGAGCTGAGTATGTTCATTTAATTTGAGAATGTCTGAAATATTTTGAGTACAAAAAAAGTCACCATACAAAATGTCAATTTGTCTGGCTCTGATATTTGATAATATGAATATCTGGTATACTATATAGAAAAGTGCTTATATGTCAACAGCACACATTTTTTGAAACAATTTTAAAAAATGGAATACTATACCTATAGAGTGTGGAAGAGCACGTTGAATCCGTTTTTTTGGCGACTCAGAATTTTAGAAGAGTCAAGTCATTGAGCTATTTTATAGATCTACAACTCAAATAATTCTGCCAAAAGCCATTTTTCCATATGATTGGTGCAAGATCCTGTCATGAATATATTTTATGCTACTTACTGTACCTCTAGATGAAAATGCTTTTACCTTGGATTGTACTGGAATGTAAAAAGTTCTAACAAGAATATCGAAAGGTGTTTTTTGTGATCGGTGGAATGGGACATTGAAAAGACAGTCTATCTCCAGCCGTCGTTTTATTTAAAAGATACATACACAACAGATCCTATTAGTGAATAAGTTCAATGCAATACTCCTTGAAACAAAATCTGTCATGAAGCATTGAAATCTTGAGTTTTTCTTTCTTCATGTGCCGTTTATTAAAATTAGTAAGCAAATATCAGTCAAAAACTGAACATTTGTACAGACACTTTGAGTACATTTTTTATGAAAGTGTTTTTATTGAGAAAAAAAAGTAATACAAATTATGAAACAACAACAAAAATTAATTGGCGATCCGGGGCGACTTGATTGATTCTAGTGGCACATTTTCTTTTTCAGCTGCAGGAAAACCCAGAAAAACCTGCAGCACCACATCACCTGAAAATCTTGATCTGCCAATGTCCTCTCATTCATAGAATAATATGTAGGGTGTCTCCTGGGGCTTCAATAAATCCAAGATATCGCCAGAATATTTAGTGACACAACTATCGTTAAACTTAAACCAGTCCGTTTCGTTTTCGACCAATTAGTAATAATGGCCAGATTCAATGCCAGAACCACAGCGAACAATGACTGCATGAAGATTATAATAGTGGTCTGCTAGATTGAAGTGTTCATCTATTTTGAATCTTCGTAAGAGTTTGGTGCTTCTTCCAGAGGTTGAATCATGTTTGAAGGGCATCAGTGTTATTATTAGATTGACTGGTGCCTCAGCTATACTTGTTGTCTTATAATGGTAAGTCAGTTTGGCACATATTTGGCAATACAGTTGATGATCACCTGTTAAAAGTTCTTTCTTGAGATGTTTCAACAGTAAGCTTAGCAAGGATTGGTTATCAGTCTTATTGGGAAACGCCACTTGAAGTTCCAGAAAGTCACAAACGTTTTTGCCACCTCTTGTACATGTACTACAACGTAAAAAAGTGGGGATTTTTCCAACAAAAGTTCTAGAAACACAAGACAAGATGGACTGTACGGAATCATTCAATCCAGAGCGGTCAGGAGTATTGATTTTGCTATTTTCCTGCTCACGAAGAGTATTCAACAAGAACTTGGAGCAATCCTCTTGTTGTCCTAAAGAGTATGTAGTGGACTTCAAAGACTCCAGGAAATCAGTTGGTGGGAAAGATGATACATTCTTTCGAAACTGCAGCTGTATGAACAGGTCTTTGAGTTTGGTGAATAAGTAGGAAACGTTCTCGTTCATCGTTAAAAACTTGTTCTCGAAAGTCTTCGTTATGAACAACACTTGTGAAATGTCACCTCTTTTTGTCATTGTTTCACTTGGTGCTCGCCATTTCAATATTGGAATTGTACCTTCAGGATTCAGGAAAAGAACACCATCCGATTTCAGACGTGGATTCTTGTTGATTATCATTGTCATTAACCTGCAAAAAATATATTTTGAATTATTTTAAACTCTTGTATTGAAAGGTAAAAGGAATCAGAGAAACGGTAATACTTCGGTCGCTATGAGCACCTTTTTTTCGAATTTTTTTTTTGTGGAACTTACGTAACTCGGTCTCCTCTACAATAAATGTAAATGAAATAATCGGCGGTCTCTTATATTTTCGGAGATACAGGGCCTTTTTGGTGTAAAACTTCACAATTTTCCGCATCAAATTTCTGTTGTTTGAACACAAAATTCCTCCTTCTTCTGATCAAACACCACACACTCTCTTATTTACTCGTTTTTAACATTTTCAAGCATAAAAAACCATTAGTTTTCCAAAAAATGCAATTAATTTCAAACCATAACCAATTTGTTGTGATGTCATAGTGCAATGACAGTCGAAAGTGATGTATTTGCAGTGTTGCCGCTCTCATTGTTATTGTTGAGAACTGAATGCATTAATGTTGACTTTTGGAGAAAGTTGGATTTTTTGAGAAAATAATGTTTTTTTCTGCTTAAAAATGTTGAAAACGAGTGAATAAGAGAGTGACTAACGTCTGATCAGAAGAAGGAGGAATTTTGTGTGTTCAAAAACCAGAAATTTGATGTGGAAAATTGTGAAGTTTTACACCAAAAAGGCCCTGTATGTCCGAAAATATAAGAGACCGCCGATTATTTCATTTACATTTATTGTAGAGGAGACCGAGTTAGTAAGTTCCACAAAAAAGAAAAGGTTAGAAGGATCAGAGAAACTCATGTTAAATATTACATGCTATGGTGCTAATTGATTAACACAATCAACATACTTGAATTTATTTTTGAAGAATCCTTTGACACGTTCAACTCAAATGAATTTTTATTTGTCAACATCGTGCAGATACTTACCAATCATGTGTTTCTTGAAGAATTACGTCCCACCGATATTTTTTATTAATAATTAATTATTAAATTTGTTAGCATTCTAGCATTACTTTTTTATATCTTTATAGAGATTCGGTTCATAAATGATGACATAAAAAGTATCAGGTTTTTGACAGCGATGCGGTATTTCTTTCTGGTGTGAATAAAACAGAGAAAGCAATAACCGCTTGAGTGATTCCAAAATGAATCGAGAACGGCTTAGCCCCTTCGAATTAGACTATTTTCATTGCACGTTGCCAAAATTATTAAGATTCTAACGTCAGCCCATATATTAAATTTTGAATGCGCGCGCATCCAAATTATGATAGATTACGATTCTGATAGAATCCGTTATGATATTTTACGAATTCTATGGTGTACGATTTCTATCCTGTACGATTCTGATGGTGTCCCGTTATGATATATTACGAATATGATTTTGTCACGTTTCTATCGAATACGTTATGATAAAATACGTTATGATAAAATACGTTATGACGAAGTACGTTCTGATAATGTACGTAATGATAGTATACGTTTCTATAAAATACGATTTCTATAAAGTACGATTCTGATATTATACCATTATGACGCATTACGATTTCTACCATGTAGCGTTATGATATGGTATATTATGATGCAATATATGGACCCATAAGATTGGACCCATAAGATCATCTTTCAGGAAACCGCATTCCGAAAGTCACCACTTTTTTGACATATGACAGCAGTGGTTAGTTTTGGACGAAACACAAGACTTCGGTTACTTTTGGACCATACCCTTATTGTACATGAGTACTTCGTCAAATCTTGCGATATGTCGAGTTACGTGCCGTGGCCTATAACCCCACTTATCGAGTATACGATACGCATCGAAGGTTTATTATTCGACATCTGACAACGACAACACTGGTCCCTTGTCACTTTTGACAACTCCGTTGTCCGCTGTGGCAATTGTGGCATTCACCTTTCACTCGTCCTTGTCATCTTACTTGACAATTCTGTTGGCCTTGTCCAACAACATAGGTAAAAGAAAAAGTTAGTGCGTAAAATGGCTGGAGCCCTAGCAAGAATTACAAATATCACCAAAGTCCAAGTTGGTAGGTAAAACCTCAGTTATACAGCCAAAGTTGTAATCTCGTCTCATCTGATTTATGCTGCAATTTCAAGTAACAATTAGTAAGCTTTATGTAATAAGAGATGGAAATCATCCAACTTTCTCATGACAAGTGTATAAACGTTCACATTGAAAAGTGAAGGGTGAACTTTTCTCATTTGCTAAAACTGCTGTATGAATTCCATGTTAACGTGTGGTTTGTTCAAATAAATTGAATATTTTAGGATCATTTCTACCAGTGATTAGCAATGGTCAGATTGCTTGGTATTCAGCACCACCACCAGGTACACCGCCTCCACAAACTAAAACTAAATTTGGTCCGTTATCAGATGAAGACAGAATTTTCACAAATTTGTATGGCAGAAATGATTGGAGACTCACAGGATCCATGAAACGAGGTGACTGGTACAAAACGAAGGAGATTCTATTGAAGGGATCAGATTGGATTATAAGTAAGACTTTCTGAAATTTTCAGTGATAAACCATCACAGATGTATAAATGGTGATGTTATTTATATTGAACAATTAAATTGAGGAAAAAATAATGTTTGTTTACTCTCTCTCTCTCTCTCTCTCTCTCTCTCTCTGAAATTACTATCATTGTATCCTTATTTTTCAAGAAACAACCACATTAATGATTTTTTTTTATACAGATGAAGTAAAAGTTTCTGGCTTAAGGGGCAGAGGTGGAGCAGGTTTCCCTTCGGGAATGAAATGGTCATTCATGAACAAACCAAGTGATGGCAGGCCAAAATATTTAGTTGTCAATGCTGATGAAGGAGAACCAGGTACATGTAAAGACAGAGAAATTATGAGGCACGATCCACACAAGTTGGTCGAAGGATGTCTTATTGCTGGAAGGGCTATGGGAGCAAAAGCAGCTTACATTTATATCAGGGGAGAGTTTTATAATGAAGCATCCAATATGCAAGTTGCTATTGCAGAGGTAAGTCGAACATGAATGGTAGGCTGCATAATGATGAAGAGAATATAAATGTTTGTATCTGCTATAGAAAAAAGATAAATGTCGATTCCCATTTTCCTCACAAATTCTTCAAAGGGTGGCTTTACATTACAGGACTGCCTTTCTCTAATTGAGAACCTCCATGAATTCAGCATGGACACTTACACAGTAAAATTGATGAACATAATTCAATAATTGGTGAGATTTGTCATGAAAAAAATTTTGTTGTCACATCCCTAGTTTTTTTATTAGGGGTGGCTGTGCTAACTGCATATGAAGTCAGTACAACCTTATATGTAGCACAACCAGTCACCTAGAATTTTTCATTAAAACTCAAAAATCAAAACCAGTATGAACTTGGCAACCAATTTTCAGCAGCCATTCTATGCTGGGGGCCAAATGATCAGTGGCATAGGTCATTTTGGAAATTGATCTCAATGTGTTTAAATGTGTCCAGTTATAACAAAATCTGTGTAACATTGCATTGAGACGAGTCTTTGATCTAAAAATGACCGAATGGAATGTCAAACATGTTGGTATTTCAACTTTCTGAAACATTAAAACTCAGAAAAATATCGACTGAAATGTTTAGCCAAGATAAACATTTGGGTTGAACACTTCTGGTAAGTTGAGTAATTATATACTCTGAGATGAATTACTTGCAGGCTGTCAAAGGGGTAATTTCAACTCTCTGAATTATGATAATATTCATTAAGTACCAACCAAAGTGCTTAGCCAGGATTATTCATCAAGTACTCACCGAAATGTTTAGCCAAGATGAAATTTGAGTAGAACACTTCTGGTGAGTTGTATAATAATATACTCTGAAATGAATTACTCACAGGTTGTAAAAGGGGTAGTTTCAACCTTCTGAATTATGAAAATATTCATCGAGTACCTACCGGAATGTTTACCCAAGATCAAATTTGGATAGACTTCTGGAAAGTTTTATAATAATATACTCTGAGATAAATTACTCGCAGATCGTCAAAGGGGTAGATTCAACCCTCTGAATTATGAAAATACTCATTAAGTACCCACCGAAATCTTTAGCTAAGATAAAATTTGGTTAGTACACTACTGGTGAGTTGAGTGATTATATACTCTGAGATGAATTACTTGCAGGCCGTCAAAGGGGTATATTCAACCCTCTAAAATATGATAATACCAAATTCAATAGGTCTCGCGACTTGTATGAATTTATAGACGGTTCTGAACCCTCTTGCCTGAAAATACATATACATATACAATACATATTATTATACAACTCACCAGAAGTGTTCTACCCAAATTTCATCTTGGTTAAACATTTCGGTGGGTACTTAATGAATATTTTCATAATTCAGAGGGTTGAAACTACCCCTTTGATGGCTTGCGAATAATTCATCTCACAGTATGTCATTATACAACTCACCAGAAGTGTTCTCCCCAGATTTAATTTTGGTTAAACATTTTGGTGGGTACTTAATGAATATTTTCATAATTCAGAGGGTTGAAACTACCCCTTTGATGGTTTGCGAGTAATTCATCTCAGAGTACCTATATTATTATACAACTCACCAGAAGTGTTCTACCCAAATTTCATCTTGGCTTAACATTTCGGTGGGTACTTAATGAATATTTTCATAATTCAGAGGGTTGAAACTACCCCTTTGATGGCCTGCGAGTAATTTATCATTATTATACAACTCACCAGAAGTGTTCTACCCAAATTTCATCTTGGCTAAACATTTCGAGGGGGAACTTAATGAATATTGTCATAATTCAGAGGGTTGAAACTACCTCTTTGACGGCTTGCGAGTAATTCATCTCAGAGTATATCGTAATACAACTCACCAGAAGTGTTCTATCCAAATTTCATATTGTCTAAACATTTCGGTGGGTACTTAATGAATATTTTCATAATTCGGAGGGTTGAAACTACCCCTTTGACGGCTTGCGAGTAATTAATCTCAGAGTCATTTATTATACAACTAACCAGAAATGTTCTATCCAAATTTCATATTGGCTTAACATTTCTGTGGGTACTTAATGAATATATTTTTCTGGGGGTTGAAAATACACCTTCGACGGCCTGCGAGTAATTTATCTCAGAGTAGAATGGACTGCAATATCCCTAAAACCAATGGATAATTTGATATTGAACAATGAGGTTTTATTAGAACATGACTAATACCTAGCATAGGAAATGTCTACACTTACATCTGAAAACATTACAAAACAGATCAATAAAAGGTATTTTCAGGCAAGAGGGTTCAGAACCGTCTATATATTCATACAAGTCGCGAGACCTATTGAATTTAGTTCAAAGTTGGTTGAAAGTTTCCAAATTCATACTTTTTGCCTCTACAAACAATAGGCAGTGTATGGAATGTCATTCAAAATTATAGTATTCGTGAACATAGCCCAAGACAACTACAACATTTTGTTAATGTGAAGGCAAAAAGTAAATTCGGCAAAAAATCACTTCTTTATAATGGAATACATATTTACAATAATTGATCTGAAGTTGAAACATTCAAAAAATATGTTGAAATTTAAACGTAACTTGAAGCAATATTTCATGAACAAACGAATAATTTCCAGTTATAAATTTGGTATTTTTCTTGGTCATTTCAGTAGTACTTTCGATCTATCTGTAATTTATTTCTGTATGAATAAACAAACTATAAACAAGCAAATACATAGTTGAATGGGAATGGTTCGGACTTCCATTGTCTATATTATTAACTCTCGCCCATTCTCACTTCCAATGGTCTTCTGGTTCCAAGACAAAAAACACAACAAGGGGAAAATAATGAAATCAGGAATGGCGGAGCATGTTTGGACAAACCATCATAGCATTAAATAGTCTGAAGCCGAGGTCATACACAAGGAGGAGCACTGGTTCAAGAGGAAATTCAAGGAAGCCGCCTACATCCTCAACAACAACGCATTCAGTCACCCCACATGGAGATCAGGAATGTGTGGAGGACGCTTATCCAAGGCATGGACCGACTTCGACTCGAGGAGGGAGAATCTCGCGCCAATACATCCTTTTACCGCTGAAAAACGATCAACGCACTTCTAGTAGTAGCGCCCGTGCACCTCATTGTTAGTACCGTCCCTTTCCCCACCATAGGAAAATCGGGTCTTTATAACCGACCATACCTCGAAGTATTGTCGAACAGAACAATAAACTGGTTCCTGAATTGAAACCCTTCGTAGAACCAGCACGCACAACAACAATCGTTTAAAATCATATCCTTCAGGTTTGCTTACACTTTTGAGATATTATCATCCTGCCAAGACTTTCTCTTATTTCCTCTAGTATTAATCCATGTTTCATCTGAGAATACTATTTCTCGTGGATATGAAATTTTTCTATTTTCCTGGTATCTGACGTGAAAAATATGCTCGTTGTGAAACAATATGAGTTCTTTCAATCAAAGCTCTTTATCATCTTTTTGAATTTGAATCCCAGCTCTTTCAATAAAATATTTAACGATGATTTGCACATAGAAACAATCTCCTTATTTCTCTTTCATCGTTTAAAGATCGAAGGGTTAAATGTTTTCCTGGAAAATAAATTTTCAAATGAATTTGGGTACTTCAAAAGTGAAGAAGTGAAGAAGATATACACTGTCAAACTACTTGACATTTCTTCCTGGTGGCTGGTATGTCTGCTCAAACATAGCCAATTTGAACTTATAATTTGTGTAACCTACTTTAGGCCCTCGGATGATATTGACGAACTTCTCGAACTATTTCAATTATGTTTAGGCAGCATTTGTGAGAAATATAGTCTCTGCACATTTTTGCTATTAGGCGACTTTAACTGTAGGATGGGCGAAACAGCAACTATACCAGAACAATTACTGGAAAATACAGTTCTTTTCCCTAATATGACAAGTTTTGACAAAACATTGAACACCAGGGGTCGAAAACTTAATGACTTTATGTTAAGTAACAATTTTGCACTCATTAACGGATCCATCGATTCAGATAGACCCGCAAATTACACTTTCTCTAATTCCTTGGGACAGAGCGTAATTGACTTATGCTTCTGTAAGTACGACAATTTGGGGATAATCAGTATGTTAGAGGTTCTGAACTGCTCATGTTTTTCGGACCATTTTCCAGTATGTGTTACGCTCAATTCAATCAATGCAGCTGCCATTGCAGATAGTACATATTCTCGAATTGATTCGCCCACCCAACTAGTTTGGAGTGATATTCTAACAATTGAATATAAAAAGCAAATGAAGAATTCATCAAATGTAATCTTTAGTCATGATAGCAATCAAGCATATGCAAACCTCGTCGAAACCATTTGGTCTGCCGCTAAAGACTTGAATCTAGTAAAGCATAGCAGAGTGCCTCACAAAAAAACTTTCCGAAATAAGCCCTGGTTTGATCTCGATTGCATATCTTTAAAAAATCGCACCAAAGAATGCTTGGTTTTATGCAGAAAAAATGGTTTTGATGAACCCTACAAAACAAACTATATAACAACAAAAAATCAGTACAAAACTTTAACAAAACGCAAGAAAGTTGACTATGAAAAACTCATTATTACAAGGCTCAGGAATACAAGAAATCAGGGGGAATTCTGGAAAACTTTAAAAAAATTTAGGCATGTTCAAAACGATTGCTGTATCACGATCGAAAGATGGGAAGCTTTTTATGACAATCTCAATATCAGAAATTAATAATTGTTTGCAACGTTGCAAAAATGGCAAATCCCCAGGACGTGATGGAATCCCTTACGAATTTTTAAAAAATCTTCCTCAAAACTGGCTCCTTTATGTATGTGCTCTCTACAACAGGGTACTAGAAAAAGATATTATTCCTCTAGGCTGGCACGAGACTGTAATGACGATGTTACATAAGAAGGGTGCCAAAGACGACCCAAGCAACTATCGCGGAATTGCTCTAATAAACACCCTCGCCAAACTGTTTACCCTCATTCTGATGGAAAGACTGTCCCATTGGTGCGATACTAATAAAATTTAACCTGAATGTCAATCCGGGTTTAGGCCAGGTTGGTTGTAAGGATAACGCTTTCATTTTTAATTCTGTTTTGCAAATCCACTTGAGATTGAAAGGGAGAAAAATATACGCCGCTTTCGTAGACTTCAAACGTGCCTTCGACTCGGTATGCCATCGCATTCTCTGGTCTAAACTTTTCAACTTAGGGATTAGTTCGAAGCTCATCCGAATTATTAAAAACTTGTACGATAGTGCAACTATGTGTGTAAAAGCCAACAATGAATTCAGTAAACAATACAATATCACAGGAGGAGTTCTCCAAGGGGAATCCCTCAGCCCATTGCTTTTCTCACTCTTTCATCTCCGACATAAATGAGTTTTCTGTCTCTCAAGGGGCAACAGGGGTGAATATTGATGGTCAGCATAACGCGATGTTACTATTGTACGCGGATGACCTAATTATCTTGAGTGACTCACAATTTGACCTAACAAAAAAACTCAAGATCCTCGAATTATATTCAGCTCAAAATAAATTAACAGTAAATACACAAAAAACTAAGATAATGATTTTTGCTAGGGGAGGTCACAAGAAATTCTACCAAACTAAATTTTATTATAACAGGGAACCGCTTGAGGTGGTTAAAAAATTCTCCTACCTAGGAATTGAATACTCCTCGTCAGCCCTCTTTCTTGAAATGTCCAAAACTGCATCTGTGAAAGCTAACCAAGCTATTGGCTCCGTTATGAACATGATGAGTCACTCGAAGATGAACAGCTGGGAGTCGCGAATGAAATTATACGACTCCATAATACTTTCCTCCTCATCTTACAGTATCGGTCTCTGGGGATTAAGGTACGAGCACATAATCGAGCGTACCCAAGTTGGCTTTTTCAAAAGATTACTGTGCCTAGCGAAAAACACCTCCGACTATTTAGTACGTCTTGAAGCTTCTGTCGTTAAAATTAGTCATAAGACTCTGAAGTCAGCTATCTCGTGGATCAATCATATGAAAACGTTAGACAGCGCAAGGCTACCAAAAATATGTTTTCAAAGGCTCATTGCATTAGATAAAGTTGATCCGAAATATAACTGGCTTATGCAAGTCAAGGAGTATTTTGCAATGGCCGGGCAATTAGATAAATGGCAAGCTTTTTTAAAAACTGACTCGAATCAAATGACCAAATCTATACTAAGCGCTTTCAAAGACAAACTTTTGGGGGAGGATTTGCATAGATTGAGTTTATCTACCTATCCCTATCTTTTTCAAAATCTCTCCCTACGAATAAACACACAGAACTACCTAACCGCTTCATTTCCAATACATATAGTAAGAATTTTAGCACAACTGAGAACTTGTAGCAAGAAATCTCTGAAGTTCACTATCAGTGGCTCGAACCATTTCATCAACACTGAAAACCTATGCACCATATGCAATATGGAAAGAAATGAGTCCCTCGATCATATTTTGTTCGAATGTCCTATATATGAAGGTATAAGAGTCTCAAATACTTTTCTAGGCATAAGTAACCTGAACGATTTAGTATTCGTGCTCAATTATGGCTCGCTTACCTCTTTGAAGCATTTGGTTTTTGCGATAATGAACATGCTTAAATTAAGATCATTTATAATCAATGAATAGAGCTGACAAGCTCTTGATACTGATTACCCGTTGTTTTGCTGAGCCTTGTTTGCCTTCAGCTATCTTCAATTTTCCTTTTTTGTTCTGTTATATCGCTCTCTTTCTTGTTTATCCGCTCTCGATATATATTTTCCAAGAAACATAAGTTTTTATACAACTTCATGTTGAATAATTCAGTTATGATGTATACTTGAATATTTTTTTTTGTGGATCTGATTTTCGCTTTTTTCTTTTTTTTTTCTCACTACCAAGAAGAAATCACTATTTATGTGCTGTGAAACACCAAAAAAAAAACAACACTGTGTAATATGCTTAAGCTCAAACCCCTTGTAATAAGAATTATGGTTCTTTTATATACAATAAAAATATCTATCTATCTATATATCTACTTCAAAATACTCATCGGATAGGAGGATTGATATTATAACTGCATTTTGAAACGAGATACAAGCTTCAACTTTAAAAGATAATAGATGTGACCATACAATTTGACTTTTGTATACTTACTTTCTGTATACACATCCTTTAGAGTATTTCAAACTGCCATTGTCTGTCAGGCAAATGAGCTGTTTTCGTTTTGAGACGACGTCCACTTTTTCCTGGAGTTGATGGCTTGGGTTCAGTTTCGTGTCTTTTGTTGATGTTGTATACCGTTTTTCGAGATATTTGGAGTGCATCTGTAATACAGTGATGTAAAGTAATGACATTCAGTTTGGGGATTTCAATGAACTGATGAAAGTGGTAAAAAGGTCCTCCATGAACTCTCTCCTTTTCAAAATACTCGCACAAATTCAACACAAATTGTTGTGCTTGTGAATGGACAATACTCCCAGGCATAATCTAAAAAAGCGTATAAATATATTGTGAATATTTTTGGCCTTTATTACAGGTTCAAGTTATGTTTTTTCTATCAATAGAACTTCTCACAGTCCTGATTACTGTTATAAGAATATCCCGATAATGCGGAATTATAGTCACAAAAGTGATTTGTTTTGGAAATTTCAAATCATATTTTTGGATCGAACACATCTAATTGTAGGTACTTACTTTGAAGGTATTGGTACCAAGAGGCTTTTACCTCAGAAAAAAACTGTTTTTGTAATATATTCGACTGTAAATCAAAGTTGAAGTGGCAACTAACTAACCTCTAATCACAGTAAACAATGATTTCATACATGTACTGCGCTAGTCAATTCATGCCTGCTACGTTGTTCCGAAATGTAAAAAACACTGGCAGTTTTATAGCTATCGATCATCACAATATCATACGTCTTTGCTTAGAACATACGACTGTTGATCTGCCCAAAACGGTTGGTAGAAAGAGATGTCACATAGATAGTGTGTGACTCCTCTGATCATAAATTGTTGAATAAAAATAAGCTGAAATAATTGAACTGTGGAAAATATTATTGTTGGGCGTATAAATAAAATTGGCCTCTTCTTCTGATATTTCATTTCATTTCCTCCATAATACATAAATTGGACATAAGCAGTGCCATCAGCATCTTACACTAACAGTATCATTACTTGTCTACAGTTCACCGTTTTCAACTTCTACTACTGACTACCGAACAATCGGAAAACCTCATGACAACCGGAAGCTGTCATCCATCGCGAGCGCACGTGCGTCAGTATTGCCCACTTTGATATCGATCAACGTGCCAACCCCATTAAATAAAGTTACTACCAATATCTGACAAACGAATCGCCCTCGATGAGGTTTTCAAGCCAACATAACTCAGATAATAATATTTCAGATAATGATTTTAGAACATAATTTGAACAACTGACATATATCTGACAAACGAATCGCCCTCGATGAGGTTTTTAAGCCAACATAACTCAGATCATAATTTTCAGATAATGATTTCACAACATAATTTGAACAACTGGTCCATTACGACCTACAAAATGCTTATGGTAACCAATCATAACGCGTAACCTTAAAATCAGACTTTGTTTTTGTCGGTTAGTTATAACATACACGATGCTTATAGTAACTTATCATAACGCATTAAAAGTTAATAACAGTTCGAAATTGAAATTCATAACAGCTACGCTAACTCGGAAAATCATATTGCTCAAGTCGTGAGCAATCTATTACTCCATCATAAGGGATTTGAGTATTCTGAAAACCTATTATATCAGTGACAACGTACCGATCGTTGGGTATAATAGCCTCAATTACATATGGTCTTCTATAGGTGTTTTCTGGCGCTCATGTATTTAAAACTGTCTGTCTGTCTGTCTCCTTCTCTCTCACTTACGGACAGTCAAATAGTGAGAGAAAGATGGAGAGACGAATACGTTTTAAATACATGAGCGCCAGAAAACACCTTATATTTGGTAATGAGTTTTTTTTATTGATACCTGACTTAGTATCATAATTTGCTATCATAACGTATTGTCCATCTTATATTGGTTAGGTGATTTATGCGTCGAATCATAATAGGGTTTGTTTTCAGCTCGAACCTTTTCTGTTATATTGGCAGGATCCTGCCTAATATCCTCCAAGTCCCTATTGGGATTTTCATCTAGAAATTTTAAAACTTGAAAATTATCCTGAATTTTTCCTAACTGATTCCTTCTGAATAGTAACAGAGGTGTGTCTCCCATCGACTTATTTAAAGTATTATCAAAATAAAATTCAACATCTCCCAATAATTTATCCCAATATGTTTTTATCAATGAGCTCTGCTAATAAAGGTATTCTATTGATTCACCTGTGGCTTTTAGCACATCTTTAATGTCATTTGCTTCGACAAAACATTCAAAATCTCCCGAAGTAAAGCATGATCCGCGATCTTACACTATTGTTTATGGGGGTCTACTATAATTTTTAAAATAGTTCTCTAAATGATTGATGATTTCATCGGTATCTGTACTTTTACGAAGATAAAATGATTACCCTCAAATTTATATTTATTTTTTCCTGATTTGGCAAAGGACCATAGTGGTCTATATGAATTGTCTCGAAAGAGAAAGTACCCTTCGAAATGTTATGTAAAAACCCTTCGATTCTCCCTGATTTCGGTTTGAATTCGATACATTTCGAACAGTTATTAATATAATTCTGAGTTTTTGACTTCTTATCTGTAATGACCCATGTCATTGTGGTATGTATGTACAATATGTTGTACCATATTGTTCGGTACATAAAATAGAATTCTTTTTCCCAGTTCACGATTGACCAATCCGTTTCGTAGTTCAAAGAATGGATGTTCATAATTTTCTACAAATATCTTTATCAGTGGTTTGTTTAAAAGCAAGTGTTTGTTCAAGAGTATTTCCCTCTGGAATTAATAAATTATGTATACGGCTTCAAGAATCAGCATGCTTCAAACGTTCACCAGCTCTATGTTCAATTCTATATTTATAATTTTGTAATAATAAACACCGCATAATTCGGGAATTATCTCTTTTGGATAGCGTAAGTCGAAAACTGTCCCAATGATTGAAACTTTTCAATTGGATACATAAAATCGTTTTAGAGGATAAATAATAGCCAGACACTTCAACTCATAACTATGACATTTATCTTCCTGTTCAGTGGTTTTACTAAAATGGAATATTGGGTTAAACTCTCCACCTTCCTGTTCCTGTAGTAATATTGAATGTGAGCTTGAATCACAATGTAATTCGGTCTCACTCTAGGATTATAAAAGGAGAGAATTGGTTTTGATATTAATAATTTGTTAATAGTAGCGAAAGCCAGATAGTGTTTCTCTTCAAATACAAATTGGGAATCTTTCTTCAGTAACTCAAAGAGAAGCTTAGCAATAACTGAGAAGTGTTGGATACATTTTCTAAAGTAGCTGGCTAGCCCTATAAATCTATGTAGTAGTTTGATGTTTGTGGGAACTGGATAATTTTCAATAGCTTCCAAATTCAATTCAATAATGAAAATCAAAACATCTTTGAGTATTTCGAAGTTTTCTCCAACTGTTTTAGTAGCTATTCTAATGTATCAAAATTTTGTCCTAAATACATAAGTCTCTAAATATCTTCTGAATCAATCGGGAAAAACAAGCTGAGCTTATACCTAGGTCAGAAAACATTTCCAATTCATGTTGCCCAGATGGGATAATAAATAAATATATTTGATACAGTTTTCCTCTAAGGTCACATGATAAACGCATTTTTCAAATCAAGTTTGGTAGAATAATTTGTATCTTCCAAACGGTAAGATGATCTTCAATCAAAGGTAATGGGGAAGGAAATTGTTTCATCCATAATCAAAGTTATTTTCATCTCAAAATCAACCTTTGGACTAATGGGTTTGAGGTATTCAAAATAATATATAATTAGGTCATTAACTACTAATAATTCATCATAGTAACACCACCCTACATAGGCTGTCGCAGGCACTTGGTTGTTCACTAAGCATTATTTCTGAGAACGGAAACAGATAGTCAGTGCTTTCTGATTTCTGAATCAATAATTTTTCTCTCTTAACTGTAATTTCATTAATGCTTATATGATTAACGAAGTCTCTACCTAATAACATACTTTTTAATAACATGAAATTTCGAATCTATGCTAACATTTTGAACCTTCATAGTTTCACATAAATATCCTAGG
Organism: Zygogramma bicolorata; assembly: GCA_032362365.1. Lineage (NCBI taxonomy): Eukaryota > Metazoa > Arthropoda > Insecta > Coleoptera > Chrysomelidae > Zygogramma > Zygogramma bicolorata. The sequence continues at coordinate 385,700 of JAVJAQ010001202.1, read as the reverse complement.
AGTGTAAGCGGTGATTTATTAATGCCCGAATACATTTTCTTGCTATCATAGTCAATCAAATCAAAAGTCTCTATTAGTTGCTCGCTAACAAGAGAAATGGGGCTGCCTGTATCAATAATGCTAACAACAGACGTTTGATAAGTACACAGTTCAACGCTAACCACTAAGGGTTCATGCAGTTTCCGCTCTGTCTCAACTACCGCCATACTACCTCTAGTCTCAGCGTGGCAAGCCGAATCAGGTACCTGGGCGTACCTGCTTTTCGGTTCATTCTGGGGCAGTCTTTCTCTTGGTACTCAGATCTTTCGCATTCGTAGCATGATCCTCGTTCTCTCTTGGGCTCTCTGCCTTCGTTCATCTTGTGTCCCTCCTTCCCACAATCTAAACATTTCACAACATGAGTGATTCTATGAGCTACTCTTCCACAGGGAACTGCTTGACTACCTGCTGGAATTCTGTTGTGGCTCGTTGAGGGTCGGCTTGCAGCTGCTTTCTTGACAACCTTTCTCATCAATCTGAACAACTTTTATGTAGTGCTTACAGTCCCATCATCATCCTGACTTGGTTCCGTAAAGTGGCATCATCGAAACCATCTATGATGTGGTGAACCATTTCCTCCTGCATTGTTTCCCGATAACATTTTACCATGGAAGTAATTTGAAAAAGTTTCAGTCCTTCTCAATTTGTGTGCTTCCATTTTCTTTCGTCACTGTCACTGGATCGGTAAATGGTGTATGATTTTTTTAATCTCTGTCTTGAAAGCAGTTCAATCCTGTATTATGTTCTACTTTACTCTGGTACCAGTCTTTTGCGTGATGTGTGAGTTTTGCAACTGCTAAAATATGTGTTACTTCGTCGGGTACATTGTACACCAATCGTATCAATTCTATTCTCTCAATCCATTTATTTAAATTTTGTCTAACGGTTCCAGAAAATTCGGACATTAACGCCGATAACTCTTTTAGATATAACACTTTGTGGAAATTCTTGATCTCGTGCACGATTCTCAGCATCCACGCGGTTTCTTCTCTTATCATACAGCATTATCGCTCTAACCTCTGCCTGAGCGACATCTATGGTCATTTCTGCAGGTTGTTGGGCTTCCCCACTCATACTTCTCTTGGTCAACCACGTTCCTATTGATACGTTATAATTTGTACTCACAAAAATCGTAGTCTTCACACTTCGTAGTTTGTAGGCAATGTTACTTGTTGTGGTGTAAATAAAATTGGCTTCTCGTTCTAATGTTTCATTTTATTCCTTCCATGATACATGAATTGGACATGAGCGATGCCATCAGCACCGTACACCAACAGTATCATACCTTGTCTACGGTTCACCTTCAACCTCTACCACTCACCAATGACCTAGAACTGCTAGACGGCATTATTTACCCTTTTTTGTGGTACAAATTACCGGTTGCAGTCTGAGCTCGATGTTTGTTAAGATTCAGTATCTGAGACAATGTTGTCACTTAACCAAAAATAGAAGCAGATCTCTGGTAAATATCTCACTATCATTCCTCATCATTATTAATATATAAAAACATGTTATGAGATGAAATTGAAGGAGAGAAAAATTAGATCATAATAATCCAGTTTATGGTGGATTATATACAGAAGTGTCTTAATCAGATCATAGATTTGTGAGTGACAACCGATGGAGTTCAGATAAGCGGCAACAGCTATTTCTGTATAGTTGTCGTTCATTAACATTCTTGACACTTATATCATTTTTATTGTCAGTGTTTGTGAAGTGTTACGGCCACAGATTTCAATAGCAAGTGCTGTATTGCTTCTAAAAACAGTTCAAATTATTTTTTCAACGTGTCAAAGACATATTAGTTATCAAAATAACCCATTATTAGCGGTGGGTGACGAGTGTCTCAGGTTGAGTAAAGTAGACAGAAGCGTGGGTTGTTGTCTTTTCTAGGGTGGTAATTCATTAGTGGCAGTGCTTATGATCAATAAACTCTGAGATAAAAGTATGAAGCCGGATTTGCAATAGACGTACGAAATTTCATGTGTGCTAGAACATGTGTAAGTTTATAGATTCGCAGCAGCTGCCGCAGCCGTTGTCGCTGCCACCCGAAGATGGCCAACTTTTATCTCTAGCGACAGCGGACGAATGACATAAAATACGAGATTCATGAAGTTGACAGTTGCAATTATGTGTTTCTGAATCGAAAAATCAAAAGAATATATGCGAAGTTGTATTGTTGTGTATATATAAGTATATATATATATATACGCATAAGAAATAACGGAACAGTTTTATCAACATTGTCGCTTATGACAAAATCTAATGTATACCAACTGCCGCCATGTTGGTTCAAATTTGGCCGGTCCCTGGATTGCCTAATTGTGCATTTTGGTCATAAGTCTCCTACGCATGTTACAGTTCCATTTTTCAATTGTTCAAAAATTATGTTTTTATATATTCAATTTACGATTAGTTCAATCAATACATTTTCACAACTTTGTAAAAGATTTCATACAATTTTCCCGCAGATTAGCAATACTTCATTCACCTTTGACACGCCTATTGGTCAAACAATTTTTATTCCGATATAAAAAACGTGTGTTTTTTTCTTCAAAAACGAAAGTTTGACAGAGACCAATTCGGTACATGATTCCTAGTCGAATTATTTTCTTAGTCAAGAGACCTCCGTAATTATATTGGTGCTATACGTCGGGAAAAAAAGTATACTTAGAGTATATTCTCAGAAATTCATTGGGATTCAAAGCAAATTACATTCTTATTTTCGGGGCTTAGTTAAGTGATGAATTTACCTTAGAGAAAGACAAAAAATAATAAACGTGCCGTCACGTAAAAGCTCACACCATTTATCGTAATCGGGTAATTGCATATTGTAAGATATAGGAAAATATAAACACCAGCAAGTTTTTTTATTTTTAATGAACTTAGCTGATTTTCTGTTGATCTTTATATCGTTGCAAGGGGCTGCAGACTGCCTTCACAGTATTCTGGGAATACTGACGCCTCGGAAATTCGACGGTGCTCTCAGCTCGCTGCTGTGAAATAAACGATCTTTTCCAATTCATTTGATTCTATGACACCCTGCAGAAAATATTCTTCCTCACTACGAAATTAACATGAATAGTACGAAAAAAAATATGAAAGTCTTATCTTGTACCATCCTACTCAATTTGGTGATTTGACAACGGAGGGTGTTTTCACGGTGATTTTCCATGAAAAGTTGAAAAGTAATGAGTTGGTAGATCTGCCTCGTATAAATCCTGCGTTTGCAACTATGGTTTTCATTACTATTTCGAAATGCTCTAGAGCACACAATAACAAAAAAAAATGAACCACACTCAGCCAAAAATTTCAAAATCCCTTTTAGGTACTTAACTAAGAAAATAATTCGACTAGGCACAACTTCAGCTAGAAATCATGTACCGAATTGGTCTCTGTCAAACTTTCGTTTTTGAAGAAAACAACACACGTTTTTTATATCGGAATAAAAATTGTTTGGCCAATAGGCGGGTCAAAGGTGAATAGAGTATTGCTAATCTGCGGGAAAATTGTATGAAATCTTTTGCAAAGTTGTAAAAATGTATTGATTAAACTAATCGTAAATTGAATATATTAAACCATAATTTTTGAACGATTGAAAAATGGAACCGTAACATGCGTAGGAGGCTGATGACCAAAATGCACAACAATCAGGCAATCCAGGGACCGGTCAAATTGAAACCAATATGGCGGCAGTTGGTATACATTTTATTTTGTCATAAGCGACAATGTTGATAAAACTGTTTCGTTATTTCTTGTGCGTATTTGAACGTTCCAATTTATTGTGGATTATTATTTGTGCATCAGCTGAAAAATATACCACTTACATGCATTGTACCTAGTTTGCTGTGGATCTCGTCATGAAGGAATAAAGTCGGATATTACTCTGTTCCTAATGCTGTAAAACACAGGTTTCAATTGATAAGATCGACTGTCCAAGTTTATTCTATGATTATCATCACATGACATTGAATGAATCCTTTTCAATTATTGCCTGGCCGTCCAGTAGGCTTATTATTTTGCAATGTGGGGTTCACATCTGTTTGTTTTTGATCCAGTATTTTTAAAAAAGAAACATCAACTGCGACTTGTGATTTTTTCAACAGTTTGGGTGTTCATAAAAACAATATCTTCAACAGATTCAAAATATTTATAAGACTCCAAACTTTTATAATCCTTTATACGGGCTTGGGAACTGCGACTCAAAACCAAATACGAAACAAAATCCATAATTGTAACTATCAACACAATGACACTCGATACTCGTAAGTCAAATGCTTGTGCAATTTTTGACAACCCGTGCATTTTTATCCTTTTAATGTGGTGTTGAAAAAGAGAGTATACACTGACTCTACACGAATTCTACAAAAATAATTCGCTACTAGTTTATGTTTCAACAACCGCAATTTGAAATTTGTCACGTGATATGGATTGCCTGATGTTTCAAATAAAAAAATTCTGTAAGTAATGCTGTGGGAGAGTATGTATGTCTAATGTATTGTTGGTTGATATAAATTTTTTGTATTGCAGGCATATCAGGCAGGTTTCTTGGGAAAAAATGCCTGTGGTTCTGGATATGATTTTGACGTTTTCATGCACCGTGGAGCAGGTGCCTACATTTGTGGAGAAGAAACAGCTTTAATCGAGTCTCTTGAAGGAAAACAGGGGAAACCAAGATTGAAGCCTCCATTTCCTGCTGATGTTGGTGTGTTTGGATGTCCCACAACTGTTACAAATGTGGAAACTGTGGCAGTAGCACCTGTGAGTTTATGCAAACTGACTTTCTTATATTTAAGCAACTCGGATTTAAAAAAATTCAATATCAACGACGTCTTGAGGGTACTTGATAAACCAAACAGTACTAATGAACTTTGAAATTGCAATGAAATGCAATTCTGTTGTAAGGCATTTTTAGTATTATGGTGCTATTGATTTGATATATAGGGAAACACATTGAAAAATTATTTCAAAACGATAATTCCACTTTATAACAATAATGATAGAGAGATTGATAAGAGATTTTTAGTTAAAAGATGCATTTGTATTTGAATGTACGGTAATACTTCGGTCGCTATGAGCACCTTTTTTTTTGATTTTTTTTTTTGTGGAACTTACGAAGTTCGGTCTCCTCTACAAAAAACTCTGATGGAAAATCCGGCGGTCTCTTATACTTTCGGAGATACAGGGCCTTTTTGGCGTAAAACCTCACAATTTTCCACATCAAATTTCTGTTGTTCGAACACACAAAATTCCTCCTTCTGATCAAACACCACACTCTCTCTCTTATTTACTCGTTTTCAACATTTTTAATCAGAAAAAAACATTATTTTTTCAAAAAATCCAACTTTCTCCATAGGTCAACATCAATACAATCAGTTCTCAACAATAACAATGAGAGCGGCAACACTGCAAATACATCAATTTCGACTGCCATTGCACTATGACATCACAACAAATTGGTTATGGTTTGAAAATAATTGCATTTCTTGGAAAACTAATGGTTTTTTCTGCTTGAAAATTTTAAAAACGAGTAAATAAGAGAGTGTGTGGTGTTTGATCAGAAGAAGGAGGAATTTTGTGTGTTCAAACAACGGAAATTTGATGTGGAAAGTTGTGAAGTTTTACACCAAAAAGGCCCTGTTTCTTCGAAACTATAAGAGACCGCCGGATTTTCCATTAGAGTTTTGTGTAGAGGAGACCGAACTACGTAAGTTCCACAAAAAAAAATCCAAAAAAAAGGTGCTCATAGCGACCGAAGTATTACCGAATGTACAAACGTCATACACGAATTCAGCAATTAAGTCAATGTATTTGAATTTCAGACAATTTGTCGTAGAGGGGGTGCATGGTTTGCCTCTTTTGGAAGAACTCGTAATTCTGGAACCAAACTTTTCAATATTTCTGGTCACGTAAATAGGCCGTGCACGGTTGAAGAAGAAATGAGCATCCCATTGAAGGAACTCATCGAGCTTCATGCAGGAGGTGTGACAGGTGGTTGGGATAACCTCTTGGCAATCATACCTGGAGGCTCATCTACTCCGCTAATTCCCAAAAAGTGAGTTGAGAACTGGCTATGAAATATCTGAATACATTTCAGTTTCTTTCTCCTTTGTATTGATTGGGAGACTCATTAACTTTTTTAAGAAACCAAAATTTTGCTCTAGAAAATGAATGTATTCATGATACTTTTGTTCCATTACAGGGTTTGTGAAGAGGCTATAATGGACTTTGATGGCCTGGTAGCTGTTCAAACAAGTTTGGGTACTGCAGCAATAATTGTGATGAATAAACAGACAGATATAGTTAAAGCGATTGCTAGGCTAATTATGTTTTACAAACATGAGTCTTGTGGGCAGTGCACTCCTTGCAGAGAGGGTAGGTGTAATATTAGAAGTCAGTTTCTAAGTGAGTGGGTCTGTAAGACCCTCCATTACAACCCACAGGGTTTATTGTGGCTGTAGGTGTTATGTTGAACCTAATTGACGGGATAATTCTTCCATTCATTCATTTATATGTAACCCAAGGTATTATTTTTTGGAAAGGCTTTTAAATATAGCCATCATGAGCTGGTAACACCTTGACCCCAATACTAAATATTATTTAGTGACATTCGGTTTCGACTGCTCGTTTTACTCGTTATGTAATTGACAATATAGGTCAATATGGGTTGCAAGACATTGTCTTTGAAAATACCAGAATAAGCTCTAAAAGTGAGCACAAGAATGGACAACGTCTTCACTATCCTTGGTATTGATGCATTACCAGTTGTAGATGATACTGTCATCTCAGATCACGGATCAATAACAGTAAAAATAAGCTCCAAAATACTATGCTGTCCTAGTACGACATCTGTTCAATCCGGAAGATGACGTCTTTTAACCACACCAATAAAAAAGCTTTTTCAGATACACTGAAAGCAGAAACTTGGGCCAAGGTATTCAATGCTGTTGATTGTTAAAATAAGTACAATATGTTCTTAAACAAGTTCTGGAGAATATTTGATAGATGTTTGCCTTTATTGAATAAAAAATACAATACAAAAAAATCGTGGGTTACGAATGAAATAAAAAAATTCCAGTAAAAAACTAATAATCTTTTCATCTTAGGGAAAAAAACATGATGAACCTGCCAATAATTACGAAATAATGAAATTCAATCATTGTAATCTGATAGAAACTATTAGAATACAGTTTTACAGCCGTCAAATACAGGAATCTGAAAATAAAAAAATCCTCTTGGATGATCATTAACGAACTTTGAAATAAAACTAAAGATACATCTAATATAAAACTTTCAATTGACGAGGAGGAAATTCAATACTTTTTTATCAAAGCACCAAAAAAATGTGGTAAAATCTATAAGGAAAACTAACACTTTTAATTTATCAGGGAAAACTCATGTGAATTATATTGTCTCAATCCCATTTCCCGAAGTTGAAATGCTTCCAATAATCTCCGAGATAAAAAAGAAAATGTCCACTGGCCCAGACAAAATCCCCTCAGCACTGGTTAAAGAGTTCGACATAGAATTAGTTCACATCCTAACTCATATAGTAAATAACTCTTTCGAAACAGGCATATTCCCTCACAGCCCCAAATCTGCGAACTCCAATTAATGAAAAAAATATAAATCGTGTGTAGAATTACAGACCTGTGTCAGGGCTGTCTCCATTTGCCAGGATAAGTGAATGCTGTATGTACGACTCGCCCCCATTATAAATAAATATCAATTAATTCCTGCCGACAGCATGGTTTCCAAAAAGGAAAATCCACTACAACTGCCACTGTCAACTTCTACAATATAGTAATGTCCGAGATATAAAAAAAAATCCCCTTATGGAATTTTTTGTGACTTGAGTTGGGCATTTGATTCTGTACCTCACGAGTTACTCCTGCGAAAGCTTCGGCTCTGTGGTATACGGGGAAATGCAGAAAAATGGTTTGAATCCTATCTTGCTAATATAAATCAGTATGTAATATGACGGTTATTGACCGGAGCTTAATTTTTTATGCTGTACAATGGAAAAACTGAATGCAGAAATAGCGTTGAATATGCCTAATGTGTCATTCATACTCCAGTCTATGACGGTAAAAAAAGTGTAAACTGTGTATTTATCCTATACAGCACCGATTCGTATGAAAATTTGGATATAGGTTCTACTTACCCTCTATTACAAAATCTACCCTGTGCCGAGGGTTGCTTGTTTGGAGAGGGGGGGGGGTAAAAACCACCCCTATTCGAGAAAAATATCAAAATTTTAGATTGGAGCATGTAATAAACTGAAATCATATTTATATCAGTAAAATCAATCAATTGATAATTTTAAATATAATTTATGGTTCAGTAATCAGTGTCAGCCCTTAACACCTCCCCCCTTGAGACAGAATATCATCATAAAATAATAATTAACATGTTATTTGGCAGTTATTCAACTTATTCAGTATCTATTTGCATTTAATTTGATATTTAGCTTCTATCTACCATCTACTTAAAAGTTGAGGTTGTGCCTGAGGTTGATTTTTATTCATCAGAGGTGAAAACTACCCCTATTAAAAAAAAATCACAAAATACTAGTTTTGAGCGTGCAATCATCTGTAAATACGTTGAATTATCCTTGATAGACAATTTCTGATCTATTAAACAGTTTCGACCTCTAAAAAACACCCTTATGATAGTTTTCATCAAAAAATTATATCGAAATTGTTATTGAGTAACTGGGAAACCCAACTGTATGAACTATCCAGTCGAAATTTGAGTTAGTAGGGAGGGGATAGTAACGATTTTACTGGGTTTATTAATTAAAATAATACGCCCAACAACACTAGACAACTTTTTATTAACTCCACTTCACAATACAAGTACCGACTGGCTAATAAAACATTTAGACTTTTCAATTGTCTCATCGAATTTTCTCGGCACTCCATTCATATATATTATATATATATATATATATATATATATATATATATATATATATATATATATAATATACATATAGTTTCACTAGGCCTAAACTATAGTTCCTATGTGTATTCTTCAATATACTAATGTACATACTCTAGTTTCTACAAAAATTGTTTTTGTTTTTTTTTTTCATAACTCGCTTAGTCTTCAAGCAATCAAATCCACCAAGAGTATTTTGTAGCTTTTTTCAAGAGCTATAAGATCATTCACATGATTTTTTGTTTCAGATTATATTTTTGAATTTGGTGTATGCTGAAAGGGCTCAAAAGAGGTACTTTGCGCGAACTCTCACAATATTTAACTGACCATAACTTACTCTATTTTCATCCTACAGAAAAAAATTAAACATCAAAATATCAAAGAATAACCTTCCATTTTGTCCTCTAGAAAATTTTGCATGTGATCAATACTTTTCGAGTTATTTCGAAGAAATGGTGATTTTTCGCTAAATTACGTATATGATTTTTTCTCTTCAATCTCAATTTTTTCCAAACCTACGTACTTTCAATTGATGAAAAACTCAGAACTCATTATAAGAATATAAATGAAGTGAATTATGGAGTAACAACGATTTTTTTCAAAGGGGAGGAGAAGTTATTCACAATTGTTTTTCAACGAAAAAATAGGATTCAACATTATTTCCTTCATACCTCGGTCAGTTTTGATGTTAGAAACTTTCATAAATAACAGAAATAAAGGAATTTTGAAGGACTTCAAAAAAGGTCAAATGAATTTTTTTTCCAAAAATGCATTGGTTTTTGGTTATTGTACGAAAAAAATTTCCATTTTGGCGATTGAAAATACCAATCAACTTTCAACAAGCAATTTTTCAGTTTGTAGTGGGTTTGCATACATCACAAATGAACGGTCGGCTTTGTTTTTTCAAAAGCTATAATTTTGCTCTCTGCAAGTTTTTCGATTAGATGCATATTTTCCAGTTATTCGCGAAAAAGGATCCGAAAACGTGTTTTTTTGCCTGAAAACTGACAATTTCACTCGCGAATAAGTAGAAAAGTATTGCTTCTCAGAAAAAACTTCATTGAACAAAAAGTGCTTAAAATTAGTCAATCTATTGATTTCCGCACTTATTTCCAATAAAAAATTTTTCACCTCCAAGAAGGGGTGGCATCCACCCCCAGGGAGAAAGCAACCCTCGGCACAGGGTAGATTTTGAAAAAGAGGGTATGTAGATCCTGAATCCAAATTTTCATGCGAATCGGTGATGTATGGGATAAATACACGGGAAAATGGTCATAGACTGGACTATCATTAGATTTCCAAAATTGTTGGTGAAAGATTGAATTAACATTCGTATCCTTTCTATTCCATAAAATAAATATATTGTTATTAGATGCGATATATTTTCATACACTCGGTAGGAAACTTGACGTCAAAGTAACACTTCGCACTTGAACCACTCAACTTCAATTCAAAAGCATTGTTGTGATTATTATGGCCTTTATTATTTTCAGGCGTCAACTGGATGAATAAAATGATGTACCGCTTTGTTGATGGCAATGCCAAGGCAGAAGAGATTGATATGTTGTGGGAGATTAGTAAACAGATTGAAGGACACTCTATTTGTGCTTTGGGTGACGGAGCTGCATGGCCTGTCCAAGGTCTCATTAGGCACTTCAGGCCAGAACTTGAGGCTAGAATGGCCAAGTTTGAAGAACAGAGAGCTGCTTGTGCTTGAGTGGAGTTGAATGTTGCCAAGTTTCAAATACTTCTTTAACTTATTATTACATTGTATAAAATGCATTTCTGTTCATTTGCGAGCACTTGATATGTTAATAGAAATATAGCACAGCTTGAATATGTTGTGCCTTATTCCAAAGCAGAATACATCAAAATCACCCCTCAGTAAATCCTTTAACTTATTATTACATTGTATAAAATGCATTTCTGTTCATTTGCGAGCACTTGATATGTTAATAGAAATATAGCACAGCTTGAATATGTTGTGCCTTATTCCAAAGCAGAATACATCAAAATCACCCCTCAGTAAATCCTTTAACTTATTATTACATTGTATAAAATGCATTTCTGTTCATTTGCGAGCACTTGATATGTTAATAGAAATATAGCACAGCTTGAATATGTTGTGCCTTATTCCAAAGCAGAATACATCAAAATCACCCCTCAGTAAATCCTATCAATCTAAAAGTTGAAGTATATGTATTTTGAACCTCTCCACTTCCGAATATGAAGTATTTATTTGCTCATTTTTAAAAAAACTAAGAAATGTATAATATATGAATTGACACTAGTTGTATTGTTGAATTATTTTCTAGACCATTCCAATTTATACATTCGATTTTTTCATCATGTTGATTGATATAGAAAAAATTTATCTTTTTTCACGTAAGCAGGTAAATGTTAAGTGCACGTGACAGCTGCTTGCAAGTAGAAGGTGGTAGTGCAGTCCAAATATGTTCAAAATGCTGAAGCTTCAGATGTTTACATACGCAGTAATTGGTTTAGAAGACGGCCAAGTTAAGTTGGGCTGACACTGGGTGTAATGATAAACAAACGACTTAAAACAAGAAAATGATCTGTTGAAACGTTGATTGAAGAAAATTTAAATATCCATATTTATGGTAAGACTAGAAAATGCCAAATAACATGTAGCACTTGCTTAAAAAATTGGACATTGTTTCTGCCTTAGGACTGTCAATGCATCATTTGTTCAAAACCTGTCGAACTTTTACGCGTGGAAACGTTAGAACCACCACTTGTATTGAGTCGTATATTTTTAACAGAAAAATTCATCATTACATCGGAAATCAAAAACCCTATTATCATACAAAAAATAGCCCAACTGATCATGTGTGACTTAACTGACAAATATTGGTAAAAAAACATTCCCCGCCTCTATGTATTGCATATAGAAACATACATAACATTATGGAAAACCCGAATAGTGGTAGAATAAATGACATAAAATACTTTCAATATGCCTTGAAATCATTCACTATTGAAACCCCAGTATATTAAGAGTGCTGTAAAATATAGCCAAGATGAATAAAAACCCTGGTGCGTTAACCAATATGCTTTTGTTTAGCCAATTCCTCTCGACCTGAGAAATCGAAAAGTAAACTTACATTTTTTGACGGAAGGTGTTGTTGAGGTGGTGATATAAATGCGATTTTCTAAGGGAACATTTTCATTGAGGCGGCAGCTTACGAGTGATTTTCGATACCGGCGGTCTCATTGGATAAAATCTTGCGGGATCTTTCGTTCACCATTAGAATTATCAGTATACAAAATACGTAAGGTCAAGTTCGTCGAATAAAAAGCTCTCAATTTTTTTTAAATGTTTGACAGTTCGATTTGAATTTGAATGCATTTGAAAGTTCCTTAAATATTCAAAATCTTGTACTTGGTTCTTGCTTCCTTTCACATTTTTCTTGTTTATATTCTTTTTAAGTGTTTATCAGTGCTGTTCTTGTATTTATTTCATTTAATAGTGATAGTTGGATTTATTATGAACCGATTTAAAAAAAAACGCTTTTGTAACGTCTTGTATCATCGGCTCGTAATCACATTAATATTGCATTTTTTTTAACACTATGAAGGAAAAAGTACCTACTTACCTATCTTCGGTTCCTCAGAAAGTAGAAAGATGAGATATTAATACTTTCCAGTTTCACTCACATCTATTGTTTCGGAAGATTTGAAATCACAATCACTGAGTTTTTGATTTATTTTTCATCAAATAGAAGGCAAAAGGAATACCTAATAATCAGTCAAAATGTGATGACTACATAATTTCTAGCATTTCGCAGGAAAGCAAGAAATTGCATGCAAAACATGAGACCATGAAATAAACAACCTATAAATCTATAAATAATCGAATGGCCGTCGAGCAGACGGATATCAAGGCATCACAGATTAAATTAAAATCACACAAGGTGCGCCTCTGCTGGCAAATTCTAGAAGGCATCTCTTCAGTTGAAATTGATTAAAATCAAGATAGCGAAAAGTCGAGAAAATTTGCTTACAATCTATTAGGTATAAGTCAACAACACCAGGGTTTTTATTCATCTTGAATATGGCTATCAAGAAGATATTTGAATTTAAAGTTCGTCATCCAAAAATTACCCTCTATTTTCCTAAGTGTATCCTTGATGTGAACACTAACTACATATTTCAAGTCTGTTCTTTCAATCATGGCTGCAGATATTCAAATATTCATTCGAATTTGCAATTGATATTAATCAGGAATATCCATGATCAGAAAACAAGAAACTCTATAATAAACTTTCTCAAGATATCAAGACTCTCAGAATAAAGCCATTCAAGTTCAAACTTAAAAATTTAATATTCAACAATTTCTTTTAATATCTCTCAGTTTCATTTCATTCATTTCACATTTCATTCAAAGTGCCCACATATAGTTTTTGGCTCTGGCTAACAATTTTTTACCAATTCATGGTAAATTGTTCTAAAAACAAATTGGATATATTATTATTATTATAGTGATCACCCAAGTGTAAACGAATACATCCTGATATAAATAAATTTACAGAGTACACATGCATGTTTATAGACGCTTCCGAACAATATGATAGAACTGGCTATGCATACTATATTCCTTTCGTGAATATGGGATATTCAAACTGAACCGACTCACTTCTATATTCTCAGCAGAAGCAATTTCTATATCACCAAAGCACTTAAATATATAGAACAACAATCTATTGATAAAAGAGTAATAATATCTGATTCAATGTTGTTGAATTTTGATACGTTCCAAGTATTTTTTCTCCTTTTATTATTTCATTATTTTTTTGCAAAACTTGCTACTCGAGTTAAATTATTCAAAGGATAAATGCGTGGCTATTTATCATAATTTCATAAGACCTAATTCCGCAACACCCGGTATACTCGAACAAATTGATCATTGCCAATGTGATATGCCTATTTTTTGGGATTTTCAAGGACAAAATAGACCTTGAACAGAAAACAGTAAGAGTTCTCATCTCAGATCAATAGTTATTTGATCTGAGGTTCTGATATATGCTCTCGCCGATCGACGTGGTTTATTCTCGATTTTGATATTTTCGTTCCGCATCGGAAATATTTTGCTCCAACGCATTTCAGTGTTTATTTTGTGTTTACAAACATTACTCGGTAGTCCGCATCTTGCACTGCAACATATTGTTTTATTTGTTCCTGTGAGCCCTGCAGACCACATTTCGAAGAGGCACATCTGGAGGGTCCATTCAAGAGCATATTTGAGGACGACCACCTGTTCCTCAAGCCTTTTCGAAAAGAAGTTCTTGGTAAGTAGTTTTGTTGGTTATTTGGTGATGTGTTTGAGAACCTATATATACTAGGGGAGCCCAAGCGGAGATGTCGGGATTTACTAATGCGCGGCAGATTAATATACAGTGGGATACCTGTACCCGGTCAAGTATACTTCCGCCACATATGAGCCCTATATATATATGGCCGCCCTTCAGATTAGTAAAAAAAATTGATCACCTGAAATTATCGAGCGCGTCAGATTAAGGTAGGGTGAGTTAGTTACATCATGGAACGTGTATATTCCACTAATCTGACAATTCGAGAGTGACCTGAAGCAGGAGGAGGGCTACAAAGTTGTAAAAAAACGTCAACTCGACATTCTCGAGCGTGGCTGATTTAATTTTTATTTTTAAGGAAATAATGCAAGAATTGCAAAAAATATATAATCTGACGATTTCCACAAGGCGAAATAATAAAAATTCATCGATAAAGTTTAATGCGTGCACTCCGTCCCCACTCTGGTTTCTATGATGCCATGACAGTTGATCACAAAGACTCGTTGGTGGTGGATATTGATTACAACAAATATCCAATTTTTTAAAATTTCAAAAATTTAATTGCTTATAATTATTTTCTTATAAATACAAGTATTCTACTAAAAAAGCATACACTTTTTTTATTTGCATGGTTTTTCCTGAGTTCAATGATTCAAAAAAATTTAAAAATCCCTTCAGATCAAGATGAACCATATATATCTCAATCTGACGCTCTTGTGTATTTCAAAATGACGAATTTTTTTTCACATTCCAATAACGGCCGCGAGTCTGCGTCACATCCAAACCGTCAGATTATTAAATAAGAGCTTTTTTAGGTTCACTTAACATCCCCTCAGAAAATCTTACCCGCTCGAGATTTTTTTTTTCATTTTTTACCCTTACTTATGACCACCCCCATCATGGAAATGATCAAATCAACATACGTACATTTTTTTAAATATGCAGGACATAGATATCAATATCTGACGCGCTCGAGTATGTCCATGCAACAGTTTTTTTTTACATTTTTGAAAGACTGTAGCCGCTCCCCCCACCGATGAAAAGGTATACACTATATAACGCTCGAGTAAATCCCGATTCAGTATCGTGGGCTCTCCTACTAGAAGCTCACTTTGCAAAGAACTGTCGATGTGTTCAGTCGAGGTAGTGACTTTTCACGTCAGTCTTGTGTTTTCAGGTATAAGATTATCAAGAAATTGAGTTGAAAAATATATCAATAGATAATATTTCTTATCGTATTCTGTTTATGGTTATTTCAATTATATAACTGAATTCTTTTAGAATGGCTGGTAAAACAAAAATTTTGAATATGGCGAAGAATAAAAACGATGCAGTTGTACTTCACCGCTTGACAAATCCAAGTTATGAAAGCACCAAGGGAATAGAGGAAGGTCATATTGTTAGTTAGAGTACTTTAGTTATTTGAGTGGTCTTTTTGTTTGAATAGGTGTAGTAAGGTATAGAATCCATAAGAAGTATCATACGGCTCTTTCATGGACGTTGTGCTATTGTCGAGCCTTCGAAACTTGAATATTCGCAGGAATAATCACATGATGATGAATTGAATATATTATTTGGAAAACAGGTAAAAGTTTTGAGTGATGTAAACAACGAATAATTAGAAACGTTTTCATGGGGCGGATTTCATGCAATGAAATAATATCAAACAAAAATATCACAATATATATATATATACCTTCCGTTCTCTAGGCGGATGCTCTACCATTGAGCTATCGAAGACCCTGAGTTCTCCATCGCAAATTTCGGAAGTCATTAATCTCAAATTCTATTGTTAGTTCGAAAGGGCCCTTTCATCAGCTTCTATCTTCCAGCACGTCCTGGAGAGTCCCGCAGAAGAGTCCAGGGATTCTTCGTTCAGCAGACAACAAAAACACCGGAGAGAACCGGGCACCACACACAAAATTCAAGCAAATAGAAAAGTAAATAATTATAGGCGGAAAATGTCTTTTTCGGAAAGTATATAATGAAAGCGTCGCGTGTCTAGGATTATTCGACGGTCGTATTCACCCACGTTCTTCAACTCTAGCGTTCAATCAACAATAATATCATCGTAGGTTTTTTCTCTCGGATAGTGGCCTTGAGCGAGGGCCAGTGAAAATCTCATGCTGTTTATACCAGGTGCGCGGAAAGTAAATGCTCATTGAAATATAATGGATTGTATTGCTGCAACAGATGGGAAGGATACAATATTCATTATCACATGGTCTTAGTAATCATAAAGACACTAATACCTCTATCGTATATATATATTTATATATATATAAAATAATGGTTGAAAAAATAATATTTTTTAATATGTCGGTGATATTGATTTTCTATTATTGGGACGGGCACACTTGCGGATCGGTTTTGGGGGCTATTTGGCCAAAAGTAAATGCAGGATTTTTTTCCGTGAAGAAACCTGCTCTGACAGGAAGCGGCCGGAAATGATGCCACCCTTCGTAGTATTAGCCAGAGGAGTAGTTGTTTTCTGACAGGTTCCAGCAAAAGCATATTGTGTAGGTGATTTGAGACTGGCCTGACCGAATTGTTCAAGGATGATTTAATCACCCTCCATTCTTCAAGTATGCTCACCGACTATGTTTTTGAATTTTTCTTTCCGGAGGAATGAGCGCATTCGGTTTGCTTTTAAGATTCCTCGTCCATAGGTAGATTACGCAATGACTTCGTATTGTTCCTATCAGCTTTGGTCGAGGCTTCATACTTTGAAAGGTGTTTGATTTTCAATTATGGGAAGTCATCGACTTTATATATATGTTGATGATGGCAATACCTTCTAATGAAGAGAGGATTTTCTTCTGTGAAGAAACTTGCACTGTCACCGGTCGGATATAATCCAACGCACTACGTGGTAATAGCCAGGGGAGTAGTTGTTTTCTGATAGATGCCAGCTGAAACCTACTGTGTAGGTGATTTAGATTGGTCTGGATAAAATGTTCAAGGGTGATTCAATCATATGAGTCCAAGAATTTCTCCAAAAATAAGCGTGCTTCGTCATACTCGAGTAGTCTGTACCAACTACCGACTATAAAATACTGCATGAATCTAAGTTCGAAAAAAAAAATTTTCGTTCCTTCAACCAGCTGACAAACGTCAACCCTCAGAAGTCGAAACTTGTGCGAGCAATGGATCAACGAGGCTTTACCTTTTAACGTGCAATTACCCAGCACGGTGGCCCGGCGAGGATTCGAACCCCGGCCTTCCGCTTGATAGGCAGATATGCTAACCACTACACAACCGAGACCAGTTCTATTTATTTAAATTGAGCAAATTATGAGGGTATCCATGCATTGAGAAACATATATTCCAAATTGAATTTTTTGGTCTTGTTTCATTATAACTCAAACAATGAAGAAATATCCGATAATGGTGATCGTTGTAAAGTAAACGCATTTTTTACAGTTCCACCAATGTTACTGATAGAAATTTATAAACATCTTCTGTTCAGGGAATAATATTTCGAAAGTTGTTACGATCTTTGCCGAGGCCATTTATTTCACCTTCAAAGATCACCATTGAACACTAAAGAAATTCTTGAATTCAGAATTGCTCCCACAAGAGGCAATTATTTTCAATCTTTCAATACTTTCCTGGCTAATGCCACGAAGGACATTGGATTGACCGATGTCAGTACGGGGTCATAGAAGAAACTCCCGCATATGCTTTTGGTGTCAGTCCAGAAACCTACTGTGTAGGTAGCTGAAACTAGCCTAAAATAATTATTGTTCAAAAGATTATTTGATTTATGGCCAGTCTCCAATTATGCTCACCGACAATGTCGAATCTTTTCCTAGAAATCAATTACCCTAACACCAAACTGATATTTTTGCACTCGACGCGCGTTTCGCTAACAAATTTAGCATCTTCAGTAGAAGAACATTGATACTTAAGCTAGGGTCAGTTGTTTGTATACCTAAAGTTTTCCGGTCCGATATGGATTTTGTTTGTTACTGCTAATTGTTCTAACTAATTTCTTGATAATGAACCAGTGTTGTCACTGCCTGCAAAATTTGTTGGTCCGTCATCTGTTATTATTGATTATTCTGATTACTTCCTCAACCATTCATGCTGTTTTTGCTATTTCTAGACTCTCCCATGCATCGAGTAGTCTTGTTTCGTGCACATGCTCGATCAGTTTAATATTGCTTTCAGCAATTATGTGGTCATTGTCTAGAGCGTGTTGGGCGACACTGGATTTTTCTACCCTTCCGTATTCCATGTGTGCAAAATAATCCTTGAAACGGGTTTTAATGGCTCGTCGGCTCTGGCCGATGTATTCGTTGTTGCAATCTTGGCAACTGATTTTGTTGATTCCCGACTTCTCTGAGTTTTTCTAACATATCTTATTACCAAGAAGCTGTTGTATTTTAATATTATTAAAGTTATCACCTTCATATAGTTACTCATAAGTCGGAAACTAGATTTGGTGCCAACTCAAAACTTTCACAGAGTAGGGTGTTTAAGACGGGTGTAGCCCTCCCCCCACCCTTTGACCTTGAGAATGACCTTGACGACCTTGACCTTGATGACGACCTTGAACGACCTTTACTGTGTCCACCACAATGACCTTGAAGACGACCTCGAAGGCGAACCACAATAACCTTGAAAACGACTTTGAATGACCTTGAAGACGTCCTTGAACGACCTTTGCTGTGTCCACCACAATGACCTTGAAGACGACCTTGAACGACCTTGAAGACGACCTTGAATGACCTTTAGTGGATCCACCACATTGACCTTGAATGACATTTGGTGTGTGTCGAGCGCATGCACGTTTGACCTTGAATACCCTTGAAGGTTGGCATGGTCGAGCTTGAACAGCATTGCCCTTGAATGACATTGGTGCATGTTGACCTACAAATATCCTTGAGCATTTTCAATACTGTAGATTTTTTGCATGGTGTAGATATCGTCTAGCGACGACCTTGAACGACCTTTGCTGTGGCCACAACAATGACCTTGAATGACCTTGAAGACGACCTTGTATGACCTTGAAGACGACCTTGAATGACATTGAAGACGACCTTGAATGACCTTTGGTGTATCCAACACGTTGACCTTGAACGACCTTGAATGACCTTTGGTGTGTGTCGAGCGCATGCATGTTTGACCTTGAATACCCTTGAGGGTTGGCATGGTCGAGCTTGAACAGCATTGCCCTTGAATGACATTGGTGCATGTTGACCTACAAATATCCTTGATCATTTTCAATACTGTAGATTTTTGTGCATGGTGTAGATATCGTCTAGCTAGCATCACCTTTGAATAACCTTGTTATTAAAATGACCTTGAACTTTTCAATAATGGTACCAATGACTCAGCGTTGTGGAGGGGGGAGTGGTGAATGTATATAACAAGAGTCTCAAATACTTCAGTCATTCAACGTATTAGTTTCCTCTTATTGGGAGTGATTGAGTTATTGAAATTGAAAATGTATTCGTGCAGTGATTGTGGTAAACGTTTCACTAGGAGTGACAACTTGCATCGTCATCAGCGGGATTCTTGTTTGTCAAAGAATGAAGCTGGACCATCGAAAAGGCCGAGGATGGATATTTGCCCTACACCTCCAACAATGGAGACCTGTTTGTGTTGCAATATGAGCGTTGCTTCTCATCAGATGAATTCACATCGGAGAACTTTGGAACATAGAACAAATGCATGTGTCCAATATGGAGAGGGTGTGAAAATTATCCGTACTGCTTTCAAATGTAGAATTGTCAGCTACAGGGTGGATAGTCAAAACCACCACACGGATTACATCACCTTCTTCAACGAGATGAAACAAAAAATTTTGAAATTACTGGAAGAAGTGTTGGTGATCCACAAAGCGGTGAAAGTTAACATGGAGGTGTTTGGGCGATACAATCTGCAAACTAAAGAGCTATCTGATATAAAAGCCTTCAATAGCTCTAATCAAGTGATCGATCAATCGAGTGACTTGAACATGGTGTATAATACTTTCACAGATAGCCTTACAACTCAAGCAATGGAATTCAATGAGCGTGATTCAGGTATGTTGTAATATATTCACATTAGTAATCTCTTGATTAATGAAAAAATGGGTTTTCAGGTTGGACTATCGATGAAATATTGTATATGGAGGTTAATGTCAACAAATACAGTCCACTCAGAGGGTCTTCATACATCAAGCTGCCGAAGTTCATCGAGTCGAAGAAGGCAATTGTGAATGTGAACAATCAAGATCATTATTGTTTTGCTTGGGCCGTTACCTCAGCACTGTACCCCGCCACCGTTAGAGTCAACGAAATTTCATCGTACCCACCATTCCATACAGTACTGAATGTGGCAGGTATGGATTTTCCAGTCAAGTTGAAGGATATTCCGAAATTCGAAGTAATGAATGATTGTTCTATCAATGTTTATGGGCTAGAAAGTAATTTGAAGAATGGTAAAATTGAATATGAGGTAGTCGGTCCATTACATTATGCTAAACGTAGACTCAACAGCCATGTTAATCTTTTGAATATCACTGATGAGTCTGGTAACAGTCATTATTGTTGGATAAAAGATCTGTCAAGATTGGTTTCGTCTCAAGTGTCCGCAAATCAGCATAAAAAATATTTTTGTGATGGATGCTTATTGTATTTCGGGACTGAGCGACATTTACTACGCCATCAGTCGAATGATTGTAATCATATTTTCACATGTACACCCACTACAAAACTCAGAGTAGATAAATTTGGAAAATATGTACCAGAAAATATTTTGAAATTCGAAAATATTGAGAAACAATTAAAAGTTCCGTTTGTTGTATACGCTGATTTCGAATCAATTTTGAAGCCGGTGCATACAACAGAACCGAATCCTGCTCACTCCTACACGAATCAAACTTATGTACATGAACCATATGCTTTCTCATATCTCATAAAGTGCTCTTTTGACGATTCCATTTCGAAATTTGTATTATACAGAGGTGAAGAGGCTGGTAAAGTTTTTGTAGCAAACTTAGAGACTGATCTTACTGATATATATCACAAATATTTGAAAAACGTCACCCCCATGACTCCTTTGACTGATGAAGAAGAGCGGGACTTCAATATTGCCACCACTTGTGGAATATGCGAAAAACCATTTGATGATGGCGATGTTAAAGTACGTGACCACTGTCATTTAACGGGCAAAAAGAGAATGGGAGCGGCGCATTCAGTATGTAACCTCAATTTCAAATTACCTAATTTCGTTCCAATAATCTTCCATAACCTCAGTGGGTATGACTGTCACCTATTCATAAAGGAGTTGTGTTGTAACAAAGATAAAGTTGACGTTATCGCTCAAAGTAAAGAGAACTATATATCTGTCACTAAACATATATTCATGGAGAATAGGCCGGAACGAAATGGTCATGTGAAAAAAATATTTTTAAAATTGAGATTCATCGATAGTTATAAATTTTTGGCCGCTCCTCTGCAAGAGTTGGGAGATAATTTGGATGATGAGCATTTTGTGGAGATGAGAAATCATTTCGAAGAAGTTGAAAAATTCAATCTTATGCGACAGAAAGGTGTTTTTCCTTATAATTTCATTGATTCTCTGGATAAATTGAATCATCCATGTTTACCATCCAAGGCAGAATTTTATGACAAATTGAGTGAAGAACATATTTCTGAAGTTGATTATGAACGAGCGAGTAGGGTTTGGAATACATTCAATTGTCGAAATTTAGGTGAATATTCCGACATATACTTGAAAAGCGATGTTCTGTTATTGTGTGATATATTTGAGAATTTCCGAAACATGAGTTTGAAAACATATAAATTAGACCCTGCTCATTATTTCACTTCCCCAGGTCTGTCTTGGGATGCAATGTTGAAATATACAGATGTAGAGCTGGAATTATTAACCGATATCGATATGGTACATTTTTTTCAAAAGGGTATACGTGGAGGTGTAAGTCAATGTTCAGAGAGGAAGCATATCGCAAATAATCAATTTCTACCAAATTTCAATCCCGAACAACCTTCTTCCTTCATCATGTATTTGGATGCAACAAACCTCTATGGTCATAGCATGTCTCAATCACTTCCATCAGGAGGATTCACATGGCTTACAACACTTGAAATCAGTCAACTAGATATAAATAATATTCCAGATGATAGTTCGGAAGGATACATTTTAGAAGTAGATGTGCACTATCCCATCGAATTGCACGATCTCCATTCAGATTTACCCTTTTTAGTAGAAAGTATGATACCACCTAATTCAAATTCGAAAATACCAAAACTAATACCGAATTTGAACGATAAGAAAAAATATATTGTTCATTATCGAAACTTGAAGCAAGCAGTCCGTAATGGTTTGATAGTTATGAGAACTCACCGAGTCCTCAGATTCAATCAATCACCATGGTTGAAAAAGTATATCGATCTGAATACAGAGTTGAGAAATAAGGCAACAAATAAATTCGAAAAGGGTTATTTTAAACTCAATATAAACTCCATATTCGGTAAGACCATGGAGAATGTTGACAATAGAAGGGATATCCGACTTGTTACCCATTGGGAGTCTATAAAGAGGGGTATGGGAGCCAACTCTCTGATAGCTCGTCCTAACTTCAAAACGCTATCTGTATTCTCTGAGGACTTTGTGGCTATACACATGGGTAAAGTAAAGATTTGTTATAATAAACCATTGTATTTGGGATTCTCCATATTAGATATGTCAAAAACTGTGATATATGACTTTTTCTATGACACAATTAAAAAACATTACGGATCGCAAGCTTCTCTGTTATACACTGATACGGATTCTTTGATACTAAAAATAGAAACTGATAATTTTTATCAATTTATGATCGAAAATGCTGATGAATTTGATACTTCGAATTATAGAGATGGTAACAAATTCAATATGCCCGTAAGTAAATCAGTGGTTGGAAAAATGAAGGATGAACTCCCGAATGATCCAATCATCAGTTTTTACGGTACCGGTGCTAAAGCTTACCATGTCAAAAGTATATCTGACGAGATGAAAAAAGCTAAAGGTATAAAAAAATCCGTTATCAGGAATCAAATTTCAATTGATGATTACATAAACATTGTAGAATCAGGTGGTGTTATCCTAAGAAAGATGAATGTTTTCAGGAGCAATTTGCATGACATTCATACATTGATGTGTAATAAAGTCGCCTTGTCCCATAAGGACGATAAGCGGTTCATCATACCCAACACTACAAAAACATTGCCTTGGGGTCATACCGATATTGAATTTTACCAAACAGCGCCAGATAAAAATTTCAAAATTCTCTTGGAGACATTGAAGAGTGAAAATTACATCGCTGAAGAAAAACTTGATCTACTCATAGAATTATTGGAAGAGCAATCAAAAGAATGACGGTTTCCAATGCAAAAAATACTTTT
Organism: Zygogramma bicolorata; assembly: GCA_032362365.1. NCBI lineage: Eukaryota > Metazoa > Arthropoda > Insecta > Coleoptera > Chrysomelidae > Zygogramma > Zygogramma bicolorata. Next base: position 361,990 of record JAVJAQ010001202.1, on the reverse strand, counting down.
CCAACAATTGGAAGATCTATATTGCTGGTGAAAGCTTCCCAATGGAATATTTGTACGAACTCATTGAACTTATTTGTGTTTCCTTGTAGTAATAAAGCATTGAAGAAGTGGAGAAATGTTTGTGATTGAATAATTGAAGTGAATTTTTGAGTTTTTCATTTCCCCTCCTATAATGAGTCTTCTTTTCGGCGAGAATATAGTATATAGTTATATATATATATATATATATATATATATATATAAAACTTACTGCGCAGAATTCTGATGACCAGTTCCGATATTCGACCAAAATGAGACTTTTTTCGACCAAAATGAGACTCTTAGGAGTATGACTGAAAAAATTATGCGCAGTATGAGATATCGGTTATATTTTCATATACTTTTGTTTACGTTCTCTCAATAGAACCTAATATATCATCAAGGTCGTTTAAGGTCAGAGCTCACAGAAAGCCCAATATAGCTTCAAGGTCGTTCAAGGTCAGAGTTTGCAGAATTTCTAATGTAACTTCAAGGTCGTTCAAGGTCAGAGTTCACAGATGGCCAAATATAACTTCATGGTCGTTCAAGGTCAGAGTTTGCAGAATTTCTAATGTAACTTCAAGGTCGTTCAAGGTCAGAGTTCACCGGAAAAACCGCACAAAATTTTTTGTATTTATTTTTAGAATTCAAAGTCAAGGTTATTCAAAGTCAAGTCAAGGTCAAGGCTTGCAGACAGCTAGTGTGGGGAATTTCTTCCAGGTGGCGCCCCTATACATGTCGCACTACATACTTAGTAAATGTAGTTAAGACTCGAGTAGTTTCTACCTCAAATCATTCCACTGCAGTCACCAACTCAGTCTGAATCCTTCTACTCGCTGTTGAGTACCTCACCGATATTTTTGTGTCCATAGTGCCGCTTTGTATTCATTGTAAGTATCTGCTTTTCATATATTATTTTTGTTTTGTTGTTTAATGTTTGAACTTATATTCAACTTGGTATTTTTCACCATACCTTTATATTTTATAATTCATATATTTCATCAATTAATTTTTATTTTCAGAAAGATGTTGAGACATTTGTTGACAACGGATTTCCTTCCTCCAAAAGTGCAGGTGCATTCGAATGTCGTCGTTCGAGAAGGTAGTGCTGCTGCCCCAAGTGATCTACCTGTGTTGGATGTGACGCCGAGGGACCTGCCGGTGTTAGATGTGGCGTCGGACATGCCGATGCTGGGTGACCAGGAGCTGGGTGAAGCGGAGGTGGCTTCTACGTCGCGGGGTCCAGCTGGGACATATTTCGAGGCCTTCAACCCGGATGTGAAGCGACAACTGGAATTATCCCCCGTCTTGAACGATATGCTGGACATGGAGGATGAGATGGCGGCGCCCAAGCTTCTGCAGCCTCTCAACAATGGGAGTGACTCGGACATGTTCCCGAGTCCGAAACGGGAGGAAAGGAAGAAGAGGGTCTCATCACAGACCAGGGGGAAAAATCTATCGAAATTTCTCCGGACGGTTACTGACTATGACTCTGAGGACGATTTCAAACAAACACCGCAAACACCTCAGAGTCAAAAAAGTAGTGGGTTGAAAAGGAAGGCGGCTGACAATCCACCACCAACAGTCAGTAAGCGGCAGAAGCGGGCACCGCCGAAGGAGAAGACGCTGCAGCCACCGAAGCCAACAACTCCCAAGAAAAGGAACACCACCACCAAGAAGACGACCGTACCGGTTGGAAAGCTGAACGCCATTCGGAGGAGGTGTGCACTGGCTTCTTCCTATAAGTTGTGGCCACGACAAGAGAAACCAGTTGTCGCACCTCCTGCAGAGACTGAATCTGCACCACCATCCCAAGAGATGGAGGCGCAACCACCATCTCCTAAAATGGAGGCGGATTCAGTCTCTCCCATTCCTGAGGAAGAGACTGTTGATGATGTACTGTTGAGCAGTTTGGGAGATGGACTGCCCAACACCCAGACATACTCCCAAACTAGAGGGATGTTGGGCAGTTTGGGAACCACCATGTATGCCTGGAGGCGGGAGTACAAAAATTTCAATGAGAAATGCGCCGCTTATGATTCCAGAAGTATTGAGCGTGATGCTAAGATTAAGCGGAACGCTGAAGAACGTCGGGAATTACAGCGGCGTATTCGAGAGCTAGATGCCGAAGACGATAGGATAAACGATGATCAGGAGAAGGACCTCCGGATCCATCGGCTGGACCTATCGAGAAGGCATCAGTATAAGTCTCTTCTGCAGCAATGTGGAAAGTCGTTCAGCGAGTACGCGAAATTGGCCCCCCCACCATCCCCGCCCAGATAGTTTTTTCGGTTTTGTACATAGTTTCAAATAATTTTTTCTTGTAAATATATAGTGTATGTTATATTTAAGTGAATTGTAAATATTGTTGCATGCTAGATTAAGTGGTTCTATTGTATATATTATTTTTATTATGAATTAATAGAATGGAGTGCATTTGTATTTGATTGTTGCACACAGAATACTGCGAGGCTGGAGCAGTATTTACTTTCATATCATTTCA